>CM067374.1:48875491-49285491 GCA_034401795.1 Chaetoderma sp. LZ-2023a | reverse complement strand
GCTGTAATAGCCGGTGGCCCCCTCCTCCCTATGGCCCACTCCTCCCTGGGACGACTACTACTACTACCAAAGCACTCATTACTTCTAGTAGAGACACCGCTCAAGCTACTATTTGACATAATGATTGGCAGCTGTCAATCAAGTATGCGCGTGTGCACGGTTTAGTTATATACTATACAGATCTCATGTGCAGGATCTTAGAACTTAAACGAAGCTCTTCGGGTGTGTTCTGTTTTAAATCTATATATAGATATGAATGACTCATTCGTAGCATCTATAAAAACTTCTTGTAAGAACTGATTATTACCCATCGTACTAACATACACCCACTCACATAGCTACACTGTTCTTTGCAGACCTGTGATTTCTCGCTATGTGAAGTAACGTTAAGCTAGTGGGCTGGAGATAGCCAATCAGATTTCTGCCTACTTCACGCGATAGGCGAGGCTTCGTCTGGTGACCTAATTTATAAGCACAAAAACAACTGCGATCGCGACGCTGTTGAACTGGAAAGAGATGTTTGCAAAAGTTTACAATAGCTTTGCTCTAAACAAGTTATCTGAGGATTCTGAGGAACAGAAAATGTGTAGATTGGTTTTCTGTAACTTTTTGTGCGCATATGGAAGTGGCGCGTGGGACGCCACAGGAAAATAAAACATATACTCAGAAGGACGGGGCGTTCGTAGAAGATGGTGTCTGTGCGGGTGGTGCGGGTGCCCGCACGGATATATTCGCCATGAGAGCAGATATGGAGTCCTTGGATGAGACAGAAATGTTTGCTAAACACGGTGCACAATGGTTGCGTTTAGGTAAAGGATTGAAAAGGCAGAGAGATTGTGATATAAGAACAGAAACACTTGACACTATGTCAAAAAAATTAAAGGGCGCAGAGATGAGACCTTGGCAAGTCGAAGTGGTGAAGCGGCTCGAGGAGCAAGACGAAAGAAAAATTGTATTCGTTGTAGACGTTGTAGGGAACAACGGGAAGACTTTTTTTTAGCGAAATGGTTGATGTGTCAGAAATCAGCCCAGTACTTCAACACAACGAAGTACGCGGACGTTTTTTTCGCGGTGAACTGCATTGATGTGAATCTTGTTTTTTACTTGACCCGTGATAAAATAGACTTTTTGAACTATGGCTTGCTAGAGAGCCTGAAGAACGGTTTGGGCTTCTCTAGCAAGTACGAATGTACCACCAAAGTGTTTCCGCCCAAGCGGATAGTAGTGTTTATGAACCAGTTTCCCGATAACAGTAAGTTAAGTGCCGATCGTTGGGACATATACGACATAAACAGTGACATTGTTTTATAATTATTTATTCTTTTTATATTTTAATCTTATACACTTTGTTAGTAATTAGTATTGCGGCGAATAAATTGCCATTTATATTATACATCATGTGTAAATTTGTCTACTTCCTGATTTCTAAGATTCAAGATTCAAAATTACTTATTTTCATATAACACAGATTTTACATTTACACAGCAGGCAGTCCACCAAAGGCTGAGCCTATACAGCGGTGGACCCCTTACATTTAACATATAATAAACATATAATTCAGTTGGATCATGGGTGAAGATAATATAATATTTACATGTATACATTTAAGACAATAGACAATTAACGCACACACGCGCGCGCGCGCGCACACACACAGCACATGGGAATGGGGAAAACACATTAAGACAATAGACAATTAACGCACGCACACGCACACGCACACACACACACACACACACACACACACACACACACACACACACACACAGCACAGCACATGGGAATGGGGGGAAACATGCATATCTTGTTTACAATATTATTATTATTGTCATATATAATAATACGGGCTAATTTGTATCAACATTTCTTGGTGCAGCATTATTATTATTATTATTATTATTATTATTATTATCATATATACACCTGTGCAAAAGTTAAGCACCACCCTATTTTTACGCACATGCGAGGGTATATTCATGTGCTATGAAGAAAGCAATAGCATAAACATTTATGTACCCATCCATCTTAGTGCAAGAGGTAATAATGCAACTAGAGGAATGCTGATTATGATGGTGGGGAAACACTGTATGTTTTTGTTTGAACTTGAAAACGAGGCCTGAATATGGTTACGTTGACACAACTGACAACTATTGCCCTACAGTTGACACACGTGGCTAGATTGTCATTAATGGTGTCTGAAAACGAAGTTTAACATCTGTGCACGAGTTTGAGACTGTCATTATTAATACCGGGTATATCCACCTTGTGCCTGGATGACGGCCTGGACACGACGTCTCATGCTGGTCACCAACCGACTGATACGCCATTGTGGTATTCGTTGCCATTCAAGATGGAGTGCGTCTGTTAATTCCTGTAGGTTCTGCACAGGAGGATCCCTCCTTCTCACCATGTTTCCCAGAATGACCCAGATATGCTCAATAGGGTTCATGTCAGGGCTCCTTGCTGGCCATGGTAGGGTTTCGATGGCATTCTGGCGGAGGTATTCATGTACAGCTCTAGCACGATGTGGTCGGGCGTTGTCATCCATGAATATAGGGTGGGTTCCAGGTGCATGATTTACAAAATGAGGGACCACAACTCTATCCAGTATGGAATCTTGATATCTTTGTCCATTTAGTGTTCCAGGTACAGTCAACAGATCCAGCTTACAATCAAATGAGATGCACCCCCATATCATAACGGAACCTCCACCAAATGGAACTTCTTCCATGATGTTACGTTGGTCGTACGCCGTGCGTCTGGACCTCCATACACGAGTTCGACCATCTGTGGCATGAAGCAGGAACCGACTTTCATCGGACCAGTGTACCCGTCTCCAGGATCTCATGTTCCAGTGTCTTCTTTCGTTGCACCACCTCAGACGCTCCTCTTTGTGGTGTGCAGTGAGGAGAGGACGTCTGACAGGTCTCCTAGCTTTCATGCCAGCAGCATACAGTCTCCTTTTGACGGTAGACATTGACACTCTATTGCGCGTTTCCCATTGCTGGCTGAGCACTCTGCTGTTGGTGAATGGAGATCTCCTAACAAGGCGTACTAGGGCTCGATCATCACGGGCAGTAGTCTTCTTCGGTCTTCCAGATCTAGGCCTGTCCTTCACCTCGTTAATTTGCCCATGTTTTGCAATCAAACGACTGATTACAGTATGGTTAATGTTCAGCTGTCTGCCAATCTCTCTGCATGACATACCAGTGGTATGCATGCCTATGATTTGCCATTTCACACGATCACTTAACCTTCGTCTTGCCATAGCGGTTCACAATCAAGAGCTAATTCTCTCTGTACAAATAAACCACGGTCATGAACACAAAATTCCTAATCTTGTCGCCTAAATCTGTATGTAATGTTCTACACCTCAAACTGGACTTTTACATAACTGAACACGTGTGCTGTTTCCCGCCACGCACGGACATCAAGCGGCGTGAAGTCATGCATGCATGTGCATTTCGTACTTGGAATTATGTCAGCTAACGCGGGGACAAAAAGTATGGCAGCCTAGTTGTACCATCATGTTTCTACGTTCTATTGTTTTTGCTGGTGCTTAACTTTTGCACAGGTGTATATAACAATGCGGCCTAATTTGTATCAACATTTCTTGGTGCATTATTATTATTATTATTATTATTATTATTATACAAACTGCATCATCCACATCAACAATTACGGATGCATTATTATTATTGCAGATGTGTATTTTACATTCTAGTTGTTATCCTGGCAACTGGGTACATACTTGTTTTTGTACTGCCATGGTGGTGACTTCTGCATTCATGTCATTGGTTTGGATTTTTAGTATCTTTCTAAGATTATTTTTTAAATATTTTGTTTAAAAGAGCGTTGTGTAAGAATTTGTGTGCGTATATTTATATCTGTGTTGTTCCAGAGTTGTATTGCTTGGTGGGATGGTTTTTGTGTAGCTGTCATTGTTCTGTAATAGGTTTGGTGTAAGTTGTTCTTAGTTCGTGTGTTGTGCGAGTGTATATCGGAGTTGTTCCTAAAAAGGTTTGATAATGAGGAGGGTAGATTGCCATTATGGTAGTCCCTTAAGATAGTGTATAGTTGGACAGCTCCAATGTGTCTTCAAGTTTTAGCATTTTTTCGGTTTTAAAAACATCCTGGCCCTCTGCTGGCTGTGCGAATAATTTGATTGCCTGCTTTTGTAGTGATTTTAGATGTGCTAGTTTAGTTTTATGCGTGTTAGTCCATATTACATTGCAATATGTGATTTGTGGAAGGATCAGTGTACAATATAGTTTTTAGAATATTAGGGCGAAGATATGGCTTAAGTCTGCGCATGATACCGATGTTCTTTGCTACCTTGGATCTCACTATTTCTATATGCTTCTCCCAGGTTAAGCTTTTATCCAGATAGACGCCGAGAAATTTGACATATTGCGCTTAGTGAATTTCTTGATTATTTACATGCATTTTGGGGAGAGCTATTTGTTTTAAATTCTTAGATTTTGTGAAAAGTATATAGTTAGTTTTATCGACATTCAGAGATAATTTATTCACTTTAAACCAGTCTATGACTTTTTTCATTTCATTATTTACATACTTGTATACAGTGTCTATGTCCTTGTGACTACAAAAGGCATTGGTATCATCCGCAAACAATATTAGTGAGAGGTGATTACATGCTTTGGGTAGGTCATTCATGTATAGTAAAAACAACTGAGGTCCAAGAATTGATCCTTGTGGAACGCCACAGACTAATTTCCTGTCTCCTGACATGGCCCCACTGAATTTTACACGTTGTGTTCTGTTAGTTAAATAGCTATATATCCAATTTAATGCAATGCCCCTAATTCCATATGCTTTGGAGAGGTCCAAGAATACACCTAGAGTGTGTTCATTTCTCTCAAGGGATGTGGTTATTTTTTCAAGCATATCCACAATGGCAAGCATGATAGAGTGTTTTTCTCTGAAGCCGTACTGGGATTCATAGATTATAGTTTTTATTAAGATATTTTATAGTTCTATTGTAGTATAATCTTTCCAGAGGTTTAGAGAAAAGCGGAAGTACTGAGACTGGCCTATAGTTAGTAAAATCAGATGGGTCTTTAGCTTTGAATATAGGTGTTACGCATGCAGTTTTTAATTTCTTATTGAGCCATCTCATTGGCGCAAGTTGACTGACCCCAGCTCATTAATATGTATGAGCTTCGTGAACTTAGCACAAACATCAAAGGCATGCAAGCTCGGTACTCGATACGGAAGCCTCGTATGACGTCATAATAAACTCAGCGCATGTATGGTGACGTCACAATCATTACGTCACAAAGGGTTCCATATAGACCGTCATCAAATCTCAAATGGTCCAACACGTATGAATGGTATGTTTTTAATAAACATGCTGTGTGTGTGTGTGTGTGTGTGTGTGGAGCTTAGCTAGAGATGGGCGGGGCATAGCTAAAACCGGAAAGGTCCATTGATAGAGATATCTCAATATTCTTCCCCGTTATGGAATATGTTCTGAGCAATGTGCTCGGGATGAGAACGTTTTGTGAAAAGCTCTGTAATTCACGCATGAACACTATCCATCAAGTCATCAATTGCATCGAGAGCAGACGAGTTTCTATCAAGTTCGAAATTAAATCTCTACTGAAATTCTACATTTTTCATACAGAAAATTATATCCTGATTGCCAGGCTCCATAATACCAGATAATTCTCTCGGGACACAGCCTCTGAGATTCGTTATCAGTTGTGTAACTAGTTCGGTTTGTTCCAGATTGAGGTGGGCCAGTGACTTTTATCTTTGCATTATATTCTATTATATATTCTTATCTTCTTCTTTTCGATCGCTGGTATCACACTTGGAGAGCCGTTCTCAAGATGAAATCTGTGGTTTTCTGCAGTTCTTCCACAGGTCCATACAGCTTTTCAAGAAAAGAGCTTGACAAAGGCCAGATCTCTTCTCTCAGCAGCTGATACATACTGCAACATTGAAGTATGTGGTCTGTTCTGCTTCTCCACAAGGACAAGCGGGCGATGTCGTAAGGTGGAACCACCTGTACATGTATTGGTTTAGTCTGTTGTGTCCAGTTCTGGGACGAAAAATGGTCACTTGCTCTGGCCTCGAGAGATGATGGTAGGCATCTTCTGATTGAGGTGTTCTATAGAATGACTTGATGATAGTCTTCATCTCTGTATGCGTAACAGATTCTCTTCTGCACCCACCTTTGCTCTCGTGTCTGCTTCCTCATTTCCTTGGACTCCACAGTGCGGGGGGATCCACTGCAATGCTATTCTAAAGCATTTGATGGTTTGTAGTGCTTCTTCAAGTTGTGGCAGCTTACCTTTGGTGATAGCCTCAAGGGCGGAGCGGGCATCAGATAAAAAGACAATCTGTGCAATAGGGTCTGCTGTTCTGCTGATGGTTTTAGCTGCATGAACCAGTGCTTCGACTTCAGCTCTGTAGTTTGTGCAGTGCTTGCCTGTCGGTATTGCAGCTGACTCATGTTGTCCGTTTGGATACTGTATGTGCAGTCCAGCACCTCCGCTCCTAATTGCATCTTTGACTGATCCATCTGTGTAGATCCTTATCCATGTCTCCTGATGGTACATTTCTTCCAACATGGCTAGGATCAGGGCCTTCTTGCTCACATTACTGTGTTCATCTTTGGTTGTGAGATGAGGTACTGTGGTGCGAATAGCTATGCTCTCTAGTTTGTTTTCCCAGTGTGTGGTTTGGGTCTTCTATTTGTGCTGGCAACATTTCTTGGTGTTTCCTTTGAAGTGCTTTTGTCTCTTTCACAAAACTTGATCTTTTAAATCTTCCTGGTGACAGCTGTGCTTGCCTTATCATCATCGGGTGGTTGTTGAACTATTTGAACTTTGCAGCTTGGATCAGTGCTTTGCATTCCCTTCCTTTGCTAAGTGGGGGGATGCCTGCTGTCTGCTCCATTTTTTCTATTGGTGTTGATCTCATTCCACCAGTGATGATGCGCAGTGCCTGGATTTGTACTCTGTCGAGGTTCTGTTGATGAGATTTAGCTGTTGTCATCCATGAGCTGGATCCATACTCAAGGTGTGGTCGTACGGCACCTAGGTAGACGGTCTTGAGGATCCTTTCATTGGCACCCACTTTGTTCCTTCCAGCTTCCTCATGATGTTTAGCTTTCTTCTGGCCTTTGCCTCTGCGTTCTGGATGTGCTCCTTCCATGTTAATCTTCTGTCATAGGTGACTCCCAGGTATGTCTGCTGATCCTCATACTCGAGTCGAGTACCGCCGAGTGTCAGATTGCCAACCTTGGTTTTGGTGGACAGTGAGAATAGCATGGCTGATGGTTTTTCTTTGTTGATGGTAATACACCAGCGATTGGCCCAAGCTGTACTTCTGTCCACGGCGAGCTGCATTCTGTACGTGGCAGTCGTTGTGTACTCCTCAGTGCACCAGAGTATGCGGTCATGTGCATAGAGGGCTGCTTGGATCCCATTGGGCAGCTCTGCTACAATGTCATTAATGAAGAGTATGAACAGAGTTGGTGATAATACTCCGCCTTGTGGCACCCCTTGTCTCAGAAATACATTCTGTCCAGATTGTCCTTCCACCAGCACCCTAGCTCTGCGATTGTGTAGGTATGACTTGGTCCATCGGAACATGTTGCCACCGATGCCTGTGCACCGGAGCTTCACGAGGAGGCCATCCTTCCACACCTTGTCAAATGCCTTCTGCAGGTGGATAAAAGGCAGCTAGCATCACCTTCTTGGCTTGAAAAGTGTCCTCTATGACCTGTGTAAGATGTGTTGTTTGATCTTCTGTGCTCCTGTATCTTCTGAAGCCGGCCTGCTCTGAAACTATAATGATCTCCGACTCCAGGTACCACTGCAACCGCTGGTTGACGATGCGCTCCATGGTCTTGCATATGCAGCTTGTAAGACTGATATGACGGTAGCTCAGCACTTTCGTCTTGTTCTTCCATTTTTTCAGAATAGGGGTCATTCTGGTTTCCTCCCAGCACTGAGGAACCTCTTCATTGGTCCAACTGAGATTAAAGATGTCTAGCAACTTGCGAATAGATGCATTACCAAGATGTTGGATCATTTCATTCGTAATGCCATTTGGCCCGGGAGATTTCTTCTTCTTCAATTGGCGGATAGTCTTCTTCAGTTCTGCTAAACCAATGTCAACTTTCATTGCATCGTGAGTGTTGGTGTCTGTTCTTTCCTTTTGCTCTTTTCTAACCTCTTTTTGACGCATTCGTGGTATAGAAATGTTGCTTTCTTTTGCATATGTCTTCGCAAAGGCATCTGCAGCCATCTTTCCTGTGAGTGTTTGTCCATCTTCTTCAAGAGTAATCTTCTCTCCCCCGACACCCTCATCATTCAGTGCTTTAGTCAGTCTCCATAGCTTTGTGGTGTCTCTCTCTAAATTAAACCCTGCCGTCTTTTCCCTCCAGCTTCTTCTTTTGGCCTCCAACTTGGTCTTTAGATACCTGGCTTTAGCTTGTTGTAGCGTGAAGTGGTTTTCATGACAGGGATTACCCTCTGCATCTTCTCTGGCCTGTCCAGTTTATCATGTGCTGCTTGCAGTTCTGTTGTCCAGTAGGGGCGGTCGTTTTACCTGCACCCTCGAGGAATCGCTTAGTTGCCAGCCTTGAGGATACTTGAATTAAATTCCTTGACCACATTGTTGATGTTTCTCCCTTCTACTGCTATATTTTAGGTAAGCTCATTGGAACGAATGCCGAACAGACTCCAATTTGCCTTTTTGTAGTTCCACCTTGGATGTTGAGATGAACTTGTCGAAATACTTCCAGAAAGAGAGCAGGATGACTGGGCGGTGGTCGCTTCCTCCTAACTGCGATCCGACCACTCTACTGAGGTTTCTGTGAATGTCTTCTGTACAAAATGCCAAGTCCGGCGTTGTTGTCGAGTGCCACTAGCGCGAGTAGAAGGTGGATCTGTGGGATCGTTGACAAGTAAAAGGTGCTTTTCATCTTGCCATGCTTCAATGTCTTCTCCTCCTTTATCAAGTGTTCTGTATCCCCAGCTCTGGGACTGGCTATTAAAGTCTACCGCAATGAGGAAGTGGCAGTCCGGGACCTGGATTGTGTCAAGTGAGAGATTCTTGTCATTAGGGCAGTAATAATTGACAATGTCAATCACAGAGTTGCTGGTTGTTACCTTGATCTTGATATATTCTGCCTCTTCCATAAAGTTTTTGATCTGGCTGGCGTTCACGCTGTTTCGGACCAAGGTGATCACCCCGCCTTTCTTTCTTCCTCTGCGATCACACCGGAAAATCTGCTAACCTCTGATCTGAAATGGTTTTCCTTCTTGCAGGTGTGTCTCTTGGATGCAGCAGATATCAATGTTGTTTTCGTACAGGAACTGTTCGAGCTCTGATTTCTTGTTGGTAACCCCTTCTACGTTCCAGTGCATGATCTTGATACTGGTGTTCTCTTTGGGTTTGGTCTTCTTTTTCAGTTGGCCCGTAGCTCTCCATCCTCGTCCCCTGGCTCCACGAGTTGATGGGACCTCCAGTAGCTGAGGGTGGGCTCCTTCGAGGCATGGAGCCCGGCCATGCACCTGCCTGGCGGATCCTCACAGGGCGAGCACCATTTCGGTTGATTCGATCTCCAAGTATCATTTCATTAGCGTTGTGCATAATGCGCTGGTTAGCCCCTCCAAATGTCTGGATTGGCATCCAGTGGGTTACACCCCTGCGCCACGTTGAGGCCGAGCATATAGTCTTAAACAGGGGATATATTCTTATATTTATATTTTTCTTGTCATAAACGCATTCAACATATGGGATGAAAACTATGAAGACAGTTTTACGGGGGTTTTCACTTTAATAATAGGCTACATCAAACAACAGAAAATTGAATATTCATAAACTAATTAATCAATAATATAATTATATAATACATATAGCATTTTATATAAAGTATAAACTTGTAACTCAGCTCAAAATCCCCAAACCAATCTTGCATGCTTCTGAAATCACCACTTTATGCAATTCATTTTTACATCTGTAAAAAGTTCATTATTGTGATGAAACAGTTCTCGGCTTAAGTTTGAATAAACTTATTGTAAAGTCATCAACACTCGCTGTTTCGAATGAAGCAAGATATATAAGTGTAAAATTATAACTTATTACGAAACAGAAGTGTTCACACTAGCTTGGCCGGTCATGAATACACCCATAGCAATCTGTGCATGCATGTTTTGATATTTCATTATTCAAGATCTGTGCAAAACCATCAATATGGGCATAAGATAAGTGTCGTAATGTTTCTTAATTCGATTTTCTGATTATGATTTCAGCAGCACAAAATTTACACTTATCTGAAAGGAATTCCCCATTTGTTATTTGTAAAACATGCTCACAACTGACATTGTGTGTTTTAAAAATCATAGAATCCCCTTTATATTCTTGTTCTACATTTACTGGATTTATTGCGAGCATTCTATTTAAAGGTTAAGGTTAGGTTTGTTGTGCTGAGTCCTATTCACTTGGGCTAGAGCTTTGAGAAAGAAGGCTGGGTTTAATCTCAGGTTCTGTCACCTCCACATAAAGTCCATCATTGAGAAGAGAAGGGTTAGTAAGTGCTCCTTTTCATAGAATACCGACTATTTTCACTAACTGTTCTTCACCTAAGAACGGTTTCGGCTGAAGTTGATTCCCATTATTACTAGAGTTTGTCTATATTGCAATGTGATTCTCGTCACTATTAGGCTCTTTCAGTAATGTTCTGATGGATAGTTGTTCCATATTCTTGTCCAATATACTTTTAGCCATATTGCTGCTAATCGCGATCGACACACATTTCACTTATTTTCGTTCAGAATTGCCCATTGCTCAATCGTCAGTAAAATATATCCCATGCAGAATTGGTATTTGGGGATCTTGTTAGGTAACTTGAAAAATCTTCGCAGATGGACACATCGATATATGCTAGAAATATGTACCTTACAACCAAGCTCCAGTTCGCAGCAATATGTTACTTCATTAGATCTGACTTGGTGTGCATGGAGGACAATATCTTCAAAGACTGAGATCAATTCGCAAAACTTACTAAAACAATGCGAGTTCAAATATAGTCCTCATTTTGTAGGATAATCTCCAATAGCCCTGAATTAGCACATACCGACAATGTGTTCAACTCTAACTTTCATTACGTATATATAACGACCACAACCTAAATCAACAGGCATGGAGCAATCAATAAAATATGGAGTGTTCACTTTTCAAAAGGCACCTTTGATCCATTTTTCCACTCGAATCCGCCATTGTTTATATGATTTGAATTTATGGAAAGTAAAGATTACCAATCAAATTTTGTCTTACCGCTTCAACCAATCAAATCCGATGTTTATCACTTTTGGCTGTTGCAATAATTGATTCAGAGCACAATGGACAACTAGCACTTGTGCTAATAATCAATAATGGTGTGTCTGACACTTCATCCAATAAAATTGCCTGTCTATCGGCTTCGGCAATAATCAATATTTCGAACAGCTGGCTATATTTTATGTTTGTCTATTGCTTTGGCCAAAAGAGCATGAGTATATCGCTTTCACCAATAATCAATATCGGTAACAGTTGGCTATTATTTATGTGTGCATTGTCTATCGCTTTGGCTAAAGAAATCGTGCATCTCTCGCTTTCACCAATGATCAATATTGGTAAAAGTTGGCTATAATTTATGTGGGTCTATTGCTTTGGCCAACCAAATCGCACATCTATCGCTTGCGCCAATAGTCAATCATTCTGTATCTATTGCTTCAGCCAATCATATCACGTATCTATCACTTTTGTGGTTTACGCATCCACATACTTGATCCGCAGGTGTCAATCATTTTGATTGGCAATTAACCCACATACAAAAAGCAGGATAGATAGTAGCTAGAGTGAAGGTGTCTGTACGAGTAGTAATGAGTATTTTTACAGCAGCAACAGGGCATGGTGGGCGTGTGGTTAGGGACTTGGGCTCGTAACTCTAGGTTCGCTTCCCTGCCGGTCCACCACATTGTGTCCGTGAGCAAGTCACCTAACTCTGCATTGCTTCAGTGGACCTAGCTGTAAATATGTGCCTGGGATGACATCGTACTCTATGTAATATACGTGGCTGCCGGGCTTGAACAATTAGATGAACAGAGGATGAGATGTATAGCAGTTAGAGCATGCAATTGCATGGGGTTCAGCGCAATATAAATGTATGTTGTAGCAGCAGCAGCAGCAGTAGTAGTAGTACAAATAGCCAAGTGAGCTTATGCTCTGCTGGATCATCTGCCGTGTGTCCGTCCATCATCCACCCGTCATCCATCAACTTTTCCTTTAAACAAATTCTTCTTAAAAACCACTTGGCCTATTTCAATTATATTTGGCAGGAAGCATTCATATGACATAAAGATTCAACTTGTTCCAAGGAAGCCGATTGGCTAATTTGGCCAGCAGCCATCTTGGATTTTGTCCAATTTTTTAGAAACGTCTTTAAGATCTCCAAAGTTGCTTGGGGATCGATTGAAATATCATCTATGGCAAGAACTGAAACATGTTTGTTGAAGGGAACTTGGAACTTGACTGGCCAAATGTATTCTGCGGCTGTAGTAGTAGAATCATCCTACAGCTGCAATCAGTCTTTCTTCGTTTTTGCGCACTGTGTCTTGTCCTCAGCCGAAATCCTTAGCTTCCTCAGGTGCATTCTTGACTTGACTGTACCAAGTCCTGCTTTCTTGAGGTCACCTCGCAGCATGCTCAGCAGATTTATGCAAATACGCCCTCTCCTGACTTTGTATTTGCTGGCTCCGAGTAGGGCGAATTCCAAGGCTCTTTGTGCTGATGTCTCTTCTGGCATCCTTTGCACATAGGCAAACATGGACCATCTTTGCTGGGCAACCTTTACAGACAGTGGCAGCGTATTACACATCTTGTATAGTGCATCATTGGAAATTTTGCTGTTTGGCCATCGGTGTCCAGTGATGGTGCATAGGTCTTAGCGGTGGTAGGCATCGAGCTTTTCTAGAGCTGACTTTGGAGCTGCCCAGCTGATACAGTTATACAGCATCATGGATAGGCAGGTTGCATTGTGTAAATGTAGCCTTTTAATCAAGAGTATCTTTGATCTACGAATCCATAACTTCCAGAAGGACTGGAAAGCTATGTTCCCATGAAGCAACGTGCAGTAATGTCAGCAGTACTGCAAAGCAGTGAGCCCACAATTTAACTTTTCCTCCATGGTTCGCCGCCACGAAGCTGATCGTCATTTTCTTTAGTTTCATGCTTTGTAGATAGGTATATGTGGGTGAACTCTGTTTTGGATACATTCATAAAGAGATTCTCAATTTTAGTTTGCTTGCAGCTATTGGGAGAAGTTCGTCAATGGGTTTCTTTTCCTCGTCTATGAAGTCCACATCATCAGCATATTCCATCTCTAGCAGCATACCCAGTATTGACAGTGGGAGTTTGGTCTTGTGGAACTTTCCCACACGGATTTTAATGTAGCAGCAAGGCAACATGTGAAAAGCACCGGAGATAGACCATCTCCCTGTGGGGAGCGGATTGATGTCTCAAACTCTACAGCCTTCACTGCCTTGACTCATATTCTCAGCTCGGTGTCTGCAAGAAGTAGTCTCACTAGTCGTAGCTCATCTTCTTTGCAACTGGCCTGGTGTAGTACATTTCCGATCTTTGAGCGTCTAATTGTGTCGAAGGCTCATGACATGTCAATGCCCATTTTGTGGAAATCCCATTATTTGGACATGATTACAGACACACGCATGCGTTCAGCACGTAGAATCTCTGTGCAGCTGATGATTAGGGACTAAGCGCCATTAATGTTCATTCAATGGAAGTTGATCGTCAAAAAACATAGCCGCCATGGGCCAATCAAAATGTAGTGTGTTTGCCAGCTATATTCGATTTTTTTTTATTTGATGGATCTTGAAGCCAAGATTGGTTTATATAGGCTTTTGAGTATTCTGATTTCAAATTTGCTATTTTTTAACCTGCTGGATAAACAGTTTGGCTTCGTCTTAGATTATTTTTCTACCAAAAGCTCCCATACTAAATTTTGATTGTCTTCTCGAGAATCACTAGGTCGATTCAAGTATATTTGGCAGATAGTATCCTTAGAGCGTAGAAATCCAAGTTTTTTTCAAATGAAGCTGATCAACCAATTTGGCCAGTGGCCAAAACTGGATTTTGGCTTTTGGGGTTCACTTATAGCCGTTGGCCTTTCTAGTTGAAATCCCTATGTTCCAAGTGATCGATACAGGCCCCTTGGACCTCTTGCTAAAAATGACCTCTTGATAAGCTGTTGAATATTTTGAAACTAATTTGGCTGGGTAATAATTATGATGTCATCATACACGTTAATTAGTTAAGTTTGACGTCATAAGAAGGCAGATGGTCGATAGATAAACTGGAAAGGTGAATTGTCCCAAAGAATAGGAAGATTGTTCCGTTCCAAGCACGATGATCAAGATACATTTGATGTTTCAATACCCATTGATTTAACAAAATGAACTGACGGGTATAGGGACGAAGTGGTAGACAGCTAGACACAACAAATACGAGACTTCTTTGAGACATGTTTATTAAATAGTAGACACATACAATTCTTACAACGTATCAGACTATTAAGAGTTAAAGACGGGCCTATTAGAATCATTTATGACGTAATCATTATGACGTCATCCTACATGCCGCTTAACTGAGTATGACGTCATGTGACGTCAGATCATCGATGGATACTCTGTAAAGGTAAATTGCTCATATGTGATGTGGCCAAAAGGAGAGTGTTCTAGTGGGTGTGTTAAATTGCTCGAAATATCTGCAGTAAGTGTTATTACATTGGTGCTTATATTAAGAACAATTTGATTGAAAGTAAATTGGTGCCTCAATTATTTCCAGTCAAATCGTTATCTAAACATTAGCTGGTGAAGACTATTATCTGCTAGATTATTTTGAGAACAATTTGGCCGATTGTTCTTGCTTCTTTCGGCAGCAATAATTGTCATCCAACTTGCTGTTGTAGCATGGATCGACCGGACGGGTGCGAACCGTCCCAGCTAGGCTGGGTATGGGATGACCGCTCCGGGTACGTTCCAAGCATGCCCCCCCCCCCCCTTGAGTAGGATAGTATGCATGTATAAAGCCTTATGAGAGAGGTTTCGTTAACATGGCCGTAAAACGCATAGCGCGCATGCGCGCACGTCAGAGCTTCCCTGGCAACACTTGTCAGTATTGGGAGAGAATGTATGCTTATCGTGTACCGAGTTCGTACTGATGATTTCTTCAAATCGCACTATTCTCGTCGTTCTTGGTAGCAATCAGGACCGAAATGATACGAGGATTTCAGAACTTTTTACCTTTTTAAAATCGGACCAGAAATGGCCGAGTTATCGTTAAATCGCTCACTTAAATTATTTTCAAAATATTGCTTTGACGTCGTAATCGCATGTTTGTATTAAATGAATGGGGAATGCGCTGTTCACGTGATCACGTCACCATTTCTAGTTGCACGCTGATTGGCTACTGCTCGCCCTCTGATTGGCTGGAGCATCCTGCCTCTGACGTCACGAGTAGTATAAAAGGAGCCAAAAATCGAGAATCGAGAGCACTTCGGCGTGGAAGCCGATACGACAGCAAGCCTGCTGGACCAGTGCAGTGCTAGACGTGGGAAAACTGCTGACTGACTGTGGTACCTACATCACAGCAGTGCCTTTCGGAATTGAGATCTCCTGCGCGGGTGAGCAGTCTTGAACATCCGCAATCACGAATTTTGGAAGCTCTCGGACGGCCATCCAAGGGCAAATTAATTTAATAGAGGAACTCCCTTTTCCGGAACACTCACAGAGGAGCTTCTTGTGGAGGGGCCTTGCGGGCCCGATGTAATTCTACAGGATGTAGAGCTGAAGTGATTCTTGGTGGAAACTCGCCAGATCTTCCGGACCATGCTGAAAAGTGGTATCAAACTTCCGCACAGCATGTCGCGTGTGTTAATTAACTTTTAGACCACAGTCTGGTGGGACTCTGCTCGGTGCGTTGCAAGAGCTATGCGACGTATCCCGCACCGTGTACCCAGTTTAATGTACATGCATATTTAATTACAACTGTAGCCCTCCTTGTTAGTGGCCAACTTTCAAACTACCATTGCCGGACAGAAACTTTATAACACACTCTTAAAGACCGCATTTTTATACTTTCTGTTTCTTACTGTATATATTATATTTATTTCCGTGTGTTTACAACTATCAAGCACCGTTAGGTCTTATGACCTGATATACTGTTAGCACTGTATTAGTTAGTTATGTATATGGCAAATAGCCATCCTAGTTATTCTGTTTTGTTTTTATGTGATCTATCTGATCAAGTTGACATTCTAGTTCTGACAACTCTATGGTTCAAAACAATCTGGCAACACGGGAGGTCGCTCTGGAGACACAGAATAATATGGTGACGAGGATCGCCATCTTGACAGTGGAGTGACGAGCAAGCGACTGATCAGGAAGACTGGATCTCCTGAAATAGTAGATAAGAATCCACTCACATATATATATATATATATATATATATATATATATAAACTCAAGGACGTAGTACGCTAGGAAATACTATACAGCAACATTATATCCGCATCACTACTACCCCCAGCATCAATTTTACACTGAGGTCACTGATTATGCTCACCATGCTCGAACCTGACATGTGACCGACTAAACCTAGCTATTCTAGCTCGATAGGATAGGTTTAAAGTAGTTAGGGGCAATCTCTCCATAGGAGACACATTGTGTACGCCTCTTCCGGCTATAGTGGATATGTGACACCACACACCGGCTAGATTGTATAAAATTGGCCAATTACCTTAATGGCCTCTTATTAATATCGAGTGATTGTCTCTTTCTGCGCTCCTCCAGCCGCATGGCTTAATAATTGTCTGGACTCCCAATCGACATGTTGGCAGGATCCAACTCTGGCAAACTATTGGGGTTTCTGAGCGGTGATAACTAAAGTGTCGATTTACATACACTTCCCCAGTATCTTCGGATACCAGTTAGTTTAAATACTCCCGCCAATGTAGGAAGCACTGCGAAAAGAAATTATATTATGTAACACTGACCTGCAGTACATCTCTGGGCATTCTGGAACTTAACCCTAATGACAGGTGAAATGATAATTCCGTAACTCGGGTGACGCAGATCTCCATCCAACTCGGTATAATGACAGGGTGAGGTCTTAGAACCCATGACGCCCTCACGTGAAGGTCACTGGCGATGGATATCTGTCTCATACTTCCCACCATAAATGCTATTGCGGGTTCTAAAATTGCTTATTTGAACTGTAAATTGTCCTAGTGATGTTATATGTAGTTGTGGTGCAATGGTGACCAGATCGTCATGTGATTCGGAAGCTGTTACTCCATAACATGTACGCATGCTGTCTTTCTGAGGAAGATGCTTTGCGAGGTGACATTCGGGAAGCTGGGCATCTTCGCCAGTTAGATGTATGTGTCTAAAGATAGGTAGGAATCCCTGCAACTTGTGGCCAAAGCTTGGAAACGTATCTAACAACTAAAGCGGCAACTACCAATGCAGTATCTTTGGACCTACGATGATGACCTGTGAAGTCTTCGGAAATCATTTGACCCGTCTTCACATAAACCAGCGTGCATCACATTAATTATGGCTTCACTAGGATTGATCACTGCACTTAGCATTTTATTGGAACAAAAGATTGGTCCTTTTTTCCAGCTCTTTTCCTCCGCTTCGGCGTTGAAGGCATTTTCCTGTAACGGAGGCCTGGGCGAGGCACTTTCCTCGTGCAACGATAATATTTTGTGTGTGTTAGGGGTATAATTGGTTTATATTAAACTATTCAAGTAGCCTCATTGCGATGCTCCCTTGCGGGGGATACCTCTGCGGATTTACGAATCTGTGTGGTACCCTCGGCGAGCCCATGTAGAAAGAACACCAGGTTGGCTCTGTGTACTGTATTATTTTTGCTCATTTACTATCAAACGAGTAGCATTGTTTGTATAGGCTATTACTTTTAATTATATCATCAAGTCCAGACTTTTAAACTAGTTAATGGACCGACATACCGGTGACACGAACAGTTGGGACGTAACCGTGAGGTTCAATCTCGGCGGCAATGGTCGCACAGCCCCACTGGAACATCATCGTTCCACCGGCTCTAGAGACCGGTCTTTGTACCTCCCAGAGAGTCACGAAACGGGATTCGTAACCTATAGAACCGTAGCTAACCAGCCCTCCAACGCATCTTGTACATGCGGTGCAACGGAGTGGAGCAACATCACAGACCAGCGCGTACCCCCACAAGCTACACTTTAAAGATAATTAGCCTAGCACATTACAAACTATATCGAGTCTACGAGCACCGCTCGACTAAAATGTGTTACCTGGCTAGTCCGATATATAAAGGGAATTTTGACGTCACAACTCGATACACGATTGCAGAGCACCTGTTAGTAGCAGAATTCTGAGCGTTTTTCTTAGCCTAATTTAGTGTTTTATCGGTCTACGATAGCTTTAAGCTGGCATCATTTTACGGCTCTGTATGTGGTTTCTCAGGATATGTTGGTAGAGCGGTGCCGTGGTACATTCATTGCTTTGGAGGGAGGATGGGCGTGCGTAGTGTAGCGCGGATCGACCAGCCGGGTACAAACCATCCCAGCCTGTCTGGGTACAGAATGGCTGGACTGGGTACATTCCAAGTACGCCCCCTGGGTAGGACAGTACACGTGTATAAAGCTATATGAGAGAGGTTCTAAAAATGGCAAAGTCCGTGAGATCGCCTAGCACGCATGCACGGGCGTCAGAAATTGCCTACCAACACACGTTAGCATTGGAGAGAAGGGCGTCATATTTTGTACCGAGTTGGTACATGTAATTCCTTTAAAATGTACTCTTCTCGTCGTTCTTGTTCTCGATCATGAATGAAGCGATGATTCTAAATCTTTTTGCCATTTTAAAATCGGTCCAAAAATGTCCCAGTTATCCTTAATTAAACCTTCAAATTCTTCTCAAATTATTTCTCTAAAAGCCATAAGTACGTGTATGTACTTAGTGAATGGGGTGGGTGGGGGGGGGGGGGGTGGTGGATAGTGTATCACGTGATTGCTTTCCCTGCCTCTGAAACTCGTGTGCTGCTTGGTTGTGGCACTCCAGCTGTGACGTCACTAGTAGTATAAAAGGAGCTGGAAAATCCGAATCGAGAGCAGTCAGGATAGAGAGAAGGTGGTGGTGAGGTGCCTGATCTGAGATAAGCGAGTCGTGGATAACTGCTTACTGTATAGTAGGCTCCCTTTAGCCTACTATGGTGCCTTTCGTTTTTAGCACTCGTAGGGTAGTAGCCACCACATACGCATAGCAAGTTTTTGTACGCTCCCGGGAAGATATCACCCGGAGGCAATAACTAAATTTAAGTGAAGGCAAACCCCACTACCAACACCGCGGAGGGACCTTGCGGATGGGCATGTTGGCCCCGATGTAATGTTCGTCAAGGTATATAGGGTGAGTGATGCTCTTGATGGATTACTCGCCAGATCTGCCGTACCACTTCAAAGCATGGTAGTTTCAAATCCACACATGTCGTGCACAGTTTTAGACGTTTCAACCACAGTCAGGGGACATTGCCTGATGCACCGCACGAGCTATGCGGTGCATCTCGTCTTGTGATCCGCCAGAATGCATCCACATCTTATAACTTTCAACTGTAGCCCTTCATACAGGGCAGCTTCAAACTTCCGCGCCAGTACAGAACTTTCTAAACACTGTTTAAATTACTTACTGTGTGTATAAACGCGACTAGCTATCCGCATCCTCAACAGTTCTTCTTCGCCGTTCCTGAGAGTGAGCCACATCAGACCGTTTGGCTGCAGATTTTCCTAGCAGCTAACTTCCGCATCATGCCATCTCACGTTCCAAATATGTGACACTTCAACTACAGTGATTCCAGAACTTTTTCCATGCCAATGACTAATAGGTACTCCGTTATTGTATTAATGTATTTGGTCTGGACCCAAAAACTAAATGGTAGGTTGGAATCTAGCAGAAGGCCCGCATAAATAAAGCGGAAACCACTAATTCAGTATCTTTTGACTTACATAAGGTGGCGGTGTTGAATTCTGTGGAAGTCATCCTCCTCATCGTCGCATAATACAGCGTGCATCACAATAATAACTTATAATTTTACTAAGTTAACTCTTTTTACATAGCATAGTTTTTTAACATGAGAGTGGCCCTTTTTGCTACCTCTCTTCCTCCGCTTTGGCATTGTAGGCATTTTTCGGTGACGGAGGCCCACGCGAGGCACTTTCTTCTCACAACAAATAATGTTTATGTTAAGGGTTAATATAGTTTATATTAAACTTGCTAAGTAGCCACATTAGGACCCTCTTTTGCGGGGATACCTCACTGATTATTTAAATCAGAGATCGGTGAGGTACCTCTGGCTAGGACCAGGTTAGCGATTCATCAACTTGATCCTATGTACTTGACTTCTCTCTTGTAACAGCAAACGAGTACCATTGTTTGTCTGTTACGTTATAACTAAATATGTATCTAATTATGTCTAGGCTCTAAATGGAGCAAATGGACCACCATACCGGTGACCAAACAGCCTGGATGAGATGGTGCAGTTTAACTTCTGTGATGATGGTTGCACGGCCCCACTGGAATGTGAACGGTCCACCGGCTCTAGAAGTTGGTCTTTATACAATCCGGAAACGCGCAACACCAGATCTGCAACCCCGAGATCCGCAGCTAACCAGCAGCCTCGCCCAATGTACCATGTACTTGCGGTGCCACGGAGTGAGAGTATCCAGCCGACCAGCGTGCACCCCCGGAGGCTACAGTAGACTAATGGAGGAATCCAGTTTTAGCCATGCTCCGCCCATCTCTAGCTAAGCTCCACCCACGTTTCGCCCGTGTTGGGATCGATTGATCCATGCACTCTATGAATCCCAATTTCCGAGTGGCCATGATCTCATAAAACAATTTAATCACCAGCTCTAACTGAAATTCACAACCGATTTTATGTTAAAGGATGTTTTTCGGTAGAATATGTTTGTGGATCTCTACAGATGGGTGAAAGAGGTAGAATTTGAGCTTTTATCGGTATGTCAAATTTACCTTTTAAACCCAACAAAAACACAACTGCCAAAGCACAAGCTTCTCAGTCTTATAAAAATATTTAAAGAATTTATCAGAATAGCATTGTTAATTGAGGTATTCACATTGATATGCCCTTCCTATGAGATCCTATACACTTAATATTTTCACTGCATGGGTACACTACTGTTTCTTTGCAAACATATCTACTCTAATTTCGGGAATCGTAGGCCCTACAACTAGGTGATCTTATTTGAAATTGCCACTTCTTTAAATGCTCAGCTGTTTAGTTTTATATTTTCATATTTTGTGTAGTAGGAAATGATTTGACAACCTCCTAGGAACATTTTGAACCATTTCGCACATCTGTACTCAGGCATTTTAGTGCTCTTTCAATAAAACGCTATTGTTGTCTACGCACATATTTTTATTTATGGCAATTTTGAAACAAACAATAGGCTATTATGGGAGCATGTACATAGCAGACTGACTTCTGTAAATGATGCTTGTTAATTCTTCACGCCAAACATTTGAATGCGCGATATGTGTACATATAGATAACAGAAGAATTGTGCAGCCGTTTTGTTTTCTAGTACCAAAATATGATGCTCTTTCAGAAACACGAGGCCCAAGATGCCTGTATCTCTCAGCTGAATCATAGGGATTTCAGCTAAAAAGTCCATCGGCTATAAGTAGAACCCTTAGGTGTTGGCTAGTGCAACAAGGCATTTTAAATTGTGGGAAAATTTGAAATTATACCACAAAATATAAACAAAACCAATTTCGGGTTCAAAATCCATCACATACAAATATTTCAATCTGGCTGCCAAAATGCTGAAATCTGATTAGTCGATGGCGGCCATGTATCGTAACGTAGGCCTACTAACTTTCCTTGAACATACTAGAATGGCGCTAATCCATAACCAGACATCCCAAATTTTGGCCCGATCCCTTCAGCAGTCACGAGAGTCATTTTCGCGAAAACTAGTTCATCCAAGATGATCGCCAAACAATTTGGTCAATCAAGTTCCCTTAAACAAACTTGGTTCAGCTCTTTCCCTAGATGATATTTCATGAGTTTTGAATCAATACTCCAAGTGGTTTTGGAGAAGATTTTAAAGACGCTTCTAAAAATCAGCCGAAATCCTAGATGACTTCCGGCCAAAAAGACTGATCGGCTTCCTCTGAAGAAAATTTGATCTCTATTCCCTGAGGATGCTTCCTGCCATTTATAATTGGAATCGGCCCGATTGTTCTCGAGAAGATTCGTAAATTTCCTATTGCTTTAGTATGGGAGATTTTGGGGGGAGAAAATGGTCCAAGATGGCCGCCACACTGTATATCCGACAGTTTCGAAAGTGGAAATTTGAAATCAGCATCCCCAAAAACCTATATAAAACTAATCTCGGCTTCAAATTTCATCAAATAACAAAATCCAATATGGCCACCAACACAATACATTTAATTGGTCCATGGCGGCCATGTTTTTACGTATCAACTTCCCTTGAACAAACTTTAATGACCCTTAGTTTCTAATCATATCTCCCAAATTTTGGCCCGATCCATGCAGCCATTCTGGATAAGTCAACTAGGTCATCTAAAATGGACGCCGAAACAGTTGGTCAGTCAAGTTCCCTTGAACGAACTTGGTTCAGTTCTTACCCTAGATGATATCTCATGAGGTTTGAATCGATCCCCCAAGTGGTTTCAGAGATTTCTTTAACAAGCGACCAAAATCTAATATGGCCATCAGCCAAATTGACCAATTGGCTTCATTTGAAGAAACTTGAATTTATATGCGCTACGGCTGTGTCCTTCCAAATGGAATTGGAATCGGCCCAGTGGCTTTTGAGAAGACGGTCTTCACGGTATAAGCTCACTTGGCCATTCCGACCAGGTGAGTTAATTTTCTATTCAAATTTGAAAACGTTTCTTTGCACAACTGGTTGACTTCTTGGTAGAAGAAAGACGGCACATGTTAATCTCTCTATACAAAATATCATTTACATATAAGCTCATTCAGCAAGCGGAGTATTAATTATTACATTCACAAAAAATACCATATAAGAGTCCACTGAAGTTGTTGTCGACACCGAACAAGCCACGATCGGGCACAGACCAAAACAAACGTACTATATGTTAAGCTGTATCCAAGGAGAGGCTGACAAATAACACACCACCAAGAGCCTCAATCTTAACAGTGGCTGCAGGAAATCGCAGTACATTGTGCTTACCAGGATAAAGAGTGGTGAGAGCAATCTAGTCATAGTGAAATATCACAAGAGATATTTCTCCTCTTTGCACTAGTATAAACTGAATATATTGCATTGTGCAAAACAGGAAATGATGGTAGTATAAAAGGAATATACTTCATCAACAGTTAGAAGGAGCTCAGTCACTATAACCAATTAGACAATGTGTATAGTATGTCAGAAAAAATCATGGATTTTGACACGTCAAATTTCCAGAGAAATTGTGTCGCTTCCAAGCGTAGGTAGGGAGAATCCGGGTCAGGCAATTCCAGTTTGGACCGGATTTAATGCTCATCTTTCTGGAATGAATGACAGTCAGGCAGTAGCTGTGTACAAACCAATGATTAATGCTCCACATGAAGACATGTCGACACTTTATATAACAATGGAAGACTAGAGTGTACTGAAATGGCAAAGCAATGTGGTCAAGAGTATGCTGTGCGGACTACGGATGAACACCTTAATAGCTTGGCACAGCAAATAAAATGGAGCAGACTTGAAGAGTTCTCCGATTTGGAGGTTTTCACACGCTATCATGTTACATAGCAGCAGTAGGAAAACTGAGGGGTGGGGTGGAGGCCTTAAAGACACGTTGGTAGATTCACAAATGTATGCAACCTGTACTGCTTACCAAATGATAACAGAGAGACAATTCCACCGTGCTGTTCGAGCTTTAATTTTAGCATTCGATTCCCTGAGGGAGAGGGGGGAGGGATGGAGGGGGAGGCAGGGAGGGAGTGGGTAGGGAGCCAACACACACTGGCCTGCACGCGGTGCATGAACAGGCACATCTTTTACAGATGAACCAAGATGAGAAACATGTGCAAAAATTGATTACATACATTCAAGACAACATGACAAAACCATTTGCAGTCGAAAGTCATCCAGATGGTGTTCTCATTAACATGGCGAAAGGACTTTATGCTACTAAAGAGGTACAGATACCACTATTCAATGCAACTGGAATAGGGAAATGCAAAATACAAGCATTTCCTAAACGCTCCCTTTGATAGATATAACGGTAGAAACAACTGATGTTGACTAGAGAATGGCACATACAGTATTTATGGGGTTCTTCACCGAACTAATGTGAATAGAATCGAAAACAAATCACATATTTGTGACAATTGGATGTAGGGCAGTTATGTTGGCGAGAACGTCGAATGTCCCGCTTTCTTATGATATTCTGATAAAGTCGATAATAATTTCATAGAATGGGAAAAATTGTATATATTAGCTGATGCGATTCTGTTCGGCAGAAAAAGTAATTTTAGACATACCATAGGAAAACACGATTTTGTACACCCCCCCCCCTGCTTTAGAGGTCCACACAAGGCATATAACCTTATTCTACATACCAAATCATTTACCATGATATATGTTGTATGGTTTTGCCGGAGTCGGTGATTAAACTCCAACTAGATGGGTTGTGTCCTGCGTGTACGTCCCGTTAGTTCCTCTGCATATCACACATGTGCGGCAGTGTGTAATATATCTTAAAATATGACATCCATTGATGTAGTGCATACACTTGTGTCATGATATGTAGTTGAGATAAGCATCTATATCTTCTAAACTTAATATATTATAAATATGTGAGAAGATGTAGTTGGCAGACATTTGTGGCAGCCATCATCGTATATCAATTTCCCTTGATGACCTGACAATTATCGTGCCATTATTGAGTTGGATGCCCACAGACTGGCCTGTTCTTATGTAATGGTAGTTTTTATTGGCTTATAGTCAGCACTGTGTCCAAGAACTTTTACCTTGTTTATTTTGCCGCTTAGATTCTTCTTTCCTCAAAGCCTTTCTTCTACAAACAATCTGTATACATTTTCTCTTCGCGATTCTGTTTCAAGTATGCTGCCTGTTACACGTTCAGGAACTTTTGTCATCAAATTTAACAACTTAAGTTCAGTTCCATCCTCAGACTCGCTACTCTAAATGGATTTGCGTTGGATAGTACTTTCTGCGTTGGCGTACATACTTCTCTTGCCGGTTCACTTTACTGTCTTTCATATGGTGGGGTGAAGTTCTTGCAAACTTCGATACTCCAAATATTCCCTCCAACTCAGTTGAATGGTGTGTCAGTTTAGGTGTACTTAAACAATACATCAATAGAGCTTAGAGATTTGTTGTGATAGCGGATATACCTCCATCATCATTGCGACGATAATTGGCAAGTTCTTGAGCTTGGTCGCCTCAGACAGTAGTAAACGCTATTGGGATAATTTTCACAGTAAAGTTGCCCTGCATAAGGCCATCCCAAACCTCGGGGTTAGCATGCTGAAGATGGTACATTCGTGCTATGTATTCGGGCACATGTTGGCAATAATCTAATCTGTTATATACAAAGAACCAGATGCACAACTATTCTAATGATGCGAAGTGCATATCCCACTGCTATTGTCGAGTCGCTTGAAGGAAGCTAAGCATTGTGGTAACTTGGCGCATATACATGCGAGCCCACATGGTACTTGTCATTTGCAGCATCAAAGTTTCCTAGTTTCCTAATATTGATTTTTGTAATTGTATCTATCAGCTCCTGGTGAGCTTGGGCAATATTGTTCTTACGGTATTGCAGTTCTTCCTCTGGGTACTAACTTGTAGTAACGCATTATTACTTGGGTTCTTCTGGAAAAAACCAGCCTCAAGGAAAAGATCACTCAATACCTGCACGGTTACTTGCTGGTGCTATATAGGTCGATGGTAATGCTTACCATTCACATGAGAGTCACCTTGCTGTACATGTCTGCCTGTACCCATTCATGCAGTCCACTGCTATCAACTGCTTGACCAAGGCATCGTAACGCAAACAAGCCAGTACCGAATTGACCTGGAGACTCAATCCATTTATTTGAATGGTGGTATGGATCCAGGTAGGCAAGTTTAACTAGTCGCTTTATATAGCCCTGCTGAAGTTTCCATAAAGAAACTTTATATAATTTTCATCTTATTTATACTTTAAATTCGGAAAGGAGACTTGAAATATTATGATAAATTTGATTTTCGCCTATCAAATTTTAGCAATAAATGTTAGCTATTTATTGGGATATGAGAGCTTTAAATGTTGGTTATGAGTCATTTTGAATTTGGCAACCATCTGGAAATATATTTTATTCGTGTGATATAATAGAAATGGCATGGATTTGAAGTACATAGATTTATACAACTTAATTTGGAAAAGCATCGTGAAATATTGAGGAAAAGATTAATTTCGCATGTGAAATTTCAAGATGGCTGCCAATATGCCAAATGGCCGCCAAAAATTGCCAACCACATTTGCTCATAAGTTTATGATATAATAAGTCTAAAAATATGGTTGCCAAGAAACTACCCAAACTTCCCACTCAGTTACACATGGGTATACACTAATGAATCAAATGTCTATTGAAAAACATTCTTCTAATTCTTAAAAATGAGACAAGTCACACAGAAATAAAGTCCAAACTATGTAAAAGTATGGAAAAAACTTTAAGACTGTTTTAATTTTGTTGCAAACTGAATGCAATAATGATTTAGAACAAATTTGGAGAGTTTCGTTGGGATCTGATAATATCTTCATAAATTAAAGGCTGTTGGAAAACTTTAATATTCTTATAATTCCTGGTCCACAATAAACTAAGTCCAAACCACGTAAAATATGGAAGCATTTTCATTATGATGGAATCTGGATGCAATGATGGCATAGAACAAATCTTTAATCTTTAAGGATTTATTGAGATCCGATAAGCTCTTGATGAATTAAAAGGCCATCGAAAAAGAATAACATTTACCTAATTCTTGGTGAAAATAAGCTAAGTCCAAACCCCCTAAATATATGGAAAATGGAAATCATTTCAATTATGATGGAGACGGTATAGATCAAATCTGTAGTTTTATTAAGATTGGATAACTGCTTGATGAATTAAGTGTCCATTGAAAAACTTTAACAGTTACCTAATGGACCTTTCCAAGTTTATCCATCCATCATATGGCGTCATAATCAATCACGTGACGTGTCATGAATGGCTCGATATTGTCCGTCTTTAACGTTTAATAGTCCGACACGGTGTACGAATTATATGACATAATTGTATGTCTTCACCATTTAATAAGCATCCTGTTGACTATTTTGAAACTAATTTGACTAGAAGCTGTTGCTGCCATAGATAGCAATGGCAGCAGCAGGGCCCAGTCAAATTAATTTCAAAATATTTAACAGCTTACCTATATAGTTTTCTAGAAATTGAGAGTTGAGAGATCGATCGATCCCAACACGGACGAGGTATGGATGGAGCGTAGATAGAGATGGGCGGGGCATGGCTAAATCTGGAAAGGTCCACTCTTGGTGCACGCCCGACATTTAGATCGCTATGTCGCTTCACTATGGATAAATAGAATTGAACCTATTTTCTAACATGACTGCTCGCCTAACTGCTTCTAACGAATCGTTATAGAGGCAATCCCTCCGGCAACCTATTTCCAACAATATTAGATCTATATGAGCAAAGGATCATCACTGCCAAATTTATTTAGAAATTAAATCAAAATGAAAAATATTATTGTTAGGGACTAAGGACCATTCAACTATGTTCAATAAAAGTTGGTACACTCATTGCCTTATAGATTAACGCCACCGTATCCGACACTTGTAGCAGCAGCACCACCACCACCACCACAATCAGCAGCAGCAATAATACTAGCAGCAGCAGCAGCAGCAGCAGCAGCAGCAGCAGCAGCAGCATCAATAGTAGTAGCAGCAGCAGCAGCAGCAGCAGCAGCAGTAGTAGTAGTAGCAGTAGCCAGCAAATGCAGCAGCAGCGACGGTGGCGACAGGTGGGCAAATCATGTCAACAAATAAATATTGAGCTTCTGCTAATCGATGGATTTTGACAGCGAAAATGGCAATGTATAGGTGCGTGGCCTCTGGAGAAGGTATCTTACATTTGAATCTGCTTCTCGATTGGTCAGTGACCATGATTTCTTTGCTTCATATCAATATTTGCATTTGTACCCACATTTTCTTACCCAAACGTTCACATTTCCTGTCAAAATGTTCACATTTCTAGCTAATATCCCCTACAGAAATGTGTGTACTGTGATTGTGATAGGCTTCTTTCACAGACATACTCCAATGGGCTTATAAAATTTGAAACTGATCCGTCAGACAGGGGGAGTTATCACTTGTAAATAGATTTTTACATTGAATTTCAATAGGTTTCTTTCCTCAGATTTTCCGGATCATCAACCCTTCAATTGACCTTTCTGGTTTTAGCTATGTCCCGCCCATCTCTAGCTAAGCTCCACCCACACCTTGCTCGTGTTGGGATCGATCGACCTCTGAGCACCCTGACTATCAATTTTCAAAAAACTACACAGGTAAGCTGTTGAATATTTTGAAAACTAAATTAACTGGGTCCTGTTGCTGCCTAAGGCAACAACAGCGCCCAGTCAAATTAGTTTCAGAATTACAAAGACACCAAATTTGAGATTTGATGATGGTCTATATGGAACTCTGTGAAGTAATGAGTGTGACGGCAACATACACGCGCTGAGCTGATTATAACGTCATACGAGGTCAGATGATGGATGGATACTCTGGAAAGGTGAATTGTCAAGCCGGCCAGAAGGGCATATAAGAAATATCCATGTGGAGCCAAACAGAGCTATTTTAAAGGCGCTATTGACACAAAAGGGGTTAAAATCTATTAGGTTGTTTTATATAATTATGCACATTTCTTTGCAAGACATCATTTATTTCGTTACAGCTGGAATGTATACTTTTATTGCTTTTTATGCCATTGCGGCTAATCAGTACGGTACAGTTTACAGCTATAAAAAGAACATATTAAAAAAACCCAAACAAACAATATATCAAAATACAGACTTAATCTTAAACAATTCATAAACCCTATAAGATCGTATACCAGGTGTTACCACGTCTTAACGCTGTGAAAATAACGACGTAACTATTTTCAACCAACCTGTCTGGAAGGCGTAGCTGCAAAGAAGCAACAAGGCGCAACCTATGATATGATGCAAATTGCCGGACCAGACAGGAGACCCGTGAATCAAACCACGTCCAATTGAGACAAAATGTTTCATTGCTAGAAAGTTCAAGATTAAGTCAGAACACCGAAAATAAAATATAAATGTATCTATATCTATATACATATGTACAGATGCATACTTACAAAGTAGTCCTACGATATTTTCGCGCCTTTTGCCTGATGACACTTGTAGCATCAGCAGCAGCAAAATCACTGCAAACGCAATCTATTAAATTATTTGCACAAACAGCAGGTGGTCAGGATATCTTTAAAGTAAACAAAATTCTAAAGCTCGAGGAAATTGGAAGGCTCCAATTATACACAATTTTAAGAGACTTCCACTATGCCAACTTACCCTCTTCTTTAACCATTATTTTTTACGGTCAACACACAAATACACTCTCACAACACAAGAACACGAAATAACCTGCGCACAAGACACCATCAAACAAAAGCAGCACAACAAACACCCTCTTGTCATTGATCGCAACCAGCATCAGCACTACATGACAACAATAAGAAACTGTAAATTAAAACTCAGATGAACTTATAATGTTAAGATTTTTTTTTGAAAACCTAAACTGGTAATGCTGACTTTAACGTTGTGTTCAAGTTGCTCCACAGTTGTATAGTAGGCCTACTTCATGTACTCGGTAGAACTGACGATTTTTAAACGCTTCCAGGCGGTGGTATAAAATTAGCAGCATGTCTTAGATTATATCTTGAAGCATTATCCACTCTTTCAGGAACCATAACTTATAATCAGAGCAATCGCTGTGGACAATCTGAGAGAACAAGATCGGTTTCTTATGCTTTCAGCCGCCCACGCGGTATTAGGCCCGTTTCTTTGCAAAGATATACCAAAGGTGTGTATTTTAACAGAGCGGTTATTATTCGCATGGCTTCATTCCTAATGGTTTCACGTTTTCAGCATCCTGAGTGGTCCGAGCATCTATCCCAAACTTCGCACCCATGAATATTCGAGGACAGAACGCAGATATACGACATACATGTTGAATAATGTGGTTCTACTTAAAATGAATTTCATATGTTGCATGGTAGCTAGTACTTTGGCAGTCTTTCTTGATATTTGTTAAGCAAAGATACTTAGTAGACTGCACTGTCGTTACTAGTATGTTATTTGGAAAAAATATTGTGAGATAAAAAGTCAAGTGTGATGATAAGTGGCTACTAAATCAAACATACTAAGTTTCCCTCCTAGTCCACGCGCTTGTTAAACATTTGTGCCATACTCTGTTAATTTGTCAAATGCCGTCGAAATATCACAAAGTACAATACATGTGGATTTATGCTCATCGCGTGCATTTGAGAGTATATGACACAGTTCAATTAACTGAAATTCCGTCAAATAGCCAGACCGGAAACCGTAGAGGTACGTTTAAAGGAGATCTTGTCCATTAAGGATTGGAACATTCGATAGCCCGTAAACTGTACGAATTGTATGTTCTTACTATCGAATCATTATTATGTTGATTATTTTGAAATTAATTGGACTGGTCGCTGTTGTTTCCTACCCAGACAAACTAGCTTGCTATTTTGACGTGGTAATTAAATTTTTCTAGATATCTGTCTTTTACACATGCAGATGTAGGCCTATAACTAACTGAACACTTGCAATCAAATGCAATGCTGCCGTTGTCGACATGTGCGCATTCTGTCTGGCGGACGTCCAGTCTCAGACGTTCGGAATAGCGAGGCACCAGTTATACATAATCATCTCCATTGTAATCGCAGCTCAATCAATTCGCCACTGACAAAAAAATAATGATATCAGTATATTAATTCTGTGGTATTACACGGTACAAATAACGGTCATGCAAATGCAAAGTGAACGTATAGTATCATAATTCGTTTCGACTATTTTATAGGATATGTAGGCACAGTAACAACAGAAGTCCATAATACTATTTCTGGTACCCAGTATATTTAATATCTGGTGAAATATTGTTGCAAGCTAAACGGGTGATTCGGTCTTACATGTATGCCAGTTCACTGAGTAATTGCAGCCCTGTAGGTGGGGCTTAGAATACACCTTCCATATCCTCTGCGTGTCGTAAGAGGCGACTAAAGGAGGTAAGGGTGGGGTAACCCTGACAGAAACCTCGAGTGCTGAAGACGGAGGTTCCAGGCCACACGGCGCACTCTAATAAACCATGGATCCACGCACTTAACGCATATGATCATGTCGATAGTCACTTACAGGACTGGCGGTATGATCAGCGAACGAAAAGAAGAAAAAAGAAGACTGAGTAATTGTGTGTGCGTGTGTTCGTGCGTGCGTGCGAGTGAGAGCAAATGTAGCAAACTTCTAGACATATATATTTCAGGAGTGGTTAACTCAATTGGAATAAACGTGAATAATGGTTAGAAATTTACTGATAAGAATTAGCACGTTGAAATTGACGTGCCAAATCCAAAGGTCAAAGTCCAGGATCTTGCTACATAACTCTGCTTTCCAATGGAAACAAGAGGCCCGATGGGCCTGTATCGCTCAACTGGGAATTATTGGCCACTAACACAACTGGACAAAACAAGATACACTACAAAAAAAAGTAACAATATAATTTCTGTGAAGAAGGTTTAGCCAGGCTTTAATAAAAATTTGTCCAATGGTTAATAAGTAGTCTTTTAATGATTTTCTGCGAAATTTGCAGAAACTACAAGATGTCCGCCAAAAACGCTAATTCTCCTTCGATCAATACTTACCATTACATTACTCATTGATAATACAGCTATCCTGATAGCTGGCTCTAGGAATCTAGATTTAGTAAGCTTTACCGGCTCCTGGAACCGGGTACCCGGCTCCCAACAACCGGGTACCCGCCTGCCAGAGACGCGCATTCTTGTTTGCATAGCAACAAGAGGATACATTGCTTTTTTGCGTGGCGAAATCTTAAGCGTTTTCTTTGTGTCTTTGTGCCTATTTGCTGTTTCGTTACTGGAATTACTGGATTTACTTTGGAAGGAGCCTCTGATTCTCAGGTCGTATTCTTTCTTGTTATTTATCTAGCTATATGGAGACTTATGTCTCTGAAATTTCGTCTGTGTTGCATGTCCCATTTTCTGACCCCGGAACTGGGACGTGTGGTTACAACGAAATATGCCAGATAAGATCGCCTCCTTTAAATCCCAACGGCGATCGGGCAGTAACATGAAACTAGTTGTTGGCTTGCGGTGTTTAACACTAAAAATCGGCTTACGTCATTCAACCGTATGGACCAAGCGGGTGACGTCACACTCTTTTATTTCTCGGATTATTTTGGTGAAGGAAATGTTTCATTGATTTCGCTCATCTTATTCTTGGTTCTGCGTGCGTTTTGTGCCAGAAACTTTAGAATTATGTCACGTTTTGCGTGTAGTTACGATCTGTTTGCATTGATCGATGATTTCAAAATTCTTGATTAGGATGTGTGTTCTGCGGTTTTACCGTGTTCTACAGCAGTATGTTAATTCATTTTGTTGTTCCTTCACGTATCGTTTTGGCCTTCGTTTGAGTAGTATAATTTTGAAATTAATTCTTAAATATACCGCGAATGCATTGGATATGGTTCCTGGTTCCGTGTTTATATACATCCTTCAGGATCAATTTATGGGTGTATTATTGGCCCGCTATCGTTCTTGTCACAAGCTTACGCGATCTTGGTTGTAATGTTGCGGATGTGGGGTGCCGGAGGGTTAACCTTTAATTTATTGTCAAAATATTTGAAAACTATTTGTCCGCCTTCCATTCCTGTTTCGTTCAGCTTGCTTATTTTAGGTTTGTGCTTGTTTTCAGGCCAAGCCTACCCCGCCATCTTGCCCAGAGTGTCACAAATTCGTCAAGGTCACGTTTAAGGACCATGTATGTTTTCGAAGTTCGTTATGTAATGTTGATAATATGTGTAATGTCTGTGCAGTGTGGCCCGTCGAGTTTTTAGTCGAGTTCCTTGCCCAGAATGGCTTGGCTGGGTCTGACGTGGGGTCAGGCAGTTTGAAAAGAAATCGAGGAGCATCTGTTTTATCCCCTGGGGGCGCTCCTCATCTGCTTTTAGAGGTTTCGTAGATGGCACCCCCGGCGTGGTTTGGGCCCGCTATGCAAGGCTTCTTGCATAGCGTCATGCCCACGCTGGTGTCCTCTCTGATACTGAAGAGTGTAGGGCAATCTCTCTGCGTCTGGTACAGACCCTGTCCTTGGACAGGGTTCTGGACTGGTTACCGATGGGGGAGGCCATCTCGTATGGTTCCCTGGCGGTCCTGGCAGGCTCAGGCCCGGTGGGTACTGCTTCTCTGCGGCCACCTCTGGGTGGTCCAGTAGCGGTAGCCAGTCCGTCAGGTATGGGAGCCGTTCGCCAGGATGGCTCCAGTGCTTCTTCATCCGGTGATGACTCTTCATGGTCTGAGGATGAGGAGGCTGAAGAGGAGAGGTTGTTGCGGCCTGTGGTACCGCGCGTGGAGAGCATGGAGGGTGATTCCATCCTGGACGGAACCGCCCACCATCTGTCTGGCTTGGCACACGCTATGACAGCTGCTCCGCCTGTGGTTGAGGCCACACTGGTACCGGGCACCCGCCCAGTGCTGGTTGTTTTGCCACCAACACGGTGACGGGTGTTGTGGCCTGGCTTGGTACTCACCTACCTCGCCTGGTCCAGTGGCCACACGTGGAGTGCCGTTGGCGCATGTATACACATGTGCAAAAGTTAAGCACCAGCAAAAACAATAGAACGTAGAAACATGATGGTACAACTAGGCTGCCATACTTTTTGTCCCCGCGTTAGCTGACATAATTCCAAGTACGAAATGCACATGCATGCATGACTTCACGCCGCTTGATGTCCGTGCGTGGCGGGAAACAGCACACGTGTTCAGTTATGTAAAAGTCCAGTTTGAGGTGTAGAACATTACATACAGATTTAGGCGACAAGATTAGGAATTTTGTGTTCATGACCGTGGTTTATTTGTACAGAGAGAATTAGCTCTTGATTGTGAACCGCTATGGCAAGACGAAGGTTAAGTGATCGTGTGAAATGGCAAATCATAGGCATGCATACCACTGGTATGTCATGCAGAGAGATTGGCAGACAGCTGAACATTAACCATACTGTAATCAGTCGTTTGATTGCAAAACATGGGCAAACTAACGAGGTGAAGGACAGGCCTAGATCTGGAAGACCGAAGAAGACTACTGCCCGTGATGATCGAGCCCTAGTACGCCTTGTTAGGAGATCTCCATTCACCAACAGCAGAGTGCTCAGCCAGCAATGGGAAACGCGCAATAGAGTGTCAATGTCTACCGTCAAAAGGAGACTGTATGCTGCTGGCATGAAAGCTAGGAGACCTGTTAGACGTCCTCTCCTCACTGCACACCACAAAGAGGAGCGTCTGAGGTAGTGCACCGAAAGAAGACAGTGGAACCTGAGATCCTGGAGACGGGTACACTGGTCCGATGAAAGTCGGTTCCTGCTTCATGCCACAGATGGTCGAACTCGTGTATGGAGGTCCAGACGCACGGCGTACGACCAACGTAACATCATGGAAGAAGTTCCATTTGGTGGAGGTTCCGTTATGATATGGGGGTGCATCTCATTTGATTGTAAGCTGGATCTGTTGACTGTACCTGGAACACTAAATGGACAAAGATATCAAGATTCCATACTGGATAGAGTTGTGGTCCCTCATTTTGTAAATCATGCACCTGGAACCCACCCTATATTCATGGATGACAACGCCCGACCACATCGTGCTAGAGCTGTGCATGAATACCTCCGCCAGAATGCCATCGAAACCCTACCATGGCCAGCAAGGAGCCCTGACATGAACCCTATTGAGCATATCTGGGACATTCTGGGAAACATGGTGAGAAGGAGGGATCCTCCTGTGCAGAACCTACAGGAATTAACAGACGCACTCCATCTTGAATGGCAGCGAATATCGCAATGGCGTATCAGTCGGTTGGTGACCAGCATGAGACGTCGTGTCCAGGCCGTCATCCAGGCACAAGGTGGATATACCCGGTATTAATAATGGCAGTCTCAAACTCGTGAACAGATGTTAAACTTCGTTTTCAGACACCATTAATGACAATCTAGCCACGTGTGTCAACTGTAGGGCAATAGTTGTCAGTTGTGTCAACGTAACCATATTCAGGCTTCGTTTTCAAGTTCAAACAAAATCATACAGTGTTTCCCCACCATCATAATCAGCATTCCTCTAGTTGCATTATTACCTCTTGCACTAAGATGGATGGGTACATGAATGTTTATGCTATTGCTTTCTTCATAGCACATGAATATACCCTCGCATGTGCGTAAAAATAGGGTGGTGCTTAACTTTTGCACAGGTGTATATATGGCCACGGTTCCATGGGTCCACATGGTTTTTCGTGCGGGCCTACTCCATTGAACTTGTTTCATGGGGTGGCTGTGGAACCATGCAGTACCGGTGTTACTGGTTTTCCAGCAGTGGCTCCTTGCCGGGAGGCTGCTGCTGGTAGACCCATGAATACATCAATGGGTGATGTGTTCACGAATGTGTCTTCTTCGGAGGCGGACTGGTCCGATGCTCTGGCTTGGCTCGCCAGGGTGGACCCATCCGTGGTTTTGGCTACGACTGAGGAAGACATGCCCCGTCCATCGGTTGCATCGATTCGAATGGGGGTCTTGTTCAAGGAGTTGCTCGAGGCTATTTATAGCAAGCAACTCATGACCAAGAGTCAGCTCCCTGCGACTGCTAGGGAGGTGCGGGCAAGGTGCCGTATCCCCAGAGGGGAGTACGAGCGGTATGGTGTTATCCCGACAGTCACTGAGGATAACCGTTGGGTTCTTGGGGTTCAGAGTGCTGGAGCCGGTGGTCCCGCTCAGGCACTTGTGGACAATCCCAAGCACACAATGAGGAAGTCTTGTCCCTTTGCGATGAGGGACTGAGGGCAGAAATGAATACTGTCAATCACTCCTATCGCTTGCTTCAGTCGGTGTGGGCTGAAGCTGGGGCAGGCCACCCTGTGCCACCTGTTGCACTTTCCTGCATTAATGACGGCCTTGTGCTGTCGATGAAAGCATCGGCCAGGGTGCAGGCGCGTGTGACTAAGTCCAGGAAGCAGATGGTACATATTGACCATATGCGTCCGGCCATGGCTGTCAGGGAGCATTTGCTTGGATCGTACCTGAGGGTATGGTAGCTCCCTTCATATCCGTCTGGACCGCGACCGTGCAACAGGAACAGCGGTGGTAATTAGACCAGTCAAGCTAAGACCAAAATGGTTCTCTCTCCCCCCTGTTAAGAGGGGGGAGCGGATCGCTAGCCAGACACCAGAATTAGGTGTCAACGCGCCTATGGTGGGTGGAAATCTCATGTGTTTCGTCGAGGCTTGGCGAGGTGTGACGTCAGAAAGTCTGGTCCTGGGATGGATATCCCAGGGGTACATGCCAGATTGGTGGGATTTCCCACCACAAAATCTGTCTTTGATACCTGTCTGGACTCCGGTTCCAAGGGAGACAGACAAATTAGAAGCCATTCAAAACGAAATGTCAGGTTTGCTTCTGAAGGGAGCAATAAAACCAGCAAACCAGGGCACTCCAAGCTTCTATTCAAACATGTTCCTTGTCCCCAAGAGCACAAGGTGTGGAGACCCATACTCAATCTCAGGCCATTGAATTGCTTTATCCTTACACCTCGGCTTTAGATGGAAACTCCGAGATCGTTAATGGCTGGGTTGAGGAAAGGAATGTCGTGTGTGTCAATCGATCTGAAAGATGCATATTTCCACATTCCATTGATCAGGGGTTGTCACGGGTTTCTGAGATTCGTGTTTCAGAATCAGGTATTGGAGTTTGTAGGCCTCACATTCGGTCTGTCGACAGACCCCAAGGGTGTTCACCAGAGTGATACTAGCAGTGACAGCGTTTCTCAGAGGAGAGAACGTGGCACTCCACACTTTCATAGACGATTGGCTTATCAAGGCGGACATGCCAGCCAGGTTAGGAGTGGATACTGCCCTGACTCTCAAATTGCTTTTAGATCTAGGCTGGATAGTCAACAGGGAGAAATACGAGTTGACGCCCACTCAACACCTCGTTTATTTGGGGATGCGATTCGATCTCGAGTTTATCTATCAGAACCCAGAGTGGTGCCTCTGTTAGCCATCCTCAAGAGTTTTCGATTGGGAAACCACATTCAGGCGAGGAGGTTTCTTCAGATCCTGAGCATGATGGTCTCCATGGAGCAGGTAATCCCGTAAAGTGTTCTAATGCGAAGACCTATTCAGTTGTATCTGATGTCTCTGTGGAAGCAGAGAACAGAACCCCTGGCAAAGTTGGTACCAGTTTTGGATCCAATAATGTCGCATCTTGTATGGTGGAAGGAGCGTCAGAATCTCCTAGTAGGAGTTTCACATCACCTATCCCACCCCAGCTGTCTGTGTACACGGATGCATCACTGGAAGGGTGAGGCCTGCCTGGGAGAACACCAGGTTCCGGGCACATGGACTTGCTAAGAGAATCATCTGCATATCAATCTGTTGGAAATGATGGCAGTGGAATAGGCATTGGCAAGGTTTCCTCCAGAAGTCAGGGGCAAGGTGATATTGATATGGTCAGACAATTCGACAGTAGTATCATACATAAATCGCCAAGGCGGGACCAGGTCACCCACACTGTGTATGAAGGTGTGGCACTTGATTCAATGGTGCAGGAATTAATCAGTTGTTTTGAAAGCAGCTCACATTCCTGGGCAATTGAACATTCTGGCAGATGCTTTGTCTCGCAGACACAGAATTCTGCAAACAGAATGGTCTCTCAACACTCCAGTTCTACAAAGGATCTTCGGGCATTGGGCCAAACCAAACGACCACTTGTTCGCCACAAAGGAAAATGCTCAAATCATGACTTATGTCTCGCCAATTCCAGATCCAAATGCAGTCGATACAGACGCTTTGGCGATAAGCTGGACAGGGATGCACGCTTACGCGTATCCACCCACCATTCTTCTACCGAAGGTTTTGGTGAAGATCAGTGCCTGGTCCTGCCAAAAGCGCCATTTTGGCCCAGCAGGGCGTGGTTCACGGATCTCCAGGATCTGCTGGTGGACAATCCAGTGCGGCTCCCCGAGATTCCGAACATAATCTCCCAGGCCAATGGCCGCTTCCTACACGAGCGGCCCGAAATGTTCAAATTGACTGCATGGATGTTATCAAACAACGTTCCACATCAGAAGGTTTTTCTCAACAGGCTGCGAGTTTCATCGTAGCCGCGAGAAGGAGGTCGACCTTTAAGTCATACAACCACAAGGTTAACAAATTTGCAGAGTGGTGTGAAGGAAAGGGTATTGATCTCTTTCAATCCACTATTCAGCAAATAGCAGACTTTCGCTGTGAGCTGTTCATTACAGGATTGGTTCCTGTTACAATTGCTCGATACATTTGGTATCATCTTTGGCATCAATTATCCCTTGTTTAGCCAACAGGGATAGTCCAGAGGTGGCCCAGTTGAATGTGATGGTGAAGCGAATGAGCAATCGCCGACCGAGACAACCAGTAGTCATTCCAGCCTGGAGTCTATCTTTGGTGCTTAATGTACAGGCCAAGCACCCTTTCGAACCTTTGGGTTCGGCTAGTCTAAAGCATCTGGCTCTAAAGGCAATTTTTCTATTGGCAGCTTCCTCAGTAAGAAGGCGCAGTGAGATCCATGTGCTTTCAGCAGAGAGGGACCGATTTATTGTCTCCGGAGAGGGTCTGCGATTGGTGCCAAGAGCAGATTTTAAGTCAAAGAATCAATCTTTGAATTATCCCGGCAAACCAATCATTATACCAAAGCTGACTAGGTTTGATCGTGATGCCAGTGCCTGGTGTCCAGTCCGTGCTTTGACAAAATACAAAAAAACGGACAGGCTCTCTACGGTCAAATGTTAGACATCTGTGGATCTGCCATAAGAAGCCATATGGTGCCACATCCATGGATACTATCTCTCGTTGGGTGGTCGAATGCATTCAGACTACCCACGAGATTGCGACTGGGCACCAGGTGCAATGTGCTAGGGCTCACGATGTTAGAAGAATAGCCGCCTCAACCGCCATATTCAATGGTGTCCCATTAAAGGACATCATGGTCATTGCACAATGGCACTGTCCTCTTTCACGGATTACTATATGAGGGGCATGTCAGACACCGCCAATCCACTCACTTTAGCTGTTTTGAAACGGTAGTCCAGTGGCCACACTGCTCATCTCCTTTTGATAACTTTGAAAAGCAAAAGTAGTAAGAACAGACATTGCCAAGCGAGAGGAGGTCGACCGAATGGAATACGTTTGGTCGAAAATGTGTTGGTTGATGGCTCCACGTCTGGAATCCATAATTCATGAGGTAATTCAAGTTTGACAGTTTTTTGTATTATGTTTATATATCATGATCATTCATCTTATATATTCATGCTCATTCCCAGGCTTATATGTGTAAAGAGCTGTTAACCCTCTTCGCACATTTGTGTCAGGCGAGTTGCATGCTCGTGAGAACTTGTCGGTCCTTTTAGGTCTCTGTATGTCAAGTTTAGGTTAAATTCTTTCTCCAGGGGCAAAAGAGGATTTGTATGTCTTGCCCCTTCCCACCAGGTTATCGACTAAATCTGGTGTTATCAATGAGTAAGGTAATGGTAAGTATTGACCATTACATTACGGAACCTGCCTCCCAGCTCCACGGAGGCAAGCCATGGGTATTTTTTATCACTCAAAATGCAGGCGATGGCTTCGTAGACCATCTAATTTTCAAATTTTTCCCCCTCCCAGACCCTCCCTCATTTACGCCGCCCCACCCCCACCCCCAATAACACAAATTCCTGGATCCGCCCCTGTTAGGTAGAAAACCCCGCCAATGTAGGAAGCACTGTGAAAACATATATATAATTAATTACTGGCCTGCAGGGCATCTCTGGGCGATTTTAGATAACCCTAACATCAGGTAAATGTTAGCTCCCCGAATACGGATCAGCAATAATCCATACCCGACACACTAGTGACAGAAAAGATCGAGCTCTCGTTCCAACTCTACACGTGACTAAAATGTTAAAAAGTGTTATAAAAGATGCACCTGCCTAGGACGCATCACGGAAAGCCTCCTCACTGATCAACGAGTACGCTTGTGGTCGTAATAATGGTCTACACGGGTGCGGTCTTAGAACCCGCCACGCCCTCATGGGAAGGTCGCTTTATTCGGATAGCTGCATCTTCGTCCCCACCCTAAATCCTAAATGTGCTTTTCAACGCTTATGTACTGTGATTTGTCCTGGTGATGTTATGTGTGGTCATGACCTGACGGTGACAGGATCGTTATATGATTCTAGAGCTTTCGTCTCATGATAGGTGTGCACACGTCTACTGAGGGGGATGTTCCGTAGGGTGACCTCACGGTCACTGAACATTCTCGCCTGTCAGACTTATATGTTAAAGAATAGTTAGCTTACATTGCCAATTGCGGCTAAAACTAGATCTGGACCCAAAAACTAAATGATAGGGTAGACATTAGCAGAAGGCCCACATAAATAAAAGCGGCAATTACTAACACAGAATCATGGAACTTACATAAGATGACGGTGTTAAATTCCGTGGAAATCATCCACCCCACCTTCACATAAAACAGCGTGCATCACAACAAACATATAACTCCACTAGGTTGACTCGTTTACATAATTTGGTTTTAACAAGAGAGTGGCCCTTTTTGCCATCTCTCTTCCTCTGCTTCAGCGTTGTAGGCATTTTCCTGTGATGGAGGCCCGCGCGAGGCACTTTCCTCTCGCAAAAAATAATGGTCGTAGGAGTTAATTTGGTTCATAGTAAACTTGCTGAGTGGCCACGTTAGGACCGTCCTGTGCGGAGATTCCTCACGGATCTTATTCTGTGAGGTACCTCTGGCGAGGATCATGATAACGAGTCGTCAACCCAGCCCCATATACTAGACTTCCCTCAGGTAGCAGCAAACGAGTACGATTGTTTGGCTTTACTTATATAATTATTGTACATATTTTAATTATGTCCTAGCCTTAAAATGGATTAGTGGAACCGTCACACCAGTGACACCAACAGTGAGGTTGAGACCATGAGGTTCAACTTCGACGGCGATGGTCACACGGCCGCACTGAAACGTGAACATTCAACTGGCTCTAGAAGTAGGTTTCTGTACAATCCAGCAACGCGCAATACCGGATCCGCAATCCCGAGATCCGCAGCTAACCAGTTGTCCCGTCCCGCTGTCCCATGTACCGGCGGTGCCATGGAACAGGAACATCTGGTGGGCCAACATATGTGCCCAGAGGTTACAAGTTGTGCCCGATGTGGGGCCCCGAACACGAAGTGAACCCACGCCCATGGTCATCACCCGCATGTCTCCCTTCTACTGCAATCAGTCCTCTTCCGACTCAGAGGTAGAGTATTATGGTGGAGGGCGTCTCGAACAGTCACCGGTGATGAACTAAATTACTCCGAATTGGATGATACACCATTATTACGACCACAAGCGTACTCGCTGATCAGTGATTAGGCTTTCCGTGATGCCTCCTAGGCAGGTGCATCTTTTATAACACTTTCTGACATCTGCGCTAGGCACCTGTACTGCATCATGGACAGCAGCGGAGAACTCCCCCTCCGGGGCAACATATACAACCTACTTGCCCATTAGGTTCACCGTGTCAACTCTATGGTGAGAAACGGCCCGCCCATCATGTGCCATGGCCCGCATCTCCACCTACAAGAACATCATCTCCCTGCTACCTATCGGTACCACAGTATGGAGACGCCCAGAAAATCCCAGAAGTGGCACACATGCAACATCCTGTGGACCCGCCACGATGGATGCACAATACTCTGCCACCTGTGCATCGTCCAACACCAAGATGGAAGCTCACAGGGTCATCCATTCCTACATATCATGCGGAACTGCACAGATGGGAATCCCCCCCCCCTCGTGTCTGGAGGAACCAGGATATGCGGAGCCATGCCTACTCACACAGACCTGCATCTGTATTCACTCCATTCTCTCCCACACCTGAATTCAGTGGGGAGGGTGACTGGGCCAATTATAAGTGCTAATTTGAGATCATACGCCATACAAACAGGGGGCGGATCAGTAGATGGGAGAGTATCTGGCCGCCAAACTGTCAGGGAAAGCCCTGCATGTACTGGCAGATATGGGGTCAGACTTCACACCCACATACACCGAATTGGAAAACGCTCTCTCTGAGAGGTTTGGAGATAGGGCATTGGGAGAGATCAGCCGTCTTCAACTGAAAAACTTGAGAAGACGTGCAGAAGAAACTCTGCCTGAATTGGCCAGCCGCTTCCGACGCCTCATCTCTAGAGCGTACCCCAAACACAAACCATGAAGGAGTCACACACCACCATTTAGAGACTTTCATTGATGCTTTAAGTGGAGAACCGGCCCTCAAGGAAAAACTAATCCTTTTGGAGCACGAAAATCTTCAAACTCTTACCACAAAAGCAGTATGGATCGAGAATTTCCTCGAGCATGAAAAGAATGCTCGCCATCAACTTCACCCTATCAATGAGCTAAATGACTCTAAGCTCCTGACTGATGGACAGCCCGCACCCCACAACCACCACCGACATCAGCACAGCAACACAACCTATACCACCTCCCAGAGGCAATCACATGCCCAGAGGAAGAGGGCGTGGCCAGTCCCATTTCGGAGGCCACAGTAAAGCCCCAGGACGCAGAAACCAGCCCAACAACAACAACAATAGGCAGGCAACAAACGACAGATTAGAAGAGATCACAAAACAAACCTCCGCACTCACCAATCTAGCCACAACACTCAGCACAGCCGTGGCGACCCAACAGACTACACGACCGCCACTGAGCAACGCGCCATACACACAGCCACCCAACACATGTTATGGATGTGGTCAGACAGGCCATTGGAGGGAAAGATGTCCAAAGCGCCCACACACACGCCCTCCACTCCACTGGCCACCGATCGATGAACACCGCAGTCAGAGCATCCGTTAAACCAGAATGGGCACTGATTAGAGAATCACTTCAGTGACCCATCATGAAACCTGGCTCAGCTACGGTCCATCAACAGCAACGTCAGGTGGATTCACCAACTATAAGTGCAAAAACTACACAAACACTAGCTTCACAAAAGCCAGAGCCTACGATGCACACTGCATCCGCAGCTCTGACAATTCTCCCCTCTGCGAAAAGTTGTGACCCCACAATAACCGCATCTGCTAAACCCTCTTTCCTATGTAAAACCACAGTGGTTGGTTGTAGCACCTCCGCTGAAACAATGTTTATTCAAGCACCATGACCCACCACCAAGGCACTTAACACCCGATGCCCTCTGGTGGTATGCAATACACACCTACCCTCATCATCATCTCCCACACCCAGCACCAGTAGTAGTGACGACACGGACAGAAACCAGCACTCCGCAACATGGATCCACAAAAGACATCACCACAAGAACAAACAGTGGCAATGACGCTGTTTCTTTTGCGCATCTCCTAAACATCCCATGAAGCGTTGTTCAAAATGGCTGGCTCAGATATCTCTGCACCATTCCAGTCCAATCCAAACTACTGTCTACACCAACTTGCAGTACACACCACAAACCTCAGACATAGCACCACTGCTACCCCTAGCCTCATCGTCGCCCATGCAAAATCAGCAGCAACTATGACGAGCAGGCCCCTTCCTCACTCAGCCATCAATCACACTCACAGAAGCAATAGAGAAACAGGCCGCCTTTATATGGGGCCCCACCGCAACAAGGGAGACTCCGCACACCACACTCTTGGGGACTCTCTCGCAAGCACACCGCAAAGTCATCTATAACTGTGCTTGCTTGTTCGCTGGAATATTTACCAGTGCCACCATGGACACTGGAGTTTCCATAACCGTTTTCAACAAGCGTCTCTATGAGAGCATCCCACCTAATCAGAGACCACCCCTGAGGTCTTCTAACATATTTTTACAGTCAGCCACGGGAGCTGACGTTCCCGTGGCTGGAGTAGTAAAAATCGTGATACAGATAGAGGAGATGCAATTCATTCAGCGAGTTGTCATTGCCTCTATCGAAAACGATGCCCTATTAGGGTCTGATTTTCTTAGCGCCAGTGAAACCGTCATTCACTGCAGACAACAGGAACTAAACATAAACCCGACATCGCATACCCCTTGGACCGGAGTCATCACTGTAGATATATGTGCAGTGATTCTAGCATCAAACGCAACAGTTGAGCCAGGACAGGAGGAAATCCTATGGGCCACCGCACAAGTTAGGAGATAACACACACATAGCCATGCTGGAATCCGACCCTGAATACATGATCACCTCCCAATGCATGAGTCAACGGATGATAGTGGACACCACCAACAAAAACCACATACCCTACTGGGTATTCAACGGAACCGCCGACCCTATAACGCTTGTCCACGGCATTCGATGTGGCCATTTAGTGGACGTAAATTCCCTGGAAACAGCTCCCACCACAACTACAACAACAGCAGCTTCTGATGACAACATACCGTAACACTTGCATGACCTATATTTGCGTGCCACAGTTGAACTGACGCAATCCCACAAACATGATGTACGGCGGATCCTGTTTAAATACCAGGAGAGTTTTTCCACAGGGGTATGGACCTGGGAGAAACTCACCTCGTGCGCCACTCCATCGACACTGGGAACAACCAACCTGTACGGCAGCTAGTACATCGTCTTCCCATACATAAAGCAGCAGAAGTACATCAACAAGTAAATGACATGTTGCGGACAGGCATCATAGAAACCTCAGCATACCCCTGGGCCAGTCCCATTGTACTTGCAGGCAAGAAAGATGGATCTTTGCGGTTTTGCATTGACTACCGCCGCCTTAATTATCTAAGAATCAAAGATGCATATCCGTTACCATGAATAGATCAGGTGTTAGGTTCATTGTCTGGCGCCAGATGGTTCTGTACACTGACCTGGCAAGCAGACACTGGCAAGTAGCCATGGATTAGGCTGGCAGGGAGAAGACCACCTTCGTCTGTAGAGATGGTCTTTTCCAATTCCGCAAGATGCCCTATGGCTTGTGCAATGCTCCAGGAACATTCGAGCATCTCATTAAGCAGGTATTAACCACCCTGCAATGGGAAATCTGTCTCTGCTACATCGACGACGTTATCGTCTTTGGGCCTTCGCTTGAGCAGACTTTGTCCAATCTGGACAAAGTCCTAATGCGGTTTCATACCGCCAATCTAAAGCTCAAGCCCAAGAAGTGCCATTTCTTCCATCAAAGTGTCGAGTTTCTCAGACATGTGATATCCGCAGATGGAGTGGTCACTCAACCTTCCAAAACTCAAGCAGTGGCAAACTGACAGACACCAACTTCAGTGACTGATACACGAAGTTTCCTTGGGCAGTATTATTGCTGGTACATCCGTCACTTCAGCGAGGTTGTGTCTCCTCTGTTCCAGAACACTGAAAAAGATTGACCCATCGAGTGAACGAGTGAGTATGAGGTTTCCTTCAGGGTGTTGAAGGACCTATTAATAACCGGACCTATTCTTGCTCATCCTAACCCTAACCTCGATTTCATCTTATACACTGATGCATCCACTTTTGCGATCGGTGCTGTTCTATCACAGGTCAAAGAAAATGGAACAGAGCAGGTATGGGTTATGGTTCGCGTACTCTAAATAAAACAGAGAAACGATACGCAACCACTAATTGAGAATTGTTAGCCGTGGTGTACTTTGTTAAGTACTATAAACACTTTTTTTACGGATGCCCATTTACACTATGTACAGATCACGCCTTACTACGCTGGCTCAGAAACCTAAACATTCCAGAGGGCCAGGTAGCATGTTGGCAGAAATCCCTGCAGGCCTATAACTTCAATGTTGTTCATAGACCCGGCAAGCTGCGTGGAAGTGCCGATGCCTTGAGCAGAATCGGGCTTGAGGATGAACAAGAAGTGGCCACCACTGTAAAACATATGACGCAGTCAGCTCCCATATTCCCAGAGCTGAGGTGCGCAGACTGGAATGCGGAGGATCTCGCCCATGACCAAGCAACAGATGCGCAAACATGAAGAATATAGGCATGGATCCAGGAGGGGGTATGCCCGCTGAAAGAATCTGTCAGTCAAATATTATTATCAAAGGTTTGGGGAGTGCCACAAGAACAATGGCATTCTGTACATGAATAACCGGATAATAATTCCTGAGCATTATAAAGTCATGATCTTGCAACAATTGCATGACAACGCCTGACATTTAGCCATTGAAAGAATTACAGAGCGGATCAAACCTAGATTCCACTGGATCGTGATACGCGATAGTGTCAAGGCTTGGGTCACCAAAGGCATCCCCTGTCAAAGACGTGCTGTTGGCCAGCACCACACCGCACCATTACAAGATTCAATCGAACTCTTGTGGTGATATTGACTAAGGAAACACACCTTGATTGTCGTGATTGGGATCTTGAGCTCCCATATGTACTCATGGCATATCGCATTTCAATGCATTCCAGCATGGGTTATACCACTGCTCGGTTAATGTTAGGCCGTGAATTAGCCTTGCCTTTCGATCTGACCATGCACAGAATTCCGGGGGAGAAAAATTCACCATCTCTCTATGTAGAGCTCATGCGGCAAAGGATAGAACAGGCCCATGAGCTAGTGAGAGAAACACTCCACTGTACACCGGCGTCAGAAAATCTGGCATGACCGGCATGTACATGGAGACCTATATGAGGTCGGAAAAAAGGTTTCGGTTCACGATACGCGACGTTCTGCAAACGTGCTGAGTAAACTGAGTTACCAGTGGAAAGGCCCCTATGTGGTAGTAGGTAAGAAGGTGGACGTTACCTACGAAATCCGTGCCTCAGATGACATGACCTCAGTCATCCACAGTGATCATCTTAAACCTTGTGTTAGCAATGAGCCAGTGTCAGTACTTGGGCTAGGTGATATGTGTAACACCGGTATCCAGACCGATGTATCTATGGAAACAGGTATTCCCGACGTTAGTGCAGGGCACTGCAGTGCCAGTTTGACCCTTCTCCTACCAAGCCAGGAGTCTGGCGAGCAAACGGCTAATGCTGAGGACGATGATGAGCCATGTAATCGCCTTCTCCCTCCTCAGAGCGGGTCTATCAGGTCTGGGAAGTCGTATCTGAAGACTTTCTCGTTTGTACTGTCCAAGAGACAGAAAGGTTGTTCCACTGACCTCTTCCCATTCCCACCCACTTCATGCTATTACCCCAATTATAGTTACCACAAGTGGAGGCTGAGGCTGCCCCAAGCCATGCCTCTTGCGGGGTGGAACATGTAATAAATAGCATGTAAGTGAAGAGGCTTGATGAGGCCTTGGCCTGTTGTAAGGGGCAGGAAACCCGCACAGCTCAGAGCACCCCACCCCCTCCCTTCCAAGCCCCAAAATTGCAAAACCACTCCCATCAGATGACACACCCATGACACCACCCCACTCCAACTTGCATTCCTAATTTCCACACCGAGCTCGGACATCACATGTCCCATCCCTCTCACACTCCACTCGTCGTCTGTTGACTGTCAATCTTCAGATATGAGAGACTACTGTTTCAGAGGAGGGAGCATTCCGCACCACAGTCACCCCAACAGCTAGTGGTGTGTGGGGAAGCAGCCTGTTGTGTAGACTTTCAGCTCGATTTTACCAGGTACCTAAAACTATGACAGAGTACCAACCGTTGTGTAATGGGAGATGTCCATCCCCGTCCGAACCCCCCCCCCCCCCACCACCTCCACAACCACCTCACCACCCACAACTCCGTGAGCAGTCAGAACATCACATAAAGACACAAAACGACAGAAGCAACAGGACCACACTTGCCTACAAGGCTGGATACGTCAATTGTTTGATGCGCGAACACTACATACCTCTCCGGTGATAGGAGGTATAACGGAGACATTCTACACACCATTACAACGAGCAGCATAGTCGTCACCCCTCACCTCATCAACAGTATATCAGCATACACTTAACTTTTGTAACAGAAAAAGTTAGAGACATCATTTCCACAAAACACACACACGCATGCACGCACGTACGTGCGCACGCACACACACACATGCACACACACCACCGCATGAATACGGTGACCTCATCACCCACCGCACCTCGACTTTTCTGCACAGCACCAGACTTGGCATTCGCCAGCTTTGGAAACTGGATGTGCCCACCGCACTGTACCTCAGCATCACACAGAAACCCCGAGTAGATATAAAATAAGTGTTTCAGAGCAGAGGGTGGTGGGAGCCGCAGATTGTAGATTGGCGGGTACAGGAGGGAGGTGGGGTGTCAGAATAGTAATTATGCACATACATTCCACACATTTTATCTCGGGATTGTGTCACACGAAAATAGCTAACGCTTAAAACACTATCTCGCTGCTGTTATCTGTTAGATGTAATATGCCAGTTATCAGTAGGTCTGCGGCTAATAACTAGGACATAACGTCTTATCTAGGCAGTGTTACAGCATAGCACACTAGTGATTGAATGTCAGTCTGTCTGTCTGTCTGTTCTGTTACTTGACCATGAAAAAGCATCCCCGCCACTACTACTACTGTCGCAGCTCAGCTTCCTGGGCTAATGCTTTTTTTGCCTGTGATGAAGTCTTGCTTGGTCTCCTTGAGGGTCAGGCTGTCGTATATCATCTCAAGCAGGGCACGACCACTCTTCGAGCTAAAGTACAAGAGCCTTGCATTGTGCCGGATATCTGGTGATATCTCATGGGTGTACTTCCGAAAGAGGATGAAGACAGTGATCTTGGTGTGCTGAATGCATCTGGTGATCTTGCTGAGGTATGTGACTGTCATCTGGCCCATCGCGGGGTCATCGATAACTAGGACAAGTGGTTCAGTTAGTCGAACCATGAGCAGCTTCTCCATCAGTGCTTGCAGGTTGTGCATCTTGGTGATTGGACCATTGTACCACTGATCGTTATTGTCGACCGCCTCAGCAGTGGAGTCGGACACCAGGAGGATGTATTGAGACTGAAGACTTTTGCCAAGCAGGGCCCGCAGCAAGATATTTTTCCCATGTACTGATGGGACAATGATCAGCACCACCTGACCGGCATCATCTGGTCTACTGCTGTATAGCACTGACATGTTGGACATGTGCATGAAGGATGGTCAGCAGCTCTTCAGCCGTAGCCGTGTCTATATCTTGGAGACTAAATGGCAGTACTTCCTGTACCAGCTGTTTTGCCTGCTGTATGGGTAGCGCTGTACTGCCGGCGGATATGAATGATGTGATAGAGGCGTCAAGCATGAAATCCCAACAACAGCTGAGACAGTAACGCAGAGGGCCTGTGTCAGTGCCCACAATGTCTAGCACCTCGAGTATCTGTTTGATGCAAGCTCGAGCAACCATGCTTATTATGTGATCTTCAATGGCAGGCCAAAGAATCCTGACTTCTTCACCTCAGGTAGTTGGAGCTTTGCTGTTGCATTCGCTTGGCCATCTACCGTGATATGGCTCAAACCGATGGTGCCTACCTTGAGATTCTCCCAATCTTGTTGGAATGAGCTCCATAGAGATCCTTAACCAGGTCCTGTGCATAAGACTCGGCCATAACCTTGATGGCACCGGCCTCATCGACTCCGAGCATACCTCGCATCACTGCCCTGTCTTTGATACCCATCCCCTTGTATACAGTATTGGCCTTGTTGATAGCTGATTGTCCTCCCGTGTCATTATTTCTAATAAGATCTCTGGCTGAGATGGTACCTCAGATCTCTCGAGGTTCTCCCTTCTCATCGAAGTCTAGGAAGGAGATGGGGCAACAGTCTCATCTGAACCGAGGCATGCCTCGCCCAAGTGAGTGAGATCACCTAGCTCTTTCCTCTCTATGTCTGTAAGTGACAGAGACATTGTTGGTGTATACATATTCTAAAGCCTAGTCAATGGGCCAGTGGAATAGGTTGGCATAGGTAGACCATGCGGTGGGTCATGGAAATAACTAACAATGCTCTGGATACTGGCCCTCTCTACAGGGGCATGGCTTATGGGCTAGCCACCATTTCTGGGTATTGGAAATCCTCAGTCCGTGTGGTCGACTATGTGCTACTGACTCTGGCATAGCCCGTCATGCCTCATAGGCTACTGTTGTGTCATAGACCTGGCAAGCTTCCATTATATATAGCATCTTAAAGCTAGACATAGGCCACAATGATCTCGGCCATAGCACTCATCACTAGCCCTAGAACCGCACCATCGTTTAAGCGCTGAGTATACAATGCGTTTAAACGTGTATGTTCTACTTCGAGAGCACTAAACAGCTCTAACCAGTCTGCATCTATCAGCTGCTTACATTGGTACTCGGGAATATCCATAGCACTATACATAGGCTTAAACCATGGACCTATGCCTCAGGTACTATGACATCTTCTGCACCGAATTGAAGGACTACAAGAAGAAGTCACCAGATGAGCTCGCCCAGCTCACTAGCGCTAAGGTAACAGAGGAGCTGACAGCTGTGAAGCTCTACCTAGGATTTGGTAAGGGGCAGGTCTGTATCATCGAATACTTCATTATGGGCAGCAGTATCGTCGAGCAGCTCCTGCATACTAAGGGATTCCACAAGGATCGAGAGTATCTGTAGAACGTGTTCCAGCAGTTGTAGGCATCCATAGCATCCCACGACTCTGAGTTGAATACGGCTCTCTGCTACTACAAGCTGGACAAAGGCTCTACCACTGAACAATACAGTCCTTGGGTGTGTATGCTGACAGCGTGTTTGGGGGCTGTTGGACAGGCCAAGCTAGTTCAGGCAATCTCATTTGCCATGACTCCCGCACCGGGACCTACGAGCAGGATCTAGGAGAAGACTGGTGACGAGCACAGCAATAGACAGACCTGACACCACTCGTAGGGCTATCATCCTGCTAGCACTGCCAGGTGGGGTGGTGGGTGTCAGCATGGGTCGCCGTTTATCGTCCAGCACTCCGGCTGTTCCAGCGGTCGGAATGACAGTCAGAACGACGGCGGCACTGGCCCTCGTAGGAGACCACTGGGACCTAGGTGGCAAGGGCGTCGGGATGACAGGAACAGCTGCGTTGATGTCAATGTTAAACCCAAAGTGCACACCTGGGGAATTCCCCTCAACTATCATGTTATTGTAGCCCCTGACCACCAGGTCCTCGATATTCACGATCAGGTTGCTCGGAATAAGCTGCAGGTGTGGAGATATAGCAAAGTCCAGCTGGTGACCGGCCTTCTGTAATGCCTGCTGGAACTTGGCGATGAGGCTGCTAGGGTCTGCAATGATGATCATATCCTTGACAAGGCTGCTGAACACAGCCTGCACTTCATTGCCTCTCAGCCCATCTATATAGTGGCGCAGCTTGGTCTGGGCTGTCAGGAGACAATAACTTAATGCTTCTAAGGACTGGTTGATTCGAATGATCCCGCTGGTATAAGCCCTGAGGTTGTGTGCGGGACAAAGTACTTCCAGGCATCTGTGTGGTCCTGAATGATTCCGGTGATGTGCATATTCTGCATCCTCGCTCCGGGCTCTGAGTCTGGATCGAATGAGAACGTTGCTGTCTTCCAACGTCGGATTTTCCGTGGTGTCTGATAGGGGAAGCCAGAATAGTCTCGTCTCGGGTCACCATACATAATGCCCAGGCCATTGTTGTCACCACCATGCCACCGATAGTCTGGGTGGGCATTGAACTCTCGCTGGAGTCTACTGGCTGCTGAGAGGCTGTAGCTAGCGGTTCCCACAGGCTGTGGGTTGAAATCATTTGTATCAGGCAGGCTTGCGCTCAGCTCATGGAGGATTCATCTCACCATGTAATACACATGGAATCTGAGACAGCTGGCAATGAGCACGTCTTCGGGGGTACCAGAATAGGAGTGCAGCAAACCCACGCCGATGCTGCATGCTGCTGTGGCACACCACATGGCAAAGTTCAGCTGTTGGTTCCAGAACGAGAGATTTGGGTCTGCCAACCAGGTATGAGCTTTATTTGCATCCTTGATGGTGATTGCAAGGTTGGTCAGTGGTCCTGGATTGATGGAGAAGCTGATGCGGGACCGCCCGTCGACTGTGATCGAAATAGGTGTTAGGTCCGGTATGTCATCCAGGAGACCACGTGGCCCAGCTCTCGAGCGCGTCCAGAGTGTACCCAGGAGGGGCGATTAGCTCTGGTCGATTGTTGTGAGGTTCATTGAGAATGCCATCTATAGTATTAAATCTTAAAGCCGCTATTCTATCCTCGAGAGCTTTGCTGACAGACTCGTCGATAGCCCGTAGGCTGCTATGTGCCATGTTACATACTTAGCATGTTTCTCCAGCTTCCTGGTGATCTAAGGCTGTCCAGCTGCCAAGCTGGTGGCCAGGACAGTAGCAGCAAAGATCACACCACCCAGCGGGTTAGCGACGATAGCACCCACCCCTGTAGCAAGGGTGGCAACAGCGGCCACATCAGCAATGGCACCAATCACACCCACAGCTGTGGTGTCCATGCTAGACTGTTGTAGACCATTTTATATCGCCTGCGTGTTCTGCTGTACTTTTCTGTCTCCTGAACACGATTCTGTCTGATGGTGTCAATCTGCTGGAATCGCCAACCGTGTACTGTACCACCCTCCTCAGCTGCCAGGGCGGGATATAGTTCAGGCTGCTTTCTCCACTCTGATTTAGCCATGGTATACCTAGTTCTTAAACTCGTGCTAGCACTGCATCACCTGTAGTATCTGACTATGAGTCATTGTGGGGATTCACCAACGTGTTCGTGTGGAGACATATTTCCCTCAAACACCCCTCATCCAGCATAATGTCAGGGGCCAGCTGCTTTCGCAGCTGTGACATCTGGAAGTTCACCTTGTCACTCTGACAGTATGCCTGCCGTTGGTGGAATTTCTTGGATTTATACTTCTCCTCTTCCCACTGCAAGACTTCTACAGACTCATCACACTCGTCATCCGAGAAATCATACAAGTTTGGCCCTACGATGCCCTCCTCCTGCGGGATGAGGCTCTCCCATTCTTGGACAGACCTGTAGTCCCGTCGTCTCCTTGCCTCTCTGGCATTCTGTTCATACCCGCTGCAGTCGCTTGCCTTCTTGTCGATAACACATTTCCTGTACCGCTCTATCTACCATCCCGGAGAAGGTGTGTGGCTGCTCCTCTATCTCCTTTTTCAACACCTCGGTGAATGCTTGATAGGTCTGATATGATGTCATGATGGGGATAAGTCAATAAGTAGCAGCAGTGTAAACTCTAATTGGGCATCCAACAGACCATCCATGCTGGCACATAGACTAATGGTGGAGCTGTCAAACAGGTGATTTATGTGGGTTAGGGCTGATCGCTTTCCACAGTTTGCTGGTGGCTCCTGGCAGATATTCTATCACGTCTAACCCTACTTCAGTCAGTGAGCTGTGGTAGGTACTTCCCGGTGTCGGATGTAACACATCAGCGTGTACGTACGCGGTCGAATGCTGAGCTACCTTGAAGAGAGGTCATTCTATGCGATACTGAACCACACGTCTACCAATTAGAGATGGTCTGATGACATTCTCCCCATTTTGGAGTAGCAATCGGACAATCGGCATGTCTATACACTCCATTTAAACCCCATATAAATATATATATATATATATATATATATATATATATACACCTGTGCAAAAGTTAAGCACCAGCAAAAACAATAGAACGTAGAAACATGATGGTACAACTAGGCTGCCATACTTTTTGTCCCCGCGTTAGCTGACATAATTCCAAGTACGAAATGCACATGCATGCATGACTTCACGCCACTTGATGTCCGTGCGTGGCGGGAAACAGCACACGTGTTCAGTTATGTAAAAGTCCAGTTTGAGGTGTAGAACATTACATACAGATTTAGGCGACAAGATTAGGAATTTTGTGTTCATGACCGTGGTTTATTTGTACAGAGAGAATTAGCTCTTGATTGTGAACCGCTATGGCAAGACGAAGGTTAAGTGATCGTGTGAAATGGCAAATCATAGGCATGCATACCACTGGTATGTCATGCAGAGAGATTGGCAGACAGCTGAACATTAACCATACTGTAATCAGTCGTTTGATTGCAAAACATGGGCAAACTAACGAGGTGAAGGACAGGCCTAGATCTGGAAGACCGAAGAAGACTACTGCCCGTGATGATCGAGCCCTAGTACGCCTTGTTAGGAGATCTCCATTCACCAACAGCAGAGTGCTCAGCCAGCAATGGGAAATGCGCAATAGAGTGTCAATGTCTACCGTCAAAAGGATACTGTATGCTGCTGGCATGAAAGCTAGGAGACCTGTCAGACGTCCTCTCCTCACTGCACACCACAAAGAGGAGCGTCTGAGGTGGTGCAACGAAAGAAGACACTGGAACATGAGATCCTGGAGACGGGTACACTGGTCCGATGAAAGTCGGTTCCTGCTTCATGCCACAGATGGTCGAACTCGTGTATGGAGGTCCAGACGCACGGCGTACGACCAACGTAACATCATGGAAGAAGTTCCATTTGGTGGAGGTTCCGTTATGATATGGGGGTGCATCTCATTTGATTGTAAGCTGGATCTGTTGACTGTACCTGGAACACTAAATGGACAAAGATATCAAGATTCCATACTGGATAGAGTTGTGGTCCCTCATTTTGTAAATCATGCACCTGGAACCCACCCTATATTCATGGATGACAACGCCCGACCACATCGTGCTAGAGCTGTACATGAATACCTCCGCCAGAATGCCATCGAAACCCTACCATGGCCAGCAAGGAGCCCTGACATGAACCCTATTGAGCATATCTGGGACATTCTGGGAAACATGGTGAGAAGGAGAGATCCTCCTGTGCAGAACCTACAGGAATTAACAGACGCACTCCATCTTGAATGGCAACGAATACCACAATGGCGTATCAGTCGGTTGGTGACCAGCATGAGACGTCGTGTCCAGGCCATCATCCAGGCACAAGGTGGATATACCCGGTATTAATAATGACAGTCTCAAACTCGTGCACAGATGTTAAACTTCGTTTTCAGACACCATTAATGACAATCTAGCCACGTGTGTCAACTGTAGGGCAATAGTTGTCAGTTGTGTCAACGTAACCATATTCAGGCCTCGTTTTCAAGTTCAAACAAAAACATACAGTGTTTCCCCCACCATCATAATCAGCATTCCTCTAGTTGCATTATTACCGCTTGCACTAAGATGGATGGGTACATAAATGTTTATGCTATTGCTTTCTTCATAGCACATGAATATACCCTCGCATGTGCGTAAAAATAGGGTGGTGCTTAACTTTTGCACAGGTGTATATATATACAATGGAGCTTATATTTGCTCACTTGACCGGTCTGGCCGATCTCGTGGACGTGTACGACATTGATGCGACCAAGGTTAAGGAGAGATGGTGTAGAGCTGCTCACTGACCTAGCAGATGTCTCTAAGGAATGGCTGGGTTGAGAGAGGGATGGGGACAAAATAGTGTTCCGCTATGACTTCCCGAAGAAGAAGTTCATCCTCCACCCCTGATAGAACAGTCACTAGACAAGGTTGGGGATGTTAACACCTTGGACACCGATCTCAGCATTCATGTCTTAGAGCCGACTGTGAAGCATGCCCCACCGAGATCACATGATGGTGTGGTGTTGACCCTGGTGAAACAGCCACAGGTAATCTTCGAAAAGAATGTTGTGTGGTACCACGCTGGACCTGGTGGTAATTGGTGAGCATGTGTGCAACTAAATAGACCTCCAGCGGTTATTGACTTGGAGGTCACCCACCCACTACTGTTGTGAAGAAAGATGGCATGGTCCGGAAGCTTTATAACCAGGGGACATCTTTCCTGACCTATATAGGACAGAGCACAACCCTAGTTAGAGTGGGTGATAAGATTGGGGTCACAGGAAGAAAGCTCATGCTGCGTCACCCCTTTGATGGACCAGAGGAAGGCATCAGTATTCAGGAGGGTGTCTTACGGGTTGAAGGTGTGTCGCACTCCTCGAAGGTGAAGGACTCAGTGATGCTGCTCGAGCGTGTCGGGCTCACAAGTCTGCAAACAACACCCATTGTGCTATAGCTATGGCTTCTAGCTGGTGGTAAAATGAAGCAGCTAAGAGCTGCCCTTGAAGGCATTAAGATCGCCATCGAGGCCGGCACAGGGCTTGATTTGACACAAATATTTCTCGAGTGGTTCACCTTGTTCGGTTTAACCCTCCATGTATAGGATGCGGGTTATGCTACTGCTCATACCTGAGGTGGTTGCCTCACAGATAGCCATGATATTAGATGCCAAGTGGGCCCACTTCTGAGACGAGCTTCAGTACACTCCCTTCCGCAACTATCTGCAGAAAAATATCTACGACCGATTTCACCCACATGAAGAAATTGAGTCTGTCTGCCACCTCTATGGTGTAGAAAGGTCTGGACGTGGTTGTCTGCAGCCGATGCGGCACCAGATTCTCTGTGTCACCTGTGAACATGCCAGAGTCTGCCATGGTGCAGATGGTAGGCACTTTACCGTTCTTCCAAGTGAGCATTGCCAAGGCAGCTGGAAACGCCTGTGGATAATCATCATCAACATCATCAGCATTATGTCTATCATCATCATCAGCAGCAGCAGCATTATGTCTATCATCATCATAACCAACATTATGTCCATCATCGTCATCATCATCATCATTGTGTCTATCATCATCGTCAGTAGACTATGCAAATAAATTGCTTGAGTTCTGGAGAGCTTCTCCTGGCCTATCATTCGCAATAGTAGTAGACGAGGTACTCGCCAAAAAACCCCACCAGGTGCCGAGTTAAGATTAGATGCTACCCACTGACAGCAATGGCAATGACAAAACTAAGGTAGTATTTAGATCATATACTAATGATCCACAGTATCAATATGGATGATGCTATCGAACCAAAATAAATGTGTTGCTAGATTTTTTATTTTATAGTAATATCATCAATGAGGCAGTCGAAGAGGAGGTCGAGCGCCTCATCTGTGAGATTCTTGTGCACCGAACAAATAAAAAGAGCATGCACCGCAGCATGAAGCAAATAAAAAGAAAAGGCCCGCAAAATAAATACTGGGCCAAAAAATCAAAATAAAAGTATGATGCCATCCCAAACTTTTTCGCACGCCTATGTGCCTTCTCTGATAAACTACGTATCTCTCGCATCACTACTCCTCTCAGCTACCCAAGAAGTCTAATTCTCGCTTAGTGGGTGCCCTGTACATTCAATCCACAACTGCGGTATAGTTCGTCACAGGTGCCAAACTAGTATGGGGGTGGGTGTATCGCAGACTGTCTGGGTACATAACCGCCGGGTATGTTCCAAGCCTGTCCCCCTGTGTATGACAATACGCGTGTGTAAAGCTGTTTATGAGAGGATCGTAAAACGAATAAGTCCGTGAGATCGCCTAGCACGTATGCACAGGCGTCAGAGATTGCTGAATGACGCCATTAGCATTGGGCAGAAAAAGCATCTCATTCAGTACCGAGTTGGTCCGCGTAATCATTTTAGATTGTATCCTTCTCACCGTTCTTGGTCTCGATCAGATTCTCTAGCAGTCAGGTGGTGGCAAGGTGCCTGGTCTGAGAGACGAGCGCAAGTTATTGCACTCTGCATAGCAGATACCAAATATCTGCTCCAGATCCTTTCGGTTTTGAGACTAGTTTTCTTTGGGTAACAAGCCACCACATCCGCAACCACCACCGTCAACTTTTGTAAGGTCCTGGGAAGATATCACCCGGGGGCAATACAGAACTTAAAGTCAGGTATCCCAAGTCTCTACTTCCGCAAAGGGACCTTTCATGCGGATGGGCCTTTGGCCCCACTGTAGCTCGTCACCTGGTATGTGGGGCGAGTGACATGCTCTGTGATAACTCCCCAGATCTGCCATACCACGCAACCAGTGGTGTAAATTTAACCGCACATCATGTGTTAGCCTTTTGACATTTTCAACCAAAGTTAGGGGAACATTGCTTGATGCGTCGTGTGAGCTATTTGATGCATCTCGTCTTGTGAACTGTCAGAATGCATCCGCATTATCAACATTCATCTGTAGCCCTTCAAGAACTATAGGGCTGCTTTCAACTACCGTACCAGTATGGAACTTTTAGACAATTCAGTTTAAATTAATGACTATTCATGTAGACTTGACTATCTACTAGCCATCCACTTCCGCAAATGTTCGTCTTCACTTTTCCTGAGAATGAGCCGCATCCGCAGTGTGCCTGCAGTCTTTCATAGCAGCCAACTTCTGTATCGTGCCATCTCGCATTCCAATTGTGTCACGCTTTCACTATCATGAATATAGAACTTTTTCCGTACCGATGACTAATAGGTACTCTGTTTTATTATATTATTATTATTGTATTCCTTTTGTGTAACACGTATTGATGACTAATAGGTACCTCCCGATCATTTGAGACCGCATTTTATAGTTCATTATTATTATGTGTATATTATCCTTATTTTTCGTGCTCATAAGTGACCTTCTATTACTGTATTTTACAAAGTTAGTGATATGGCAGCAGCCATCATGTTAAATCTTTTGTTTATTTTATTTAAAAACTCTTGGACCGCAGTATCTCTAAGTTACACTATACAGCACCAACATCTGCACCACCTTATTCCCCGCACAGCATCAATTTTTCAGTGAGGTCGCTGTCCATGTTCTCATTACGCTAACATGACATACGGCCGACTAAACCTGGACTGTTCTAGCTCGATATGATAGGTTTATAGTAGTATGGACGATTACTCAGTAGGATACATTTTGTGTTAGTCTCTTTTCCGGAAATAGGGGATATGTTACACCGCACTCCGGGTAGATTGTATAAATTGGCTATTTACCGTAAAGCCTCCGTTATTAGTAATTGTCTCTGTCTACGTTCCACCTGTCTTCGGGCTTATTAATTGTCTGGACCTCCTTCCGTCACGTTATTTAAAGTTAGCTCTGGAACTATTGGGGTTCCAGTGTGACTATCACCGCATACACCCCCCCCCCCCCCCCCTCCCTTGTATCCTCGGATACTGGTTAGTTAGAAAACCCCGCCAAAGTAGGAAGCACCGCGAAAGCATATATATAATTAATTACTGGCCTGCAGTGCATCTCTGGGTGATTTTACATAGCCCTAACATCAGGTAAATATTAGCTCCCTGGATGCGGATCAGCAATAATCCGTACCCGACACACACTTGTGACGGAAAAGATCCAGCTCTCCATCTAACTCTATAAGTGGTTGGGTGCGGTCTTAGAACCCACCACACCCTCATGGGAAGGTAGCTATAGTTGGATAGCTGCATCTTTGTCCCCACCCTAAAATTTAGATGTGCTTTTCAATGCTTATGTACTGTGATTTGTCCTGGTGATGTTATGTGTGGTCATGACCTGAGGGTGACAGGATTGTTATATGATTCTAGAGCTTTCGTCTCATGATAAGTCCGCCTGTGTCTACTGAGGGGGATGTTCCGTAGGATGACCTCACGGTCACCGAACATTCTCGCCCATCAGACTTATATGTTAAAGAATAGTTAGCTTACATTGTCAATTGCGGCTAAAACTAGATCTGGACACAAAAACTAAATGATGGGGTAGACATTAGCAGAAGGTCTGCATAATTAAAAGTGGCAACTACTAACACAGAATCTTGGAACTTACATAAGATGACGGTGTTGAATTCCGTGGAAATCATCCACCCCACCTTCACGTAAAACAGCGTGCATCACAACAACCATATAGCTTCACTAAGTTGACGTTTACATAATTTGACTTTAATGAGAGAGTTGCCCTTTTTGCCATTTCTCTTCCTCCACGTCGGCGTTGTAGGCATTTTCCTGTGACGGAGGCCCACGCGAGGCACTTTTCTCCCACAAAAAATAATGTTCGTAGAGGTTAATTTGGTTCATATTAAACTTGCTGAGTAGCCACGCTAGGACCCTCCTTTGCAGGGATGCCTCACGGATCTTATTCTGTGAGGTACATCTGGCGAGGACCATGATAATGAATCGTCAACACAGCCCCATGTACTAGACTTCCCTCAGGTAGCAGCAAACGAGTACGATTGTTTGGCTGTTACTTATATAATTATTGTACGTATTTTAATTATGTCCTGGCCTTAAAATGGAGCTGTGGAACCGTCACACCTGTGACACCAACAGCGAGGAGGAAACCGTGAGGTTCAACATCGGCGGCGATGATTGCACGGCCCCACTGGAACATGAACATTCCACCGAAGTCGTTTTCTGTACAATCCAGCAACGTGCAATACCGGATCCACAACCCTGAGATTCGCAGCTAACCAGCTGTCCCGTCCCGCCATGCTGCATAAAATTAGGTCATCCAAGATGGCCGCCAAACCATGTGCCCAATCAAGTTCCCTTGAGCAAATTTAGTTCAGCTCTTGCCCTAGATCAGATTTCGTGAGGTTTACATCGATCCTCCAAGCAGTTTCGGGGAAGATTTTTGAAGACGTTTCTAAAAATCGGCCAAAATCCAAGATGCCCACCGGCCAAATTGGCCAATCAGCTTCCTTTGGACAAACTTGGATCCCTATGCCTTAAGGAAGCTTCCTGTTAAATACACTTCAAATTGGCCCAGTGGTTCTCGAAAAGAAGACATTTTAAATTTCCCATTGCTTTAGTATGGGTGTTTTTTGCGGATGATTCAAGATGGCCACCAAACCGTTTATTCGACAGTTTTACAAATGGCAAATCTAACATCAGAATATCCACAAACATATAAAATACCAATTTTGGCTTCAAAATCCATCAAATAAATATATCCACTATGGCTGCCAAACATGCTACATTTTGATGGTCCTTAGTCACTAACCATATCTGCCAAATTTCGGCCCAATCCATTCAGCGGGTTTGGCAAGTCGTTTTCACTAAAACTAGGTCATCCAAACTGGCCGCCGAACCATTTGGCCAATCAGGCTTCCTTGAACAAACTAGGCTGAGCTCTTGCCCTAGATCATATTTCATGAGGTTTGCATCGATACCCCAAGCGGTTTCAGCGAAGATTTTTAAAGATGTTTCTAAAAATCGGCCAAAATCTAAGATAGCCGCCGGCCAAATTGGCTGATTGGCTTCGCTTGAACAAACTTGGATCCCTGTGCCCTAAGGATGCCTCCTGCCGAATATAATTGAAATCGTTCCAGTGGTTCTTGGGAAGAAGTTGTTTAAAAGAAAAGTTGACGGACAGTCGCCATGGTATAAGCTCACTTGCCACTTTTAGGCCAGGTGAGCTAATAATGAAAAACGAAATGGATTTTGGCTAACCTACCCGCAGTATGAATTTGTTATCACCGTATTGTTCTGCATTCCTCTTAGCCTGCTCTAGCCGTTTCTGTCTCCGCTTCAACCCTATAGGGTCCTTCACACCTCGGGCCTGTTGCTTTTGCAGACGACTCTCAGCAGCAGCTAACTGCTGTATACGACGTGTTTCCTATAAACAAAGTAAACCCCCCACATTGAAGTCAATCTGAAACCCATTCACGCCAATCATTGCCAACCAGGTGATTAGACCATTGCTAACCATAATTAGGCCAGCATGTCATAGTGGCAACTTGCAATCATTGTCATGTTGGGCTGGCAATGGCCTTCCATGAGTAGACCATGACACATGATTAAATTAGCTAGACCGTGGTGATGGCCACGGCCCATTTGGCCAGACAATAATTGCCCTTGATTAAGCTAGGTTGACTAATGTTGTAACCATGATCTAATATATTGTAGCAGTATTTTATTATTTGTGTAAGGTTCTGATGAAATTTTATGTTCTCATTTCTTCAGATCATTTAATAATCAAAAGCGCACATGCAACATGGTAATAACTAGATTATATGCCTACAATTAGTTATTTCTGAGTTCATTACAGTCACATCACGTGCTTGAATTGCTATACTGAAATGGCATTGGTTTATCTCCTGAAAGGAAACAATGACTTCTATATACATATTTGGACTAGTAGCAAACTCGATATGTACCCGCTGATAGAACATGTTGACCGGTTTATCACACACATCCCACCCACCCACCCAACTAATCAAAGCATTTCATGCCATTGATAATAATATAAACAGCTAAAACGTAAGTACCCCTTTAAATATGAGCTATTAAAATGATTATCCCAAAACTAGTGCTTTGACTGAATGTGCATGAGATAATTACAAAATTACACCATTTCAAAAATTGCAAAAACGCTACTGCCTAATAAAAATGCCTATCTGTCTGACATTAAATCTGGGAAAACACCATTGATGTGTGCATAATTCAAATTCTATTTAGCCATTCACGACGAGGCGCATGCTTCTCATATAGAGCTAGAGTAGACTGAGCGCATCCCTATTGAAGGCTACCTCAATACTAATCAATATGCTCAAGTATTGGCACCATAATTGATAAGATCCTTCTTTCATCGGGAATGGCTTTATGCTAGTGGATGTCAATGCACGCCAATATAGAGCAAATGTTGTCGACGAGTCTTTGTAGGCCAGCAATCCAGATATTGAGTGGATGCCACTTCTCCAGACCTAAATTCCATTGACCACCTATGCGATCAGCTGAAAGGTGCTTATTCACAGCAGAATGATTAAAAAAATTGTTAATATTATATACTTTTAGAGGCTTTTATTGTGTGCCTAAATGTAATGAAGCGAAATAAATCTTAGCATATGATGATTTCATTACGCATAAATTAATATTATTTTTAAGTTGTCAAATTGAATTACAGGCACGAGTCCCTAATTCAAATTCACAACTAACAGTATGAAATTTATTTATATGGAATGAAATCATCATATGTTAAGATGTATTTCCTTTCATTACATAAGGGTACACTATTTAAGCCTCTAAAAGTATATAATTTCAACGATTTTATTTTCAAGCATTTTGGTGTGAATACGCATAACAGAGGTGGCGTATCAGGAGATGTACAATCAGAGCGTGTATTTCCCCAGATATCAGTAATAGTGTGTCACATGTAATCTGTTGAATACCATTTTCCCAGCCTTGTACCAGAGTGGAGAGTGGCTGAAGCCATTCACTGTTATTGCTGACATACACCATCTGTGCAAGAGGAATGTGAGGTCATTCCACAACATCGGATCACCCGCCTCATCAACACCACGCGACATGGATGCCGAGACTTGTTACAGCATCATGGTGGATATATGCATTGTTTTATTAGCCTGTCTTAAATATGCAATCGATTATCAGTATTACTAGAACTCCATAATACTATTTTGGACTTCTGGTATTACGCTAATTGGGAAAATATGTATTCTGTGCTCTAACCGTTATGATGTTATTGCTACTGGATAAGATCTGCCTTTTGTGCTCTAATTGTTAGGGGTTTATTGTTAAAATTTGCATGCCTATTCATTCTTCTGTTTTGGAATTTTTAACGGGTCAGTTTTGCGTTCAGCACATGCATATTCGGGAATAGTACCCCTAATGGGACACCATAATCATTTGCACTGATGGTTGCGGTAGTCAAAGTGATGGCTTAGATGACGACTAGATCACATTTAGGGGGAGAGGGGCAATTTATGTTATCCAACAATACTGCCTCAAGAACCGTGTGACCCTGGAAGACGGGTGACAGGGAAATACACGTACGAACACAGCTTTACTTACATCATCTGGAGTATTATCAGCATTGCATCCTAAGCACGATAGGCATGTTCCCATCATATAAGAGTTCCGGAAGTACGGCAGTCAAAAGACCACAATTTGACTGGCTTCAGTTCATGTCACGCTTCGCAGGACGATACATATGCGTGTGTCTCAAAATGTATGGGTGCGCCCTGGGGGAAACTTCAGTCAACTAGCTGTTAATCGGCTACGGTTGAACGACATTGTGGATATACGCATTATTAGCCTGTCTTAAAACTTTAACCTTTAATGACTAAATTTGTTCAAATAATTAAAATATTTACTTATTGAATGTCCATTTGCGAGCCAAGAGAATATTTTTGAAATTTTAACACTGGAATGGCTAGTTCGATTATCGAGCCAGTTATTCCAGTTGTAAATTTTCAAAAATATCTCTTGGCCCGCAAATGGACATTTCTCAAGATCCCTACAGAGGCCGGTCTTGGCCGGTTTCGTTCTGAAAGCGTGAGGAACTCGAAACATGTTTACATTAATTAATGCCTGACATGTAACTGACCACAAGAGAAAGCTCCACTGACTCATGGGGCACACATAACAAATGCCATTTAGGGGAAGGTGGGGATAAAATGGAGCCATGGGGCAAAACGGAACTTCGTTATAACTCACAAATCAGGCAATACAATATGGCAACAGTTCAGTTCAGTTCAGGCACGTAGATCCCTCCTTTGTATAAGAGCACCTCCTTCAGGAGTAATATAGGAGCCAGCACGTACACGAATCAGGTCAATCTCATTAAGTTTATCTATTCTTGTGGTTCAGGACATAGTGGTATTGTCTGATCAGGGCTTCTAGTCTGGCTATGCAGAGACAAGGCTCATTCCTCAGGCATGTAGATGGGCTCACGAGGAATGTGGTTAGAGTTTCACTGTGTGACCAACCGTGGATGGAATTTAGGGTACACATGTCACAGAGACATGAACGGATTAACAACACATATTTCCTCCGGACATCCTTTAGAGCATGACAGGCAGTTAGGAAGTGTGAGCTGTTTTCTGGTCCCTTGCAGCATAGAAGACAGTTAGGATCAACTGCGTGCTTATTGAACTTTGCCCTATTCGATTGCAGGATGTAATAATCGGTTAGGATTCGTACCCGGATGGAGTCTACGGATATTACGCGGGAAGTTGGTTAATGTATCAATTGCTGGATGTGATATAAGGCAGCTAGCTGGATAAGAGTGGAGGAACTGCAGTGACGAGTATAGTTATATTTGCTGATTTAGTTGCATGGACCATATTCTGTTAATATTTCTTTTAGCTGTGCGCTTCCATGCCCCTGTCAGGTGGATTTTCAATAAAGTTGTGTATGGAGGGTAAATCATATTTCACGAGAATTCTTCTTATCTCGGCAAAACCAGCTGTTTTGGAAGGATCCTTTAACGATCGATACGAGCCTCGATAGGCAGTGTCCCGAGAAGAAGATATGGCGATGGGTACGCTACGCATTCTGTCAAGCCAAGGATCTGTATGAGAGTTCTGTGAAAGAATCGCTCCAGTAGATTCAGTTCTGCCTTGTTTAGAAGTAGGATTTCCATGCCATGCAGAGGAAAAGGAAGTACATAGATCTCAAGTAGATGTAGAGAGGCGAGTGGCATTATGCCATTGGTGCCATGTAAACCGGCTCCCATGAGTGAGTAAGCAGCTCTTCTGCCCTTCTTAAATGTTCTCTTCTACTGTTGTCTTTGCGCTACTGAGGTGGTCTGTTCTGTGTATGCCTAGATGCAGAGCATGTCTCGGAGCTGATAATTCTTTGTCATTCAATGACATTACTGGTTTCTGGGTTTTACAGTCTGACAGGAAGGCACATTGGAAGACTGTAGCTCGTAAAACTCGTAGGTATCATAATGGTATGAAATATCCAGCAGTGTCTGCATTTGAAATTCGTTATTTGGGATTAGACTAACATCGGCTGCACAGGTGGGTGAAGAGCGTGTTACTGTACCGATTCTGATATTGTTGTCTGTAGTCCCCAGGACATTAAGCAGATCGTTGATGTATAGCTTATACAAGACGGTGGAGAGAATCCCGCCTTGTCGGACCACCTGAAGAAACGGGACTGACCTGGAATATTCACTGGACCATCTGACTCTTGTAGTAGTATTCCTATGAAGGTATGTAATGAGCGTCCACAACGCACCGTTGATTCCAGCAAAGTATGGTTATCGTGTGGAAACCAAATTTTAAGATAGCTCCTGGTCATCTTGGATCTCGGATCAGCTTCGATTTCGATAGGTTTCTTCCTCAGACCTATTCCAATCATCCTATGATGTTTCAAATCGATCCGATAAATGGTAGTGGAGTTATCATGCGCAAACCAATTTTCAAGATGGCCACCGGTGGGTGGTGGCCATCTTGAATTTCGGATATTCGTCACTTTCGATAGGTATCTTCCACCTACTTAGTCCAACCACTCTATGAAGTTTCAAAGCGATCCGATAAATGGTAGCAGAGTTATCGTGAGGAAACCAATTTTCAAGATGGCCACGGGCCGTCTTCAATTTCTGATTATCATCAATTTCGATAGATTTCTTTCTCAGACTTAGTCCAATCATCCTATAAAATTTAAGTGATCCGATAAATGGTAGCAGAGTTACCGTGCGGAAACCACTCTGCTCCCTATCTGCATAATACCCAGCAAATTTTTTTGGCGGGGTATAAAAAGGAGTGATTGCAGCTGTAGGATGTTTATATTACTACAGCTGCAGAATAAAGTAATCATACATACATAGTCACAGCATACGTTTTTCCCTTACCATGCAAATAGTTGACTGTGTTACAGCTCCTTGTTATGAGCACTCTTCGTGATTGCATCCTTGGGCAGTAGACGCATCTCCACAGCGAGATTGAGTGTGGAGCAAACGGTTGTTCCTGTTCTCCTAAGTCATCCATGCATTTTGGTAGATCCTTCCACATAACTGTCAAACACCACTATACCATCATATTCCCTTTCTACTGCACTTGTAAAGTTTTACAAGAGATTCTGAACTGGTCTAATCCTGTTTTTGGCCATGTTATCCGGTACAACATCTTATTCCCGTCTATGACATCAGCTTCATAGTCACTGGTATTCTCACTCCAAACTACAAGTTTATGCCACATTTGGGACGTCTTGCTTTTTCTCAGACAGCCATAATCATCAAAAATGGACACGAGGATAATATTTAAACCGCCTTGCTCTCCAGGGTGATATCTGGCCTCTATTATTACAAGTAACCTTCGATAAATGTATAACTTCTCCATGTCATAGACCGTTTTGTTTCATATGTTCATTCCCTTCTTCATGATCTCCATGGTAACTACATGTACATTTCTACCTTAGCGTGTATTTGGTTGTAAAAACCTGCCTTGTCTTTCTGCTGTGGTGGCTGGGGGTTCTTTCCAATTCATGTTGTTTTATTCTGGTCTTTATTGTTTTCATTCCAACCAATTCCCCCAACCCCTGTCCATGGCATTACCATACCGAATGTAGATTTGCTGACCAAACTGATCAGGGAACACAGCATTCCACCCCCCGCCTGTGCTTACAAACATGATGGCCCTTGTAGAACATGTTACGTTCCTCCTCATCCAATTGTGCCAACAATTCGATCAGATTCCATGCAATGCATCTTGCATAGTTCCAGTGTCCTGTAGCAAAGAAATATGTCACCATTTTGGTCAGGAAATACATATGCACGACGTAGTTGCCTTCTCGCTCAGCCCGGACAAACATATGTGCCATCAGTACCAGGTAGATGAGAGAATCTACTGAGATGACATGTTTTAGGTAAATGAACACTCTGTAGCCCTTCATCTGTAGCCTCGTGTGTTTTTCAGTCAAAAATTATTTCTGGGAAGCTGTCGCAAGCATATGTAGACATCTCAAAGCAGTATGCCATGTTTCCCCGTTTAACATGCTACTCACACCATTGGCACTGTTCAATATTTCCTCCAGTCTTGAATTCTTCATCAGGTTACCCACACATCCCAGGAACGACATTAGTGAGTGCCTACATCTAGGCCTCACAAACAAGTATTTCCACCTACTAAGGTCAAAACACTTGATCTGAATAGCTAATTTGAATAGTTGAAGGTCAGCTACCAAGTGAATATATCTCTGACCATGGGACTCCATGAACTCCTCTATGTACATTGTGCTGTTGAGAACTGTGCCCGGCTGGTTAAGCAAAGCATCTATGAGAGGACCATGTATGTATACAAATCCACTCCAGCTATATAGTTCATGTAACCCGACCATTCAGCAGGTGGATTATCATCATTCTCGCTAGTCACATTTGTGCGAGCCATACTACGTCAGCTTCGAGTGTCATTGCCACATCCACCCTAATTATTTGCTGAGCTTAGTTATTCATGCCTGTTTTACCAACTTTGGGTATCACGGGATTTTCAGATTTGTCCATTTTTTTATCATCATCTGGTGTTTGTTGTGTCACCTATATGACCAAGGCATGAGTTCCCCTGCAGCCATTTGCTGTGATGGTGTTCAGGTCATAATTATCCACCTAAGGTCCAACCTTCCATCCATTTCTCTTTACCCGATACAAAACTCAAAAGTGTAGCACTTGGACCTCCTAAGCTTGGTGATATCATAGTCCTGTGATGGAGGGATCTTATCCGTGAACTTATCCAGCATAACACTCATCAGGATCATCTACCGTAAGCAGTCCTATGTATTGAGGCGGATGCTCTTTGATAAAACAAAGTGTTTCACATTTGATATGATGACCATCATATGACCTTTTGACATCTGATTAACCATATGTACAATTTATCGGCGTGATATTCGGTTGTCCATTAACTACACCTTAATACAATTCAAATGACACCAAGTATTTTTTAAATGATTGTTTTAAAAAATGCTCAATGATGACAGCGTGACATTATAAGTTTCTGATTCAGGGCAGCCTAAATGACCGAAAACCATCAAAAAACTTTATGTACATTACTTCCAGGTATAGCCCTTCTGCCACTCGACTATAACCTGGGTTATTAGGGTGGACAGTCTTATTCTTCGAATCGCAATGTTATATACATCTATGAGCTTTCTGGGTCAACACACGGTTGCATCGGAATTAGTGGATATGCAGCGAGCCTGGTATACTGTGGCCCAACATAGTTGATCAGCTCATGTAAGAAAAAAATATGCTCAAGCTGTCCACATGCATATGCTGATGGTACACGTTGTGTAGACACTGTTGCTACCCAATCTATTACAGCCCTTAGAAGAATAGGACAACGATATGTGTAATCAAATAGTCCAAGATTTTGACAAATGTTTCAAAGGAATGGATTCATTTATCCTGACATTGTACAAATATACCTATGGCAAAGATCTGATACCAGTATATATGTACATGGTTGGCATCATATTGCTGTACACACCACTGACACCAGAGTCTAACACGACAGGATATAGACAGCATAGTATGCTGCTTGAGGAAAATGCTTCAATAGTTTTTACTTAATGATCCTCGCAATTACGCCAGGTGGGGTACAGTGTATCTCGCTCGCCAAGATGTACATGTTGCCGGCTGAAGTAAAGATTTAGTTCAAAAAATATTTTAGCGTGTAGTCAACTTTTATGGTAGCCCAGTTACCTAACATGTTTATGTTACCTTGGAGTGCTTTGCAGTCCTTCGGGTCATTACTTTCCCGGTAACATACACAATCGTCGATAAATTGTCTGATATGTGAGGAAATGTTCTGGACTATATCATTTAATAATTTCTGTGGACTGAGAAACAGTAGTGGGTCCAAAACCATTCCTTGAGGTACACACCAGACACAACCTCAGCCACGTTTGAATCGACACCACTGCCTAGTATACATTTCTTGCGATCCATTAAGAATGAGTCAATCCAATTTAGTGCTTTTGAAACACCATATTTGTGCAATTTAGATTTCCAAAGTTCATGTGGAATGGTATCGAAAGCTTTTCCCGTCGAGAATTTTTCCAGTTATCAATGAATGAAGCCCAATCTTGATGACATTAATTAGTTGAGTTTCACAACTGGGAGATTTACGGAAGGCATCTTGTCAGTGAGTTAGGATGTTACTGTTCCAACATCTTACACCAAATACATGTGATGAATGGGGAACAAAGCTATCAGCATGTCCGTCCGTCCGCTTCTTGTCAACGCAACTTCTACAGATGAGTTACAGGTTTTTTTAAACTTGATAAAGCTAATCATACCATCTCAAGATGAGCATGTGTTGTCCGGATGTTCGCACTATGTCCAAAATGTCATCATATGTCTGCTTGTCCATCGATGCCAATCATTTCTCTTAACACAGCTCCTACAATTTAGGTGCGATTCTTTTGAAACTTGTTAAGTGTTATCATTACCACCTGAAGATATGCATCTGCTATCCGTATGTCTGTACATCTATCCATCTGTCCACCTGTAACTCCTCTTACAGTTCTCAGTGGATTAATGTGAATTTTGTGCACATTATCAGTGTCATGTGCAGATGTGCATGTGCTTTTTCGTGGCCAGGAAAATTTTCATACTTTGTAAGTATTATCATTACCACATGAAGATGTGCCTGCGCTATTCGTATGGCGGTACTTTCATCTGTCTGTCCAGAATATCTGTTCATCAATCTCTGACAAGCATGTCTTCTCAATGCAAATCCTCCTAAAGTTCCACATACATTAACATGAAATTTAGTGAACATTATCAGTATCTAGTGCAGATCTACATGTGCTTTTTGGTGCCCGAGAAGTTATTCATTACAGAGTTATCCTCCTTTAAATATCTTGAAACTGATGCATAACTTAAGAATACCTGCATTTCTGGGCATTGTTCTTAATCCATGAATTTATTCACGAAAGTTTTAATTTTCTCATAGAAAATCTTCATTTGCAGACCAAGAGAAGAGTATTTTTGAAAATTTATCACTGGAATGACTGGCTCGCTGATAAATTTTCAAAAATACTCTTCTCTTGGTCTGCAAATGGACATTTCTTAAAACCACTGCAGAGGCCATTTTTGGCTGATATGAGTGTTAAAGGCTTAAACCGCATATCCCAAGGCTTACCATAGGCTTGGTAAATGTTAGACTTAAAAAGTCTCTCTTTCAAAAAACATATAAAGGAAAGCTGTATATTATTTTTACAGTAATGTGACTGGAACCTGTTGATGCCGCAAGCAACAACAACTACCAGTTAAATTAGTTTCAAAATATTTGGCAGAATATTCAATACATCATAAAGAATTTGCCTTTTCTGGTCTGCAATGGTTAAAGTGGTAAACAATTGTTAATGTTAGTGTAAATAAGAGGCCCAAGTGCCTTGATGTTCAGCTGCCAGACACAAAGGTGCCGAGCCTACGTGTATGACATGCACTTAATTGATGAATCCAGTTAATCATACTACATCATCATCAACTACGTCACATGTATAGGATGACATCATAATCACTTATGTCATCATGATGTAACAAGAGGCCCAAGAGGCCTGTGTCGCTCACCGGGAGCACTGTGCATTTTTGTCAAAATTGTTGGTGGGTGGTTTAGGAGTAGTCATTTAAATGAGTTTGTGGACATTTTTGCAAGTCCAATATGGCAGCCAAACACGCTACATTTTGATTGGTCCACTTCTGCCATGTTTCTGACTAAGCTCCTTCCCTTGAACAAACTTTAATGGCACTCAGTGCCTAATCATATCTCCCAAATTTCGGCCCAATCTGCTCAGTGGTTCTGGAGTTGTTTAGGCAAAAAATAGGTTATCCAAGATGGCCACCAAACCATTTGGCCAATCAAGTTCCCTTGAACAAACTTGGTGCAGCTCTTGTCCTAGATGATATTTCATGTGTTTTGAATTGACCCCCCAAACGGTTATGGAGATCTTTAAAGACATTTCTAAAAATCGACCAAAATCCAAGATGTGGCGAAAATACATTTTAAATTTCCCATTGCTTGAGTATGGGAGATTTTGGCGGTTAAATGATCCAAGATGGCAGCTAAACTGTTTATCTGACAATCTCGAAAATGGCAAATTTGAAATCACAATATGCACAAACATACACAAAACCAATTTCTGCCTCAAAATCAATCAAATAAAAAAATCCAATATGGCCGCCAAACACGCTATATATTGATAGGCCCATAGCGGCCAGTTTTTTTGATGGATGAACTTCTCTTGAACAAACTTTAATGGCCCTTAGTCCCTAATCATATATCACAAATTTCCGCCTGATCGCTTCAGCGGTTATGGGGAAGAAGTTGTTTTTGCGAAAATGAGGTCATCCAAGATGGCCGGTGAACCATTTGGTCAATCAAGTTCCCTTGAACAAACTTTTGCCCTAGATCATATTACATGAGGTCTGAATTTATCCCTCAAACGGGTTTAAAGAAGATTTTAAGAGATTTCTAAAAATTGGCCAAAATCCAAGATGGCAAATTGGCCAATCGGCTTCGTTTGAACAAAATAAAATCTCTATGCCATAAGGATGCTTCCTGCCAAATATAATTCAAATCGGCCCAGAAGTTCTAGGGAAGAAGACATTTTAAATTTCCCCATTGCTTTAGTATGGGAGCTTTTGGCGGGAAAATGATCCAAGATGGCTGCCAAACCATTTATCCAACAGTTTAGAAAATTGCAAATTTGAGATCAGAATACCCAAAAACCTATATAAAACGAATTTCGGCCTCAAAATCCATCAAATAAAAAAATCAAATGTGGCTGCCACACTATATTTTGATTGGTCCACCGCGGCCATGTTTTTTGAGGAATCAACTTCTCTTGAACAAACATTAATTGCCCTTAGTTGCTAATTATATATCACAAATTTCGGCCTGATCGCTTCAGCGGTCCTGGGGAATAAGTTGTTCTTGTAAAAACTAGGTCATCCAAGATGGCCGCTGAACCATTTGGTCAATCAAGTTCCCTTGAAGACACTTGATTCAGCTCTTACTCTAGATCATATTTCGTGAGTTCTGAATCGATCCCTAAAACAGTTTGGGAGAAGATTTTTAAAATCATTTCTAAAAATTGGCCGAAATCCAAGATGGTCGCCGGCCAAATCGGCCGATTGGGATTGTTTGAACAAACTTGAATCTCTATGTGTTAAGGATGCTTCATGCTAAATATAATTGAAATCGGCCCAGAAGTTCTCGAGAAGATATTTTTAATTCCCCATTGCTTTAGTATGGGAGCTTTCGGCGGGAAAATGATCCAAGATGGCCGCCAAACCGTTTATCTGACAGTTTCAAAAATTGCAAATTTGAGATCAGAATACCCAAAAACCTAAATAAAACCAATTTTGGCCTGAAAATCCAATATGGCCGCCAAACATGCTATATTTTTATTGGCCCACGGCGGCCAGGTTTTTTGACGGTTCAACTTCTCTTAAACAAACCTTACTGGCCCTTAGTCCCTAATCATATCTTCCAAATTTCGGCCTGATCCCTTCAGCGGTTCTGGACAAGAAGTTATTTTCGCTAAAACCAGGTAAACCAAGATGGCTGCCAAACTATTCGACCAATTAAGTTCCCTTGAACAAAGTTTGTTGAGCTCTTGCCCTAGATCATATTTCATGAGGTTTCCTTCAATTCCTCAAGCGGTTTCGGAGAAGATTTTTAAAGACATTTCTAAAGATCGGCCAAAATCCAAGATGGCCGCCGGCCTAATTGGCCGATCGGCTTCATTTGAACAAACTTGGATCCCTATACCCTAAGGATACTTCCTGCCAAATATAATTGAAATTGGCCCAGTGGTTCTTGAGAAGAAGTCATTTAAAGGAAAAGTTGATGGACGGACGGACGATGGACGACGGAAGGGTCGCCACGACATAAGCTCACTTGGCCTTTAAGGCCAGGTGAGCTAATTATGTCCGGCGTAAATGCTTAATAGTCCGACACATTGTATGAATTCTATGTCTTTGCTATTTAATAAACATTCTGTTGAATATTTTGAAACTAATTTGGCTGGGCACTTTAGTTGCCCTAGGCAGCAAGAGCAGCCAGTCAAATAAGGTTCAAAATATTCAACAGCTAACGCATATTATTTTCTGGAAATTGAGATTAAGAGAGTGCAACCATCGAATGATCCCAACACAGGTAATGCATGGGTGGAGCTTAGTTAGAGATGGGCGGGGCGTGGCTAAAACCGAATTCATCCATTCTAAAGGGAGGTCAACACATTTGGTCTAAATATTGGGAAAATAATCACTTGACAGGTCTTTACCATTAACCCTTTAACACTCAATTTTTTTTCCAAGAAAATTTCAATTTTCTCATAAAACATATCCATTTGCAGACCAAGACAAGACTATTTTTTGAAATTTTACCACTGGAATGACAAGCTCAGTTATCCGCAAGTTATTCCAGTGGTAGATTTTCAAAAATAGTCTGCTCTTGGTCTGCAAATAGACATTTCTCAAGACCACTGCAGAAACCATTTTTGGCTGATATGAGTGTTAAAGGGTTAAAAAAAGGGTTAAGAGACCATCCATCCATAACCCTTTAATGGTCATACCGGCCAAAACTGACCTCTGTTTATGGTCCTGTGGAAGGTCCATTTACAGGTCAAGATTATACAATTTTTGAAAATCTACCACTGGAATGACTGGCTTGATAATCGAGACAGTCGTTCCAGTGATAAATTTTCAAAAAATTGTATTCTCTTGGCCTGTAAATGGACCGTCAATAGGCATATGTTTAAATTTTGTAGACCAAATTTGACCATTAAAGTGTTTTATCAGCTGATCAGCTGAGACAAGTTTCATAGACCTAAGGCTGTGAAATATGCTTTATATTCATAAATAATTTTAATACATACAATCATATATGTATATAATATATAAATTACAAATCTCAAATCTGGCTAAATTGTATAACAAGAGGCCCAAGGGCGTGTGAAACTTAGATGTACCATTAGCATTTGAACCATTTGCATTTAAATACATGTGATGAATAATTTTCAGATAATCTAAAACATTTACCAATCGTTTAATATTTGAAGCCTCCGACCACATGATCATTACACCCAAATTTCGTCAAAGTCGGGACATTGATTAAAAAGTAGCGCTTTAAGTGATTAGATCCAAGATGGCTGCAAAAAAGATCAACAAATCAGAATTCAGAATAGAAGTTATAGAGGCTACCACAGGCCAAATTAGATTAAAATCTGCCAAGCAGTTTAGTAGATAAGTTTAAAGGATTTCTGGATAATTTTCGGAAAATCCAAGATGGCCACCAAAACATATGAGCAATCAGAATTCTCGTTTGATATGTTGAAGCATACCACAACAAGAGAGTTCCACCAAAGCCATGTTTGCCTAAAAACAATCGACCAATCAAAATTCTAAATAGAAGTTCTAGAGCCTACCACTGTAGGACCCTTTCAGCCAAATTTGTTCAAGCTCCACCAAGCTGTTAAGCAGGATGTATTTTAACAATATCCAGTAAATTTTTTCATAAAATCTAAGATTTTTACACAACAATAAGACTAATCAAAATTCTGAATAGAGGTTCTGGAGCGTACCATGATAGCGTCCTTTTATCCATATTTGATTTAAATCCACCAAGCGGCTAAGGAGGAGATGCATTTTGACAATGTCCCGTAAATTTTACATAAAATCTAAGATTTTTACCCCAAAAATTGATCTATCAAAATTCTGAAAAAACTGGAGCCTAACACCATAGATTCCCTCCAGACAAATTTGGTTGAAATCGACGAAGCGGCTAAGGATGTGCATTTTTGACAATTTCCGGCAAATTTTGCATACAATCTAATATTTTCACCACAAAAATTTGACAAATTAAAATTCTGAATAGATTTTCTGGAGCCTCCCATGCACCATATGGTCATTCTAGCCAAATTTGATTGAAATCCGTCAAGCTGCAGAGGAGAAGCGTTTTGACAATTTCCGGTAAATTTTGATCAAATCTAAGATTTTCACACAAATAAATCGACCAATTAAAATTCTAAATAAAACTTCTAGAGCCTACCACCATAGGATCCTTACAGCCAAATTTGGCTAAAATCTGCCAAGTGTTTTAAGAGGAGATATGTTTTAAAGCAAAAGTTGATGGACGTCGGATGGGCGGACAGATGGTCACCATGGCATAGTATGGCCAGGTGAGCTAATAATTATAAAATACTGCAGAGTATACGTAAAATGAATTTTGATTACAATGATTTTAAATAGACTCTAGCTCAGAAATAACTTACCGTACGACATACTGTTGAATATTTTGAACACAATTGGATTGGACAATGTTGCTGCCTAAGGCTAATCAAATTATGTTCAAAATATTCAACAGCTCATAAATATGTTAAAATGTTTTCACAACAAAAACAGAAACATGTTAGCTAGTACAATTTTGAACACGATGTCAGAAATGTTTTGTTGAATATTATGGACATAATTTGATTGGAAGCAATGGCATCTAATTCATAGAATCGCAATGACATCATCACAATCAAATTTCCCATAATACCTTGGGAGCGCGGCCATTTTTGGAGGGGCTAATTTAACATTACGAGCAATGGGCCGGGAAACCTTAATTACATTTTCTTTACTATCTTGCAAAATTCAGTCAGGATTTGATGGTGTTTTCTGATACCGAGCGGGGTTATTACATTTTCTAAGATACAGGATTTTATGGTTTGAGCTTCATGGAAAAGGTAAACAATGCGTTTCTATGGGCAGTCCTCTTTAGCATGTAATAAGTTTGCACCAACTTTAATGGCGGCCGATCTCAAAATGTCCGGATGTGCGAAACTATGAATCAGGTAAAGTAACAAATATTCAACAGTACATTTTATTTTGTTTTGGAAACACATTGTTATTCATTAACCCTTTTCACACTGATGTCAGGAGTCTATCTTTGTCAATAGCAAAGAAACTGGTGTACATTTCTCAACGATTTTGGTGGACGATGTTACCGTCATAGACAGCACCATCTTCCACCAAATTTGTTGAAAAATGAACACCAGTTCATTTTTAAATTTAATTTGAAAATTTACAATTCTGATATCAGAGTGGTAAGGGTTAACAATTAATTTGGTAATTTATTTCTGAGCTGTACTGTACATTCAAATAGGCTAGCACCAACCTGTACATTTTAACTCCCTATAGAAAGATGACTGACACTAGCCTGTTTGATCATGACGGAGTATAAGGCAGCTGAATGAGAACGGGTGTTCATGTTTCTGAAAACTATTGCTGTATAGGATAGCAACAATATTTTCAAAATGGAAACAAGAGGCCCAAGGGCCTGCGGCGCTCACCTGGACCATTAGCATTTGAACAGTTTGCACTTAAATAGACATTATGGATAATTTTCGGAAAATCCAAGATGGCCACCAAAACAATTGACCAATCAAATTCTCATTTGATTTCTTGAAGCCTATCAACATATGGTCGTTCCACCCAAATGTGTTTGCTATCGAGCCAGAGTAGTAATGGTAGCGATTTAAAGGTCTCTGGAAAATTTTTGGCATGTCCAAGGTGGCTGCTGCAAAAAAAATGACCAATCAAAACACTCATGAGAAGTCTTTAAGCCGATCCCGATAGGATAATTCCACCCAGGTTTCATTGAAATCTGGCCATTGATTAGCATTGTAAAGTATTTCTGGAAAATCCAAAATGGCTGCCACAAAAATTGAACAATCAAAATTCTGTATATACGTTCTGAAGCCTACCCACCTAGAGTCCTTCCAACTGATTTCACCAAACTTTTGGAAAAGCCAAGATGGGTGACGAAAAAAATCGAGCAATCAAAATTCTTTGTACAACTTCTGAAGCCTCCCACCATAGGGTCCGTCCATCCAAGTCTGGTTGAAATCGCCCAAGCAATTAATGAGTAGCGTTTTGACAATTTCCAGTAAATTTGTCATAAATTTCAAGATTTTTACCAAAATATTTACCAATTAAAATTCTGTATACAAGTTCTGAAACCTATACCCATAGGCTCCTTCCAGCCAAATTATATTGAAATCTGCCAAGCGGCCAATGAGGAGTAGTGTTTTGACAATTTCCGGTAAATTTTTCATAAAATCTAAGATTTAAAAAAATAAATTGACCAATAATATATATACAAGTTCAGAATCCCACACCCATAGTGTCTTTTCAGACAAATTTGGTGACACCTGCCAAGCAGTTAATGAGGAGCTGTTTGACACTTTCCAGTAATTTTTAAGAATAAAACCTAAGATTTCCACCAAAGAAATTGAACAACCAAAAATCTGAATAGATGTTCTAGCCCCTACCTCCATAGGATCCTTCTAGTCAAATCTGTCAAGAAGCTAAGGATTATTTGTTATAGATTTTCACCCCAAAAATTGACTAATCAGAAATCTGAATAGAGCTCTAGAGCCTACCACTATATGATCCTTCCAAAAAACCTTAGTTGAAATCTGTCAAGCTCAGTAGGATACATTTTGACATTTTCCGGTACATTTTTTACAAAATCTAAGATTTTCACCCCAAAAATTTACCAATCAAGAGGAGAAGATCTAGAACATAAAAGCTAAGGAGGACATGCGTTTTGACACTTTCCGGTAGATTTTTTACAAAATCTAAGATTTTCACACAAAAAATTGATCAATGAAAAATTTGAATAGATGTAATAGAGCCTACCGCCATAGGATCCTTCCAACCAAATTTAGCTGAAATCTGTAAAGAAGCTAAGGAGATGTGTTTTGACACTTTCCAGTACATTTTTATAAAGTCAGATTTTTGACACAAAAATTGAAAAATCGAAAATTTGAATAGTAGTTCTAGAGCCTACCACGATAGGATCCTTCTAGTCATATTTAATTAAAAATCTGCCAAGCGGTTTAGGAGATAAATTTACAGCAAAAGTTGACGGATGGACAGATGGACGGACGATGGACGGTCGCCATGGCATAAGCTCACTTGCCCATTCTGGCCAGGTGAGCTAACAAGTAGCCTATAAAATATAGATATCAAACTTTGAAATTTAAATTTAATACAGACACCACCACACTAACTTTTGGTGTTCAAGGCAGTTTCATCGACTCTTGGAATGACACACCATGGGCATATTAAAGATAATGGGCACATTTCGATGGCAGTTTTCGTGGAACATTTATTGGGCCACATGTCAAGTGTACAAAAACTGTTTCACGAAGAGGACCAAGTCAAATACACATTTGATGAAATCTTAAAACAGTCTGAGATATGTGAAGGCCCATGCTTCACGCAACTTCACACAAATTTATCATTCACCCATTCGAATAAGAAACAGGCTTCACGAGTCATACACCATGTGTATGTGTAAGGATGTGTAACAGTCTATAGTCAGTATAGTGGATGTGCGCAAGGATGACATGTGAGGATGTGTAACAGTCTATAGTCAGTATAGTGGATGTGCGCAAGGATGACATGTGAGGACGTGTAACAGTCTGTAGTCAGTATAGTGGATGTGCACAAGCATGACATGTGAGGGCGTGTAACAGTCTATAGTCAATATAGTGGATGTGCGCAAGGATGACATGTGAGGACGTGTAACAGTCTGTAGTCAGTATAGTGGATGTGCGCAAGGATGACATGTGAGGATGTGTAACAGTCTGTAGTCAGTATAGTGGATGTGCACAAGGATGACATGTGAGGATGTGTAAGTCTGTAGTCAGTAGTCAGTATAGTGGATGTGCGCAAGGATGACATGTGAGGACGTGTAACAGTCTATAGTCAGTATAGTGGATGTGCACAAGGATGACATGTGAGGATGTGTAACAGTCTGTAGTCAGAATAGTGGATGCAACGATGACATGTGAGGATGTGTAACCGTCTGTAGTCAGCATAGTGGATGCGCGCATGGATGAAACGCTAATTGGTGAAGCGTACCATATTTTTAGGCATCATACCGTCTAGCCTAATGTTGTAGACAACGCTAACGCTGTGTTCACACTCGAGGGCTAATTTGGAGTAATGCCCTACACAGTTCAGTCTGGCATTACTCCTGATTAAATCTCTAGTGTGAACACAACCGTAGTCTTATATGGAGCATAGTTGATGTAGAACATATCAAGTGACGACCGTGAATATGTCAGAAATAAAGGTCAAGCTTGTCTTAACCCTTTAACCGTCGATTTTGTTTTAAAATTTTTAATTTTCTCATAGAAAATGTCCATTTGCAGACCAAGAGAAAACAATTTTTGAAAATTTACCACTGTAATGACTGGCTGGATTATCGAGCCAGTCATTCCAGTGGTGAATTTTCAGAAAGTCTCCTCTTGATCTGCAAATGTACATTTCTGAAGACCACTGCAGAAGCCGTTTTTGGTTGATATGAGGGTTAAAGGGTTAAATCTCAGACCAAAAAAAATTACAAATTCTTTTTGATGTAAGAAATATTCTGTTGAATATTTCGAAACTAATTTGACTGGGATCTGTTGCTGCTTCCAGTCAAATTAGTTTCAAAATAGCTTACGTGTCTAGTTACCGGAATTACAGGAGTCAAAGAATTAAATCATCATCTTTATGGAGAACCAATTTCTAGCCATTGAGCCTTTCATGTCTGAGAATGGCTGAGATTATTCCACGGGATACCCAGTGTTCACGGAGTAACTTTTTCATAATTTTGTGCAAATTTGACATTTTGTTAAAAATCATGAACCTTACATTCAAAATAAATAAAATCACATCTAGTTTCTATGCTTCTGCTGCCTATACCGACCAAGCCCAGCCAATGCATTTCCAATGGGGTATCTGACAACAATATATGATTATCAATTAATGCTCCATATTCACTATGAGAAGCTTCTAGTGATTCTACTACAGCCGATTCTACCACAGCCTATTCTACTACAGCTGATTCTACTACACCCAATTCTACTACAGCCGATTCTACTACACCCAATTCTACTACAGCCAATTCTACTACAGCTTATTCTACTACAGCCGATTCTACTACAGCCGATTCTACTACACCCGATTCTACTACAGCCGATTCTACTACACCCAATTCTACTACAGCCAATTCTACTACAGCTTATTCTACTACAGCCGATTCTACTACAGCTGATTCTACTACAGCTGATTCTACTACCGCTTATGGCTGGGCAAGTTGCCAATCTTATTAACATAAATTCTTCGCATATGATGACTTATTTCACTGCATAAATAATACAAACACACATGACAAATGGCTAAAGGGACAGCGTGACTGCCAATGGCAAAGTAAGGGCTTAGCAGATGCAGTCTGAAGTGGGTCGGTGTGGGCATGCAAGGGGTAAAAATTGGGTATCTCTTAACATATCAATCAGTTGCATTGGAACGACATTCTCTTCACTGAGATAATAACAACTGCCCTATTTTGGGCCAAAAAGGATTGATCATCATGTAAGATTTCGACAGCACAGAGAAAATATGAGAAATTTTTTACAGTGTAAGCAATATTAGGTTGAACATATCGAAATTAATTTTTCCAGGTAAATTAATTTCAAAATATTTAGTAAATATCATGCATACTTGATTTTAAACGAAGATAGTTGAGCATCTATGATGAAATTGTCCGGAAACAATTGGTCATGATATACTTTGCCCTGAGATCAAATATGTTAATCAACTACAACAGCATAAGTAAAACATCATGTTAGAAGGTGAATAAAATAGAAAGAATTTTATTAAAATTATATGAATTCTGCTTATTCTGACAGATTTCAAAAGAAATACCATCACGGGCAATTATTATACTGAGATGTATGGAAACTGGTAACCCAAATGAGAAATTACTTTCATGCACTTTGTGTCCAGATGATTCATGAAATTAGGTTTGCTTCCATATTCACTGTTGGCTGTTAACCCTTTCATTGACAAATCTCTGAAAAAGTACATTTATTACGAGGTTTAACATATTCAGTTGAATATGTATAGATTAATATGACTGGAAGCTGTTGCTGCCTTAGGCAGCAACAGCTTCCAGTCATATTAATTGATAAATTTGCAACAGCTTTCCTGTATGGTTGCCATGAAATTGATACACAGGGAATGGTGGCAGGTCAATAGATGATATTTTGAAAATCTACCCCAAGTGTTGGAACGACTGACTCGATACAAATGTGCCAGTAATACAAGTGGTAATCTTTCAAAAATAGTCTTCTATCTTCAAAATTCATTGAGGAAAACGTTTGATTTTCTTGATGAACCCGGAGCATTTAAGGGTTAAATTTATCCATTTTTTTGGGAATGATTGTCTTGCAAGTTTCTATTTTCATGAAAAGATTTATTTGTAACTATTCAAATTTTGCCAAGAAAATTGCAATTTTCTCATAGAAAATGCCTGGTTACAAGCCAAGAATGGAGACTTTCTTAATTTATCACTAAGTCCGACCTTCTAGTGGCATATTTTCAAAAATGGTTTTATCTTGGGATATAAATGGACAATTCTCGAGCCCACTGCAGAGGCCGTTTGTTGGCCAAATTTGACCATTAAAATAGAGGGAATCACATTTATGCTACAGCTGCCTATACCGGTCAGTGCATGTCCAAGCTTTAATCTTGACCACTAAAAAGCATTAATAAGGTTATAAATGGAGGGATCCATTTCTAGTTACGTGCCAAACATAATCTCCGCCCACTTTGTACACGTGTTGGGATCGATGTGAAGCTTTCAAACCGGAATTCCCATAGATTAAATTACAAGGTAACTGTACACATAAGCTGTTGAATATTTTAAAACTAATTTAACTGGGGGATTATGGCAACAGCATCACCCAGTCTAATTAGTTTAAAAATATGCAACAGAAAATTCATTAACCCTTTAACACTCATATCAGCCGAAAATGGCTTCTGCAGTGGTCGCGAGAAATGTCCATTTGCAGACCAAGAGAAGACTGTTTTCCAGTTTACCACTGGAATGACTGGCTAGATCACCGAGCCAGCATTCCCATGGTAAATTCTCAAAAATAGTCTTCTCTTGGCCTGCAAATGAGTATTGAGGGTTAAGGGGTTAAAGTGTATATTCATCATAGACATACAGCTCACACATTTTGTTAGAGACTTTGATTTCCATGCAGGGCTGTTATATGTCATTTTGCTTGCGACGTCAGCTAACATGTGACGCATCTGATTATAACATCAGGTGTTTCGGTTTGTTTAGGTGAGTGAATGACAAAGGAATGTGGCATTAGCAAATATATAAGATATGCCAATGCTGAGATGCTGAGCATAGGTATTTGGAGCACATGTCATCGAAACCAGGAAGATCACTTGATGCGTACCGGTTATGTAATAATATGTTCCGGATATGCTGTTGTACGCCTATCCGCCTGTTGACAGTCTGTCTGCCAGACACTTAGACCCAGACATTCAGAATAGTAAAGCACTGGTTATACAATCACGTCCATGGAAAATCACTGCTCAACCAACTTGCCACTAAAAATAAATGATATATAGTACATGTAATTATTATCTACGGTATATTAAGAAATATTCACAAAATGATACATTTAAATGCATACAATGATATCTGAATTGAGACGCACAATCACTTTAACCTTCACCACTCTATGACAAAATTTATAATTTTCAAATTAAATTAAAAGGTGAACTGATGTTCGTTTTTCAACAAATTTGGTGGATGATGTTGCTGTCATAGACAGCAACATCATCCACCAAATTTGTTGAAAAACGTGCACCAGTTTCTTTGATATTGACACAGAAAAAGATAGAATATTGACATCAGAACGTAAGGGTTAAATTTATAATCACATTTCCTCTCCTCCAAATTCCGCATTTTCGTAGGATTAAAGTCAGCTTGATTATAAATGTAAAAGTGGCTATTAAATTAATCCTTTAACCCTCAATTCTGTTCGAGAAAATTTCAAATAGAAAATGTCCATTTGCAGACCACGAGAAGTCTATTTTTGAAAATTTACCACTGGAATGACTGGCTCGGTTATCGAGCCAATCATTCTAGTTGTACATTTTCAAAAATAGTCTTCTCTTGGTCTGTAAATGGACATTTCTCGAGACCACAGCAGAGGCCATTTTTTGCTGGTATGAGTGTTAAAGTGTTAATACTGTGCTATATATCTATATTACTTATTTCGTGACTTGTTTTGATGTTCAAAGAAAACATCAAACTATTAAAATCTCCCACTGTTTTTCTTTCCAAATTAAGTTTTCTGAGTAGACAACCCCATGTCGTTTCGCCCCAGAAGCAAGAATAATTTGGTCAGAATACCAATGTTTTTCAAATTAACACGTTCGCTAAACATAAAATATCGCACAATGCAGATTTGTTGTAATTATTTTAGTTAATATCATGCACGTTTGACCAAAATGTAGACAAGCCGGTTAGAGAAATGTTGCTTTAAAAAAACACTGCGCCACACTTTTAGAAACCACTGTCGCATAAGAAAACCATGTCTCGCTAAATTGTCCTTTTTCATGGGCTATTTGGGTCTGTAACAATGCTAATGTGTTCACAGTTCAGAAATCATACTCTACTGTTTATAATAACATTTTAATTGTGATTTCTGAATGTCTATTACTTAGGTGTGTCAGTGCGTGCGTATATATGCTCACCATCTTTACTGTATTAGATCTGTATGGCTATAGCTATATGTACATACAGTGTACATTTTGTCCCAATAAAAAGATTGAATCTTTATTATTACTATCTGGTAATTAGACTGGCATTATCTTAGTGGTCTGGTCAGTGATACCAATACACCGTTCCCACATTGGCATCATTATGGCCGGATTTCCTTAAATCAATGCTCAGAGAACTGCTGCTGGTTGGTAATGTCAACAACAAGCAGCCGACCTGCATTGAGTTACTATTGCACTAAAATTCATCGGTCAAACTGACATCTAGAATCTTTGAGCATTTAATTGTGTCGAAGGCTCGTGGCATGTCCATGTTCATTTTGTAGAAATCCCAGTGTTTGGACATGATGACTGTCAATACCTGACACAAGCATGCGCTGAGCCCATACAATGTCCGAGCAGCTGCATCCATGATAAGATCCATTCTGAATGGGGCCAGTGAGGTCATCAATCTTGTCTCAGATGCGGCATATCCTAATGTTGGAAAGGATTTTCCATATGCTGTTGAGCAGCAGGTTGGCTGATGGTGGGAGGGGGGTGTCGCTTCTTGGGCTTGGGAAGCGTAATAAGGAGTCCTTGGCCTACAGCATCGATGGGAACATGGGGTATAAAGGCTTAATTGATTAGGTGCATGATCGGTTTTCAGATAATGTTACTTGCATATTTGAATAGTACATTGCACATGCCATCAGGTCTGCATGCACGTCCATTTTTCAGTGCTTTCTCAATTTTTTCTGCTGTTTCAATTGGTGTTAGTAATGGCCTGAGGGCAACTGAAAATGGATTCAAGGGCCCATCATCAAGGTCAGTGAAATGATCCAAGAACCATTCTCGAATTGCATATGCTTTGACCGGGTCAGTCCTGAGAAAATGTCCTTCAATTTGGTGTACACCTGTAATGAGTGGTGGCGAGTAGGCAGCAACTCTCAAGTGTGACAGACTGCCCGAAACATTTTGCGACAGTCATTCATGGCAGCGATTTCATATGCTTTTAAGTGTTCACTGATGTCGCCCAGTATGTTATTGTGTACTCTGCATAGTTATTGCACAATTCCTGTTTGAAATAAATATGCTTGACTTTGAATATCTTCAGTTCTTTGACCTGACACTGAATACTGTTTTAGTTGAGTCTGGACACTATTTCCTTCTGGAGACTCTCCCTTTATAGGCAACCGATCCAGTTGTGATTTCTGCAAGATCCAGTTGTGATTTCTGCAAAACCGGTGTTTTATGAAAAGAACACATTTCTACCATGTGTCTGCTTTAATTGTTTTTAAAGGGATATGGTATGGTTTTTTGTGTTTAATGTGAATAGAAAAATGCACTTTTTACGTGCATTGAACTCACAGTTTTGTTTTCTTATGCTATTGAAGTTTGTATAAACAAGGTCCCTTGTGTGGGATCCGATAGAAGGCTGTAATGGAGAGAGTTTCTAGTGGAGTGACATATAGTTTGCGTCAACTTTCTTAAATTGTATTATGATCCAGACCCATGGCGTTTCATCCCTAGTGTGGTTATACTCATCAGAGGTCTATTATATGGATTGGTTTATACATTTCTTGATGGAGGATAACAGTGGGATGGCTAGGGTGCTTGTGGTATATTGTATACAGACAAATTTGTTGAATAAGGTAATTTTGTAGCTTTCACCATGTTTCTCCGGATAGAAGTAATCTTCATCCAGGTGGTTTATTAGATCATGGCTTGGTGTTGTCCCGCAGATTGCAGGAAATGTCAATTTCCCTTTCTCCGAGATCTAACAATACTCACCATTCTGTTACTTCTGATATACAGCTGGCCTTGACAGCGGCTCTAGGATTATAGACTTAGAAAGCTTTACCGACTCCTGGGAACCGGGTACTCGGCTCCCAACTGCCGAGTACCCGTTTACCATAGAGCTCATATTGTTTGCATAGCCACCAAACAAGAGAAAACTATGGCTTGCCTCCGTGGGGCTGGGAGGCTGGGTCCGTAACAGAATGGTGAGTATTGTTAGATCTCGGAGAAAGGGAAATTGACATTTCCTGCATTCTCCTTCGATCAATACTCACCATTCTGTTACTTCTGATATACACCAGATTTGATCAGTAACCTGGTGGGAAGGGGCAAGCCATACATGCTAATTTTGCCCCTTGGAGAAAGATTTTAGACTTCAAACTTGACTAACGGAGACCTAAAAGGACCGTCAAGTTCACGGAACCGAATCACATTCGCGACACAGCCTCCCCCCCTCTTTCCTCCTAAGAAAAGGGAGAGAACTAACGAACATGTATCTCGCCTGAAAACACCAATATGCCAAGAGGGTTAACTACTCCCTGCATATTCCATGTATTAGCCTGGGAATGAGCATGAATATATAAAATGAATGAACATGATACATATACATAATACAAAAAACTCTCACTTATTGAATTACCTTATGATAACAGGACTTCAGACGTACCGCCTCCAACCATTCACCGGTTCGGCCATCAGTGACACAATCTGGTTGACATCCTCTCGCCTGACCATGCCTGCTTTAGGTTCTTTTCTTACCAAAGTGAAAAAAGGGGAAAAGCAGTGTGGTCACTAACTATCGTTTCAAAACAGCTAAAGCGAGTGGATTGGCTGAGTCTGACACATCCCTCATATAGTAATCCGTAAATGAGGACTCACAGTGCCATTGTGCAACGGCCATGATGTCCTCTAATGGAACACCATTGTAAAGGGCGGTCGAGGCGGCTATTCCTCTGACATCGTGTGCCCTTACGCCCTGCACCTGGTGCCCAGTCGCCATCTCGTGAGTAGTCTGAATGCATTCGACCACCCAACGAGAGATAGTATCCATGGATGTGGCGCCATAAGGCTTTTTATGCAGATCCACAGATGTCTATCGTTCGACCGTAACGAGTCAGTCCGTTTCTTGTACTTAGTCAAAGCACGGACTGGGCACCAGACACTGGCATCACGATCAAACCTAGTTAACTTCAGTATAATGATCGGTTTGCCGGGATATCTCAAAGATTGGTTCTTTGACATAAACTCTGCTCTTGGCAGAAGACGCAGACCTTCTCCAGAAACAATAAATCGGTTCCTCTCTGCCGAAAGCGCATGGATCTCACTGCGCCTTCTAGCTGAGGAAGCTGCCAATAGAAAGACCGCCTTTAGAGTCAAATGCTTTAGACTAGCCGAATGCAACGGTTCGAAAGGGTGCTTGGCCAGTACATTAAGCACTAAAGATAGACTCCAGGCTGGAATGACTACCGGTTGTCTCGGGTGGAGATTGCTCATTCCCTTCAACATCACATTTAACTGGGCCACCTCTGGACTATCCCTGTTGGCTAGACAAGGGATAACTGATGCCAAAGCTGACTGGTTTCCAGCAACTGTGACGGGAGCTAGTCCTGAAAAGAACAGCTCACAGAGAAAGTCTGCTATTTGCTGAATAGTGGATTGAAAGGTATCAATACCCTTTTCTTCACACCAGTCTGCAAATCTGTTAACCTTGTTGTTATATGACTTGAAGGTTGACCTCCTTCTCGCAGCCGCGATGAAATCAGCAGCCTGTCGAGAAAAGCCTTCCGACGTGGAACGTTGTTTGACAACATCCACGCAGTCAATTTGAACATTTCGGGGCGCTCGTGTAGGAAGCGTCCCTTGGCCTGGGAGATTATGTTCGGAATCTCGGGCAACTGCACAGGATTTTCCACCAGCAGATCTAGAAGATCCGTGAACCACGCCCTGCTCGGCCAATACGGCGCTATTAGCAGGACGAGCCACGGTTCCTCCCTGACCTTTACCAATACCTTCGGTAGAAGAATGGTGGGTGGGTACGCGTAAGCGTGCATCCCTCTCCAGCTTATCGCCAGAGCGTCTGTATCGACGGCATTTGGATCTGGAATCGGCGAGACATATGTCATGATTTGAGCATTTTCCTTTGTGGCGAACAAGTCCACGTTGGGTTTGCCCCAATGCTCGAAGATCCGTCGCAGAACCGGACGGTCGAGGGACCATTCTGTTGGCAAGATTCTCTGTCTGCGAGACAAAGCATCCGCCAGAATGTTCAATCGGCCAGGAATATGAGCTGCTTTCAAAACAACCGAGTAAATCCTGCACTATTGAATCAAGTGCCACACCCTGATGCACAGGGTGGGCGACCTGGTCCCGCCTTGGCGATTTATATATGATACTACTGTCGAATTGTCCGACCGTATCAATATCACCTTGCCCCTGATCATCGGAAGGAACTCTTCCAACGCCAGTTCCACTGCCATCATTTCCAACAGATTGATATGCAGCTGACTCTCCGGGAGAGTCCATGTGCCCGAGACCTGGTGTTCTCCCAGGCAGGCACCCCACCCTTCCAGCGATGCATCCGTGTAGACGGACAGCTGGGGGTGGGGTAGGTGCAGCGAAACCCCTAATAGGAGATTCTGACGCTGTTTCCACCAGAGAAGATGCGATATTATCGGCTCCAAAACTGGCACCAGTTTTGACAGGGGTTCTGTTCTCTGTTTCCACAGAGACATCAGATACAACTGGATAGGCCTTCGCATTAGAGCAGCGTACGGGATAACCTGCTCCATGGAGACCATCATGCCTGAATGTGGTTTCCCACTCGAAAACTCCTGAGGATGGCTAACAGAGACACCACTCTGGGCTCTGACGGGTAAACCCTGCCCTCCTCGAGGTCGAATCGCATCCCCAAATAAACGAAAAGGTGGGGTGGGCGTCAACTCGGATTTCTCCTCGTTGACTATGCAGCCTAGATCTGAAAGTAACTTCAGAGTCAGAGCAGTATCCACGTTCAACCTGGCTGCCGAGTCTGCCTTGAGCAGCCAGTCGTCTATGTAGGTGTGTAGTGCCACGTTCTCTTTTCTGAGAAACGCTGTCACCGCAAGGACCACTCTTGTGAAAACCCTCGGAGCTGTCGACAGGCCGAACGGGAGAACTGTAAACTCCCATACTTGATTCTGAAACGCAAATCTCTGAAACCTGTGCCAACTCCGATTCATAGGAATGTGGAAATATGCATCTTTCAGATCGATCGATACACACCACATTCCTTTCCTCAATCCCGCCATTACCGACCTCGGCGTTTCCATCTGGAACCGAGGCGTATGGATAAACCAATTTAATGGCCTGAGATTGAGTATGGGTCTCCATCCCCCTGTGCTCTTGGGGACAAGGAACATGTTTGAATAGAAGCCTGGAGTGTTTCGGTTTGCTGGTTTTATTGCTCCCTTCAGAAGCAAACCGACACTTCCTTTTGAACAGCTTCTAACTTGTCTGGCTCCCTTGGTACGGGTGTACAGACAGGTGCCAAAGACAGATTTTGTGGTGGAAAGTCCCACCACTCCGGCATGTAACCCTGGGATAACCATCCCAGGACCAGACTGTCTGACGTCACACCTCGCCAGGCCTCGACGAAACGCATGAGCCTTCCACCCACCATAGACGCCTCGACGTCTAACGGGGTTGTCCGGCTCGCAGTCCGGCCCCCCCCCCTTTCTTAACGAGAGAGAGTGAGAACCATTTCGTTCTAGGCACGACGGGTATAACTGGCACCGCTGTTCCTGTCGCACAGGCGCGGTCCAGGCGGATATGAAGGGAGCTTTCGTACCCTCAGGTACGCTTCGGCCCCTTCTGTCCGCCCTTTGAGGCCTTACCCTTACCCCTCCCCTTGCCCTTCCCGCCCCTAGGGCGGTCAGGAGCAACATTGGGGAGGGTAGGCGCCTCTACAACCTTCCTGGGCTTCTTCGCCGGCGGCGGCTCTGAAAACCCAGCTGAAGCAGAAGTCGCAACAGGCCTGGCTTTCGCCTTGCCCTTATGCTTCTTCTGCTTCTTTGAAGGCTGTCCCGTTAGCGGTTTCCCCACAGCCCCTAGTGCGTGCGCTTGCCGCACTCGCTCTAGCTGTAGGTTTACCGCTAACCGATTCTGCGCGATACTGGCGGTGTCCTCTAAGATGGCCCGCGCTTGGCCACCGAAGATTCTAGGCCCTGTCAGGGGCGTCCCAAGAAGACGCTCCCTGACTGCCGTAGCCGGACGCATATGGTCAATGACCATTTGCCTCCTGGACTTCGTCACTCGCGCTTGCACGCTTGCCAATGCGTCCATTGACAGCACCAAGCCGTCATTAACACATGAAAGCGCCACAGGTGGCACAGGATGGCCTGCCCCCGCTTCAGCCCACACCGACTGAAGGAGATGATAAGAATGATTGACAGCGCTCATCGCTGCCCTCACCCCCTCATCGCATAGGGACAGGACTTCTTCCTGGTGTACTTGAGATTTATCCACTAGTGCCGGACCGGGGCCACCCGACCCGGCACTCTGGACTCCCAATACCCATCGGTCATCCTCCGTGACCGACGGGACTACACCATACCTGTCGTATTCCCCCCGCGGAATACGACATCTTGCCCGCACCTCCCTGGAGGCCGCAGGGAGCTGACCCTTGGTCATTAGTTGTTTGCTATAAATAGCATCCAACAAATCTATGAACCGTGGATCCAGTCCCACTGACTGGATCCGGGCCACGGGCAAAATCCCCGTCCTAATCGACGCAACCGACGGATGGGGCGCATCTTCATCGGCCGTGGCCGAAACCACAGACGGGTCAACCCTAGCTAGCCATGCCAGAGCATCCGACCAATCTACCTCCGACGAAGACACCCCCGCAAACACGTCACCCGTTGACGTGCTCACGGGTCTGCCAGCCACGGCCACCCGGCAAGGAGCCACGGCTGACACGCCAGGCACTCCGCTACCACACGGTTCCGCCGCCACCCCATGAAACACTCCGGTCCATGGGGTAGGTCCGCACGTAAAACCGTACGGACCCGTAACAGTCGCGGAACCGTAGCCGGACACGGGCGCCAACGGCACCCCACGTCCGGCTGCCGGACCAGGCGAGATAGGTGAGTACCACGCCTGGCCCGGCACACCCGTTCCCTTGACGGCTGGTGACAAACCAAGCCGCCCGGAACCGGTGCACGGTAACGGATTGGCCTCAGCCGCAGGCGGAGCCGCTGACCTGGCTTGCGCCAAACCAGACAAATGGAGGCCGGTTCCGTCCAGGACGGAATCAACCTCCATATTCTCCACCTGCGGCTTCACGGGCCGCAGCAACCTCTCCTCCTCGGCCTCCTCGTCTTCAGACTCCGAAGAGCCGTCACTAGACGAGTCAACCGTGGAGCCGTCCTGGCGGACGGCTCCCACACCTGACGGACCGGCCACCGCTACTGGACCACCCGGAGGTGGCCGCAGAGAGACAGAACCCGTCTGGCCTAAGCCAGACGGGACCGCCAGGGGGCCGTACGAGATGGCTCCCTCGGTAACCAGTCCAGAATCCTGTCCTAGGACAGGATCCGTACCAGGCATGGGGAGAAACTGGCCCCCAACCTTTGGTAGCAGGGACGACACCAGCGTGGGCAGAACGCTATGCAGAAAACCCTGCATAGCCGGACCCAACCACGCCGGCGGTGCCATCTCCGCCACCTCCAGCTGGGGACGTGGAGCACCCCCAACGGCCAAACCGGGCGCTCCACGATTTCGTCTCGGACCGCCTGACCCCGCGTCAGACCTAGCCAAGTCCTTCTGGGCAAGGAACTTAACCATCATCTCGACGGACCACACTGCACAAACATTACACCTATGATCTATATTACACAGGGAACACCTAAAACAGACATGGTCCTTGAACATTACACGGACAAACTTATGGCATTCGTCACATGATGGCGGGGCTGGCTTGGCCTATAAAATAAGCACAAACCTACAATAAACAAGCGGAACGAGACCCGGATGGAAGGCAGACAATTAATTTTCAAATAATTTTGACTCATAAATTAATCGTAACCTCCCCGCCCCCCACCCCGCCACGTTACAACAACGATCGCATTGATTATGACGACAAGAACGCGGCGGGCATCAAACACACCCATAATTGATCCTCCAGGATGTGTAACGGCTCCAGGAATCATATCGCATAGCATTCAGGGTATATTTACTAATCAATATAAATTATACTCCTAACGAAAGCAGCACGATATGTGAAGAAAACAACAAAATGTATAACAAACTGCTGTATCACACGGTAAAACCGCAGACCACGCATCTACTCAAGAATTTTGAAACCACCGATCATTGCAAACCGATCGTGATCACACGTAAACTTGATCATTCTAAAGTTTCCGGTACCATTTTTAGTACGCAGCACCCAGAACAAGATGCGCGAATTAATGAAAAATTTTTCTTCACATAAACATCCGAGCGACCGGGTGTGACGTCACCCGCTCGGATCCTACGGAGAACGACGTCAGCCGATATTCGTGTTAGAAATACCGTAGCAAACACCTATTTTCATATCTGCCGATCGCCTGTTGGGGTTTAAAGAAGGCGATCGTCTGGCATATATCGTTGTTAGCACACGTCCCAGATTCTATGGGGTCAGAAATTGGAACATGCGACACAACGAAATTTAGAGACCTAAGTCTTTTAACTATGGATAATAAAGAACGATACAACCTGGTTATCTTCGGCGGTATTCTCCATAGTCCTTAGTTATCCTTTCACGAACACACAAACTATCACAGATTAAAGCCTTAGATCTTCTGTTTCACAAAAAACTACTAAAATCCTTAATGCAGAAAGCATGTATTGCTCTTGTTGCTATGCAAACAAGAATGAGCTCTATGGTAAACGGGTACTCGGCAGTTGGGAGCCGAGTACCCGGTTCCCAGGAGTCGGTAAAGCTTTCTAAGTCTATAATCCTAGAGCCGCTGTCAGGGCCAGCTGTATATCAGAAGTAACAGAATGGTGAGTATTGATCGAAGGAGAATTCACTATCTGGTGTTCCTTGTACTGGAAAGTCTTCTTCGTGGATGACATTTTCTTTCACATTTTTTGCTGGTTCAGGTGAGAGGTTTTGTGCGAGAAAATCTTCGAATGGATAAAGGATCTCTGGGGAGCTTTCTATCGCCAAGTACGGTGTATCGCCAGTTTTGATCGTGTTTTCCTGGTCTTCTCTGATCGGATAGTTGTGGGTGTTGTCTGAAAAATTGATGTCCAGTGATGAGTTGTATCGCTGGAAATTTGTTATGTTTTCTGGCCAGTATTGTTGTTGGAAAGATCAGGTGTTTAGGTATGTCCTCACCTCTTGCCCAAGTCTTATCGCAGTCTTCACACCTCCAAAGTCCCTTGTATAAATGCTTAGTTGCTTGGTGGCATCTTAATGGGCTGATTTGTTTGATGACGTGTTGGCAAACATTGCATTTGAACATATTTGTTCAATGGGTAAAAACTGAATGATTTTGATTTTATTTTGTTATTTTTCCTTGACTGGTCATTGCAGTATGACGCTATCGTCTGTGACACGTGCCGGGTATGATGTCATGGTGGTGACCAGCGGTCAAAATTTGAAGTCATCCATGGCAATGATCTCACATTTAATGAGGTCATCCAAACTGAACTGAGGTCATCCTTTCATAATAAGCAATGCAAATTTTCAGGATATGAATTCATTCATGGATGACCTCACCTAAAATTGAGGTCATCCATAGCAATTTGAGGTCTTAAAAACGAGTGGAAAAGTGAACATTTTGACTTCTGGTGATGACGTCATTACTAGAAGAAATTTAAGGGAGGTCTAAGTAACCCGGTGTATACAAATCTGTTTATTAAACATCTGAGCATTGTGGGGTTACCAATCAGTGTGATTAATTCCTATGGATCCATGGTATGCATGTAGTTTGTGGATTCACTAAGATTCACGTTCCTTAAGTAGGTTGGTGGTACCCTGGCATTCAAGACCATGTAGTAAGACTTAGATTGTGCGGTATTCAACACAGTTTGCGTGATGATTTGGCAGGTTGAAGTGTACTGCTACAGGAGTAGCCGTGTTGTTTTTGATGTCCCTAAGGTGGTCTTTGATTCGTATTTGGAACTCTCATTTGGTTTCCCATGTTTGAAATAAAGTTTGTAGTTATTTTGTTTTCAGGCATTACCAATGCTAGTGGGTTTGAAAGCTTTATTGCCTTCCCAACACACGCCAGCAGAACATCTATGATTAATCGAATAATCGTGATTATTTATCTATGATCACGATTAAAACATGAGGCCCAAGGGGCCTATATCGGCCACCTGGAATTATTGGCCACTGGCATAACTGAACAAAACGAGATGACCACTGGAAAAATGTATCAATCAAATTTCTGTGAAGAAGGTTTAGCCAAGTTTTATTAAAATTGACCCAGTGATGGCCCTGTAGGTGGGGCTTAGAACACACCTTCCGTATCCTCTGCGTGTCGTAAGAGGCGACTAAAGGAGGTATGGGTGAGGTAACCCTGACAGAACCCTCGAGTGCTGAAGACGGAGGTTCCAGGCCGCACGGCGCACTCTAATAAACTATGGAGCCACGCACTTAATGCTTATGATCATGTCGAAAGTCACTTACAGGACTGGCGGTATGATCAGCGAATGAAAAGAAGGCCCAGTGATTAATATGTCTTTATATGATTTTCTCAGAAATTTGCAGAATTTCCCATTGCTTTAGTAAGGGAGTTATGGGCAGGGAAAAGATCCAGGATGGCTGACAAACTGTTTATCCAACAGTTTCGAAAATGGCAAATTTGAAATCAAAATAACTAAAAACTATGTAAAACCGGCTCCAAAATCCATCAAATAAAAATATCTAATATGGCCACCAAACACGCTACATTTTGATTGGTTCATGGCGGCCATGTTTTTTTACTTATCAACTTCCTTTGAACAAACTTTAATGGCCCTTAGTCCCTAATCATTTCTGCCAAATTTCGGCCTGCTCCATTCAGCGGTTCTGGAGATGTTTTCGCGAAAACTAGGTCATCCAAGATGGCCACCAAACTATTTGGTCAATCAAGTACCATTGTACAAACTTGGTTCAGCTCTTCTCCTAGATCATGTCATAAGTTTTGAATCGATGCCCCAAGCGGTTTCAGAGATTTTTAAAGATATTTCATAAAATCGGCCAAAATCCAATATGGCCGTCGGCCAAATTGGCTGATCGGCTTTGCCTCCACAAACTTGAATCTCTATATCCTAAGGATTGTTCCTGCCACGTATAATTGAAATCGGCCCAGTGGTTCTCGAGAAGAAGCCATTTTAAATTTCACATTGCATTAGTATGGGAACTTTTGACGCAAAATTGACTACAGATGGCCGCCAAACCGTTCATCCGACAGTTTCAAAAATAGCAAATTTGAAATCAGTATACCCAAAAACATTTTCGGCCTAAAAATCCATCAAATAAAAAAATCCAATATGGCCGCCAAACATGCTCCATTTTGATTGGTCCAGGCCGGCCAGGTTTTTTGACGGATCAACTTCCCTTGAGCAAACTTTAATGGCCCTTAGTCCCTAATCATATCTCCCAAATTTCAGCCTGATTCCTTCAGAGGTTCTAGAGAAGAGGTCGTTTTCGCGAAAACTAGATCATCCAAGATGGCTGCCGAACCATTTGGTCAATCAAGTTCTCTTGAACAAACTTGGCATAGCGCTTGCCCTAGACAATGTTTCATGAGGTTTGAATCGATTCCCCAAGCAGTTTAGGAGAAGATTTTTAAAGACATTTCTACAAATCAGCCAAAATCCAAGATGGCCAATCGGCTTCGTTTGAACAAATTCGAATCTCTATGCCCTAAGGATGCTTCCTGTACAATATAATTGAAATCGGCTTAGTGGTTCATGAGAAGTTATTTAAAGAAAAGGTGGATGGATGCAAGATGGACAGTCCCCATGGCATAAGGTCACTCGGCCATTCTGCATTTCTCATTTGGAACATTTCAACTAGAAAGGCCATCGCCTTATACGGTAAGTAGAACCATAAGGCTTTTGCCAGAATTGCAATAAGAACAAGGAAGTCCAGTGGTTCTCGAGTAGACATTCTAAATTTCCATTTGCATTTCTATGGGACATTTTAGCACGGAAAAAAAAATACAAGATGGCCATCAAACCCTTTATCCGGCAGATTCTAAAGTAGAAAATTTGAGATCATCATACCTAAAACTTAAACAAAACCAATTTCAGGATTAGTCGTTTTTGTGAAAATTAGGCCATTCAAGATCGCTATTGAAGCATTTCCCCAATCAAGTTTACTCGAACAAACTTGGTTTAGCTTAAAATTTCTCTAGTTGATATTTCATGAGTTTCAAATCAATCCCCTAAGAAGTTTCGGAGATTTTTAAAGATGTATATAAAAATCAGCCAAAATCAGATGGCCGCCAGCCAAATGGGCCGATTTGTAAAATCTTATATCTACATGCCCTAAGGATGCTTCCTGCCAAATATAGTTGTCGGCCCAGTGGTTCTCGAGAAGAAATTAAAAAATTTCTATTGCTTTAATATGGACAGGTTTTGGTGGGAAAAAGAGCCAAGATAGCCGCCAAACCATTTATCCATGAATGGCAAATTTGAAATCAGCATACCCCAAAACCAATACAAAACTTTTGCTTTAAAATGCATCAAATTTAAAAAAACATGGCTCCCAAACACGCTAGGTTTTTTTTATGTACCAACTTCACTTGAACAAACTTTAATATGATATTTCACGATTTTGAATCAGTCCCATAAGATGATAAATGGTTTCAGAGAAGATTTTTCTACAAATCGGTCCAAATCCAAGATGGCTGCCAGCAATATTGGCCAATCATTTTCCTTTGAACAAAGTTCGATCTCTATCCCCCAAGGATATTTCCTGCCAAATATAGTTGTCGGCCTAGTGGCTCTCGAGAAGACATTTAAATATTCCAATTGCTTTGGTATCCAAGATGGCCACCAAAACCTTTCTCCGCCAGTTTCAAACGTGTCAAATTTGAATTCAGCATAGCAAAAAACATATATTAAAACCAATTTCAACTTCAAACTCTATCAAATAAAAAATGCAATAACACGCTACATTTTGATTGGTCCACAACAACTATGTTTTTTTGACGTAGCAACTACATTTGAACAAACTTCAATGGCCCTTAGTCCCTAATCATATCTAACCAAATCTCTACTCAATACATTCAGTGGCTCTGGAGATGTCATTTTCGCAAAAGCTAGGTCATCCAAAATGGCTGCCGAAGCAATTGGCCAATCAGGTTTTCTTGAACAAACTTGATTCAGCTTTTGCCCTAAATGATGGTTCGTGAGTTTTGAATTAATCCCAAAAGTGGTTTTGGAAAGTTTTAAAGACGTCTCTAAAATCAGACAAAATCTGAGATGGCCAATGGCCAATTAATTGGCTTTGTTTGAACAAAGTTGGATCGCTACACCCTAAGGATGCTACCTACCAAATATAAATGAAATCGGCCTAGTTGTTCTCAAGATGTTATTTAACTCTTAGTACTCTGATGTCAATATTCTATCTTTTACGGTGTCAATAGCAAATAAACTGGTGTTCATTTTCGAAGTGGTAAGCGTTAAAGAAAAAGTTTGGGTCAAGCAGTGAAATGGGAGATTCTCAAAATAGGCTGCGCTTAACTCTTATAACTCTGATGTCAAAAGTTTAGATTTTCAAATTAAATTAAAAGATGTACATCAGTTTCTTTGCTACTGGCACCACAAAAGGATAGAATGTTGACAACAGAGTGGTTAAAATGCTTGCACTGAATGCAACAAAGTTAGTCCCAGCAAATATTTATCAGATTTAAATGACTTCTAATCATTTCCCAACAAACACTATATACTTCAATTATATATACAAATAGCGAATACATTTTATTATAGCACACAAAAGCTACAGTACACAAAGGTTTCAAGTCTAGTCTTGACCTGCGAATGGATGTTCCTTAAGACCACTGCAATGCTGGTAGTTAAAGACGTTGTTGTTATCCATATCAGCAAAAAATGGCCTCTGCAGTGGTCTTGAGAAATGTCCACTTACTGACCAAGTGAAGACTATTTTTGAAAATTTACCACTGGAATGACTGGCTCGATAACCGAGCCAATCATTCCATTGGTAAATTTTCAAAAATAGTCTTCTTTTGGTCTGCAAATCAACATTTTCTATGAGAAAATTTAAATTTTTCTTGAACAAATTCGAGGATTAATGGGTTAAAGAGGTTGTTGCTGTCTTAAGCAGCATTGACTCTGCATTTATTTTCACAGATAATCTATAATCTAATACCAGATTATAATGTAATTAATGTGTGGTATTTGTATCACCTTGGACCACCTTGGACATGTTGAATGCAAACTCAATGGCCGGAATTCAATAAATAGGTTTAAACCAGGTTTAACCTAAACCGGGTAACAAATCACAAAGTAATTGCAATGTTCGTTTTATAGATAGAGCGATAGCCCTCACCTTTCATTGGATGAGAGCTAGGTCACACCCCGTACAATAGGTGTCGCTTAAATGCCCAAATATGGTCATTCATTCTAATTGGGTGGGACATCAAAGAGCCTCTCCAACTTCCGAAGGATTATCATACTTTGGTATTTAGTGGCCCCTCCCTTGAAGGGTGTGTGGTCTGGGTCTCAACTAATAAAATTGGGAGACTATCACCCTATCTATAAAACTAACATTGCAATTATTTTGTGATCTGTTACTCGGTTTAGGGTAAATGAGGTTTAAAGCTCCTTATTGAATTGCAGCCAATAGGTTTCTGCAGGACATGTTGGCCGGAATTCAATAAGGTCATTTAAACCTGGTTTAACTTAAAACGGGTACCAAATCACAAAGTAATTGCAAGGCTAGTCATATAGATAGGTTGACAGCCCTTACTTTTTACTGATTGAGAGCTAGGTCACCGCACCGTGTAAGAGGTGGGGCCTAATTGCCCAAATATGGGCATTCCTTCTAAAGTGTGTGGGGCATCAAAGAGCCCTTCCCACTTACAAAGGATGCCCATACTTTGGTATTTAGGGACCCCTCCCTTGGAGGGTGCATGATCTGAGTCTCAATTAATCAAATTGGGAGGCTCTTGCCATATCTATAATACCAACCTTGCAATTACTTTGTGATTTGTGATCAGGTTTAAGCTAAACACGGTTTAAACCGCCTTATTGAATTCCGGCCCTTGAGTGCAAACTCAATAGGGTTCTTCAGGCTACCAACATGACAAAAAGTGACCTGCAGACAATGATTAGTGAATAAAGTTGAACCGTGCCAAAAAGGACTGTTCCTTTTGTCACAGAATGGAGAAAGGGAAAACTTTCCAGAGCACACACACACACGTCTAACATATAGATGTCACGTGAAAACATACTGCTCAACTATGAATGTGGTGTATCTCCTCACCTGCGCTGTTTGCAACAAACAATACGTGGGAGAAACTAAGAGAGAATTCCAGATCCGTATCAAAGAACATTTGAGAGATGTCAACAAACACAAAGACACCGGTCGCACTACATTTTAACCTGCCAGGACACGATACAAACAGTATCAGACATAGTCATAGAAGGTCTGCGCCACGATCCTGAAAGCACTGAGGTCACCCCCCTCACGCAAGGACCGTGAATCTTACTGGATCCACCAACTCCACACAATGGACCCTGTTGGTATTAATCACGCAGATTGGTAACCCCCACACCCTGTGGGTGAGACACCAATGATTAGTGAATAATTAGATTTATGTGAATCATGAGACAAAATTGGTTGATTAACATACCCGTAATCCTCCTTCTTCACCACCACCTTGTTGTTCTGCCTTCTTCTCAGCCGCCTCTCGCTGTTTCTGTTTCCGCTTTATGCCTTGAGGATCCTTCACACCTCGAGCATCTTGTTGTTGCTGACGATTCTCTGCAGCAGCCAATTGCTGTCTGCGACGTGTCTCCTACAAACAATAAATGTATGGCTGCTCTTAACCCGTTAACACTATGTACAAAGAACAAACGCTTTGAAAACTATATGCATAATACCACATCAGGATAACGCATCCCTCACTGAGTTATCTCCTTAGAAACAGGCTTTTCAAAATGGTCTTTGGTGTCTGCCAGGGTTCACACACCATTCTCAGGTTTGAAATTCCATGACTTGACTTCCTGACCCAAACTAACAAATTCTATGACCTGTAAGAATTAATATCTAGGCGATTACTGTTTATGATTTAACTCCAAAAACAAGATCCGAGTAGTTCTGCAAAATGTCTGAACATTGCATTTTGCAACAACCAAGCCAAACCCTTGTTTTGATAAGCTATTGCCGTAATTTGTATTGTATAGAAGTGATGGTGGAAATTTATGCCAAAAGATTTCTTTTATTTTGCATGATTACCATTTTCCATGACTTTTCCATAACCTATGATCAGAGTTTGTACACCTTTCAGTATTTGAATTTCCATGACTTTTCCATGACTAAAATACACAAATTCCATGACCTCCAAGAATCAATATCTAGGTAAAAAACAGTCAAATTAGTTTCAAAATGTTCAGAATATCGTGAATCATATGGAATTTACTACAATGTACTATATCCAAGGTAAAGGGTCAACATGGGATTCTTTCAGCCTAACTTGGTTGAAATCTGTCAAAATGGTAAGGGGAAGCGAAGGTGACAATTTCCAATAAATTTTGAATGAAATCTAAGATTTTGACCCAAAGAACTGACAAATCAAAATTCTGAATGGATGATCTGGAACATAGCACGATAGGGTCATTTGACCAAAATTTGGTTAAAATCTGGCCACTGGTTGAGGAGTAGCATTTTACAGTAAAAGTTGACAGATGGACCAGATGAGCTAATAATAATCTCTTGACAAGATTATTTTTGACATTTTTTCATTGGAATCACTGACTTAGTTACAGTATACAGCACTATCCTGCTGAGACCAAATGAATTTATATCTTGCTGTTGCATATTTTGTAAACTATTTTTACTGGAACCTAATTTTACTGACGACATCTGCCAATCGCTGTCCCGAGTAGCATAGCAGATATGTTGCCATAGCAATAACTTATTTCTCCTGCTGCATGAAACTGATATGGGGTGCTTATGTAAGTTTTCTGATCTAGAGTGATTTTTCTTTTTACAGGGATGGGGTCAGTTCCATTTTATCAATTCCAATTCCGCCTGAATTCATTTTATCAATTCCAAATCAAGCCAGACAAGTCCAATTTCCATACAAATATTTACTTCACAGATCAATAATATTGTTCTCTGAGGCTATAATTGCACTCCATAATTAGAGACAACATGGACAAGAAAAACTGAAATTTGTCATTTGTCCATTTGCAGGGTAAGACTGTTTTTGAAAATGTACCACTGTGATGACTGGCTCACTCATCAAGCCAGTCATTCCAGCTGTAAATTGTCAAAAAAAGTATTTTTAGCCTGCTAATGGACATTTATCAAGACCACTGCAGGGGGAGGTTTCGGTCGGCTTGTCAATTGAATGGTTAAAACAATTAGAATAAAAATTGTTGTTGCCACAGGCAGTTATATCTCTCAGTCAAATTATTTTAAAAAGAGTAAGAATAAAACTATTCATTCTGATTTTGAAATACAAGAAGTAGGTAATTTGTGTAACAATTTTACTGAAAATGGTTGGTGCCGTAGGCAACAATAACTTTCAGTTACTAATTTTATGTATATGAAGTCGATTTTACATAAAGCCCATCTGGATCTAAAGCAATCTGATTTCAACCAACAATTTCATGTCTAGGAATTCAGTATGAGGAGTTATTCTTGTGAGAAAATGTATAGCGCAGTATAGACTGAATTCTGTAGTTCACCATGTATGTTTGAATAACACCTCTGATTCAGGTATGTGTGTTTTAAAAGCTGAAATAGTATTCACGGAGTGGTATTCAACACAACCTTTGTTAGGTCTGCCGGGTATAATTGCAGTGCAATTATCTTGACCCATTTCATACAGCCTAGATGGTAGTCATCACATTACTGAATACGATTGCTAATATCCTGATGAATACTTTGAACACAATTTGGTTATTTTTGGAAGAAATATATTTGAAATCATTTAAACTAAAGTGTTTTCCAAGATGTCAGACATTCATAGAAAAGAAACCCTGTTTCAAGTGAATACAGAATGAAATAGGTTTACGTTCATTGGCTTTGGAAATATGAGAGTTACAAAGATCACATGTGACAGTACCCTGTAGGATAAGTAGGTCAATGTCAGGGAAGATTGAGGTAATTCAATAGCATACTAAACATGAAGTGTATCAGATCTTTATTTGTCTATTCACAGACCAAGAGAATATTTTTTCATTTACCACTGGAATGACTGGCTTAGTTATTGAGCCAGTTATTCAAGTGGTAAATTTTCAAAGATAGTCTATTAGCCTGCAAATGGCCATTTCTCAACACCACTGCAGAAGGCAGTTTTGGCCGGCTTGACCATTCATCCGTCAACACTTAAATTTGTTCAAGAAGTTAAAATCTTTCTCATGTCCATTTGCTGACCTGAAGATTATTTGCTTAAAATTTACCACGGGAATGAAGGAAATTTCAATTTCCCTTTCTCCGAGATCTAACAATACTCACCATTCTATTACTTCTGACAACAAGCTAACCTGATAGCTGGCGCTAAGAATCTAGACTTAGTAAGCTTTACCGGCTCCTGGAACCGTGTACCCGGTTCCCAACAAACGGGTACGCGTCTGCCAGTGAGGCTCATATTGTTTGCATAGCTACCAAACAAGAGAATACCTATGGCTTGCCTCCGTGGGGCTTGGAGGCAGGGTCCGTAATAGAATGGTGAGTATTGTTAGATCTCTGAGAAAGGGAAATTGAAATTTCCTTCATTCACCATTCTATTACTTCTTCTAATAACACCAGATTTAAACAGTAACCTGGTGGGAAGGGGCAAGCCATAAATTGCTTCTTTTGCCCCTGGAGAAAGATCTTAGACTTAAACTTGACATACGGAGACCTAAAAGGACCATCAAGTTTAGGGACCGAATCACATCCCCCCCCCCCGCCCCTTTTTTTCTCCTAAGAAAAATGGAGAGACTCACGAACATGCATCTCACCTGAAACACGAATATGCTAAGAGAGTTAACCGCTCTGCATATATTAGCCTGGGAATGAGCATGAATATATAATATGAATGATCATGATATACAAAAAAAAAAAAAAAGAGACAAACAAAACTCTCAAACTTTACCTTATGATTACTGGATTTCAGACGTGGAGCCTTCAACCAAGCACTTGTCCGACCATCCGTGACACAATTAGGTTGTAATCTACTCACCGGAACATGTCTGTTCCTTAACTTTTGCTTTTTAAAGTACCAAAAAAGGGAGCAGATCAGTGTGGACGTTTAAAACTATCATTTCAAAACAGCTAAGGTGATTGACGGAGTCTGACACATCCCTCATATAGTAATCCCTGAATGAGGACTCACAGTACCATTGTGCAACGGCCATGATGGCCTCTAATGGAACATCATTGTAAAGGGTGGTCGTGTGCCCTTGCGCATTGCACCTGGTGCCTAGTCGCAATCTCGTGGGTAGTTTGGATGCATTCCACCACCCAACGAGATAGAATCTATGGATGCGGCACCACAAGGCTTTTTATGGCAGATCCATAAATGTCTATCATTCGACCGTAATGAGTCCGTTTTTTGTACTTACTCAAAGCACGGACTGGGCACCAGACACTGGCATCACGATCAAACCTAGTTAGTTTCGGTATAATGATCGGTTTGCCGGGATATTTCGAAGATTGATTCTTTGACATAAACTCTGCTCTTGGCAGTAGACGCAGACCCTCTCCGGAGACAATAAATCGGTCCCTCTCTGCTAAAAGCGCATGGATCTCACTGCGCCTTCTAGCTGAGGAAGCTGCCAATAGAAAACCCGCCTTTAGAGTCAAATGCTTTAGACTAGCCGAACGCAACGGTTCGAAAGGGTGCTTGGCCAGTACATTAAGCACTGAAGATAGACTCCAAGCTGGAATGACTACCGGTTGTCTCGGTCGGAGATTGCTCATTCCCTTCATCATCACATTTAACTGGGCTATCCCTGTTGGCTAGACAAGGGAAGACTGATGCCAAAGCTGACTTGTATCCAGCAATTGTCACAGGAGATAATCCTGAATAGAATAGCTCACAGTGAAATTCTGCTATTTGCTGAATAGTGGATTGAAAGGTATAAATACCCTTTCCTTCACACCAGTCTGCAAATTTGTTAACCTTGTGGTTATATGACTTTGAAGGTTGACCTCCTTCTCGCAGCTGCGATGAATTTCGCAGCTTGTCGAGAAAAACCTTCCGACATGGAACGTTGTTCGACAACATCCACGCAGTCAATTTGAACATTTCGGGATGCTCGTGTAGGAATCGTCCCTTGGCCTGGGAGATTATGTTCGGAATCTCGGGTAACTGCACTGGATTGTCCACCAGCAGATCCAGAAGATCCGTGAACCACGCCCTCCTTGGCCAATATGGCGCCATTAGCATGACCAGGCACGGCTCCTCCCTGATCTTCACCAAAATCTTCGGCAGAAGAATGGTGGGTGGATACGCGTAAGCGTGCACCCCTTTCCAGCTTATCGCCAGAGCATCTGTATCGACGGGATTTGGATCTGGAATTGGCGAGACATAAGTCATGATTTGAGAATTTTCCTTTGTGGCGAACAAGTCCACGTTGGGTTTGCCCCAATACTCGAAGATCCTGTGAAGAACTGGAGGATTGAGAGACCATTCTGTTGGCAGAATTCTTTGTCTGCGAGACGAAGCATCCGCCTGAATGTTCAATCGCCCAGGAATGTGAGCTGCTTTCGAAACAACTGAGTAATTCCTGCACCATTGAATCAAGTGCCACACCTTCATACACAGTGTGGGCGACTTGGTCCCGCCTTGGCGATTTATGTATGATACTACTGTCGAGTTGTCCGACCGTATCAATATCACCTTGCCCCTGACATTTGGAAGAAACTTTTCCAACACCAGTTCCACTGCCATCATTTCCAACAGATTGATATGCAGCTGGCTCTCTTGGACAGTCCATGTGCCCGAGACCTGGTGTTCTCCCAGGCAGGCACCCCACCCCTCCAGAGAAGCATCCGTGTACACGGACAGCTGGGGGTGGGGTAGGTGCAGCGAAACTCCTACTAGGAGATTCTGACACTTTTTCCACCATACAAGATGTGACATTATTGGCTTCAAAACTGGCACCAGCTTTGAAAGGGATTCTGTTCTCTGTTTCCACAGAGACATCAGATACAACTAGATAGGTCTTCGCATCAGAGCAGCGTACAGGATTACCTGCTCCATGGAGACCATTATACCCAGCATCTGAAGAAACCGCCTCGCCTGAATGTGGTTTCCCAATTGAAAACTCTTGAGGATGGCTAACAGAGACACCACTCTGGGCTCTGACGGGTAAACCCTGCCCTCCTCGGGATCGAATCGTATCCCCAAATAAACGAAATGTTGAGTGGGTGTCAATTCGGATTTCTCCTTGTTGACTATCCAGCCTAGATCTTAAAGTAACTTCAGAGTCAGAGCAGTATCCACTTATAACCTGGCTGACATGTCCGCCTTGATAAGCCAATCGTCCATGTAGGTGTGTAGCGCCACATTCTCTCCTGAGAAACGCTGTCACCGCAAGGACCACTCTTGTGAAGACCCGTGGAGCTGTCGACAGGCCGAATGGGAGGACTACTAACTCCCATACATGATTCTAAAACGTGAATCTCAGAAACCTGTGACAACTCCTGTTCATTGGAATGTGGAAATATGCATCTAGTCCAGTCAATCTAGGCCAAAAGTATTTTAACCCGGAACAGAATTTTTTTACCTCGCCCAGTGTATAGGGGGCCATCATGTACAACATATCAAAAGTCCTCCAAAATTCCAATAGGGGAAAGGGTAAAATTTGCATAATTATTACCAGATTTGGGCCATTTCACCTGAAAAACCCATTTTTCTTTATTTCTTTAAAACCGGTATGTAATATATGTGTGACTGGGTATTTTTGGACTTCTTTAGTAATAAATGAATACGATTGACATATTCTCCACAAATTAAATGTATTGTGTTATGCCACTTGCATGAATTTACCTAATACCATCATTGATATTGATACAATACATATTATATTTTATTATGTCACGGTATTGTGTGTTTCTAAGCTAAGCTAAGATGAAATAGTATGGCATAGTTACCTGGTTTGTACTAATTTCATCTTACATCAATTATCCAAGTCATCTTCCTCAATGAGCGTTATTGAATTCGAGCCACTGAGACCCTTACAGTCTTCGCAGGCGGATGTGCAGCTGAGCACATGTTTTCTACAGGTGCATCTCTTTGATTCACAGCCAGTTTTGCAGCTGCATCTAAATGAATACAGTAAATCGTCAGGTGATGCCAGCATGTCAAGTCTTAACAGGCAGCATTTGGTGGTTGAGAACTTTCCAGCCCCATTCTGTTGGATCCATATCTCCATCATCTCCTCTCCAAACTTGAATTTGGTAGTACACGCGAAGACTGTGAAACTTTGCGGATGCGGGTGTTGGTGGTAAATCTCGTGCTTCAACATACTTGGAACTTTTTGCAACCTTCTCCCTGAATCGCTTGTACCGCAAAGCAACTAGACTATCCATTGAAGTGCCATTGTATAGAATAAGCATTGCCTTCTCACCTGCTTTTATCACGTCATCTTTATTCGCATTACTCATTGTAAACACTTCAGCAATTTGAGAGAGTTCTTTGCAGCACTGGATTTTGCTAAGGGATGCAGATTTTCCAATTCCATAAAGCCTAGATGTTGAGTCACAGCCAAGGATAGCATGGATAAATAACAGCTGTGAGCACAAACAGAACCCGAGTTTTTCCTTTGCCATTTTGATATTCCACAGTCGGGGTTTCTTTGCATTTTGCTTTGGCTCTGGTCTGAAAAATAGCTGACAGCCATTCATATCAGTATGGTATAGAAGCAACACCAGTAGGTCGGTATCGTCTCCAACAAGAGCAGTATTTGTTGACTTTGAAGTCAAGATAGCCGTTTGCGTAATTAAGACATCGGCATCACCGCTTGCCTTTATCGTTAAGCATCCAGCCTGTTCGAGAGATGAACTTAAGATTGATATGAACCGATGTTTGTTCTGCTTGTTACTAAGAAAATCAGGCTTACTCAGAGTTACAACTGTTTGCGGAGTCAGTACAACAGTTGCGCCTGATCCACGAGTTCGCCTCTTATGTGTTACATCTTTTATGTCTGGGCCTTGGTCATAACCATCAAAAACTACTGTAGCCTTTCCATATTTGCTTATGCAATATTTTACATATCTTTGACAAACATTTGCAAATGTCTCTCCACGCTGCCATGGAACATGGTGTAATAGAGCTCCTCCATCAAGCACATAGTGGACAGAATCTGGAAGGACTGCATCTTCATTTTGAATTAATTTCCACAATGCATCAGCAAGTGCTGGCTTATTTGCTTCCCATGGAAGAGATGAATTATCAAAGAGTGTGGGCGGATGAGTGCACAACTCATACTCAAAATAAGATGCTGGATTCCCTTTTGATCCATTTGTAGCAATTAAACTGAGTCTTTGAAATAGGAGTTGTGGATCAATTTGTACACATTCATCATCAATCTTGAGAGATGTTTTGGATGCTAAGGTAATAGCTTGTCTCTTTCTCTGGAACGAAATGCTTGATACACATTGGCCACACATCGAATTAATAATTGATTCTCCAATATCTTTAGCATCGTCAACATTGACTGATTCATGTGCAGACAATCCACTAACAAGTCCTCTAAGAGAAGGGTCTGGTCCAAATGGATTCAGTTCACTAAGGATTTTGAGAATTTTGTAAGTATCATCCATATCACGCTTTATTCGAGATTGTGTGGAATCTTTGTGTTGTTCACTTGAATCACAGTTTACCCCAGAGAGCTCTTGCATTGCATTACACACATCTGCACATGCGGGCATAGACAACAACCAAACAAGACGTTGAAGTTCTGTCATTCCACAACCTCGTGTTAGACCACCACTTGACTTTACACTTCTCATAAGGACCTGCTCAATAACTAGATCAGTAGATAACCTGCCCAATACCTATCACTTCGATGAATGACATGATGACCATTGAGGAAGCTGGTGTGTATATCTGGATGACTTTCAGGTATTTCTAACATCTTTTGTAAATATACATATGCAGACTTGGCGTACAGATTATGGCCAGCGGCTGCAAAATATGGAAGCATCTCATGAACGGTCTGAAGGTGCATGTTCCAATCACCAGTTCGTTCTGCCTTAATGAATTTGCGCAGAATGTCAACCAACTCCATATACAAAAGCCAGAGTCGTGCAGTCCTCTTATCTTTCATGACCACCTTCTCTGAGTCTAGTTTGTCCTTGACATCATGTAATGCATTTTCCGAGGACAATCTTGTAGCTACATACAGATTTTTGATAATGTCATCATAGAGCTCTCCAACTTTAAACAGACTTTTATTTAGGGAACTTTCAATCGTTTCATGTCCTGCAACATTATCATCATTGTCAAACAATTCTTTTGAATGCATTGCAGCGGAATATTATACTGTGTCAACTTCAGCATCTGCAATTGTAGGTAGTGGTAGGTTGTATGCATTTGCAATCAAGATTGTACTGAGAGAAGCAAAAACCATGAGGTGTCCTCGAACTGCTCGAGAAATTGCCTTTCCACTAAGAATGTGTTCGACAGCATTCTCAGCGTAGACTACCTCTAGAATAGGCGCAAGACCGCTTCCTGCCATTAAGTGACCAATGCAGCCAAGGAAGCTCATCTCCATATGAAGACCTCCGAGTCTTAGAATAATTTGCTTTAATGGACTCCAGCTCGGCTCAATCTCTATGATAGTCATAGCTTTCCAAAATAAGGGCTGATCAAATGTAATCACGGGTGCAACATGGTATCGGTTTGCCTGTTCACAAACATAAGTCAAAGTGGAAAAGATGCAGGTCATGTTACTTGGCTCTAGATCTATCATCGGAAGGAAAATAACAGACGATTTACCTGGATAAACTCCTTGAACAGTTTGCATCATGCCAGACCATGACTGTCTCCTTGAACGCAGAAACAAAGAGAAATCCCAGAGGATGTCAATGTCAGCTGTTGGGTCTGTTTGTTCCATCGCAGTTAACTCCTTAAAGGTCAATGGGAAGTTCCTGGTATGCTGAGACTCAAAGTTCCTGATACAGATCTTGCCAACTTGCTTGATATCTTCAGATGTTACATTTATCCTTGGAATAAGTTTGCACGAAAGGTTTCCTGGTGTAACAGATGCAATGATTCCCATTCCATGAAATGTATTATGCCCATCTATTGTGATCCACATTGTCGGCAACAAACTGAATGAACTCGCCTGATAATGGCTGTGGTAGATCTCCACCATGAAGTGATGCACTGCGCTCAAACCTCTGTATCTCCGCGTATGAACATCCAAATCCGTGCTTGTACAAGGTGTCAACAATAAATCTAGATCCAAATTTATGGTGCATCTCACATGACAGCCCGAACTACAAACGTGCCAAAATAACTCTAGGACGAGTTCCTTGCATAATAGCCTGTCCAACTGATGCCTGTTTCATTTCTGTGTCTTTTCCAGTAAACAAAATCCGCAATAATTCCCGCAGTGTCTCTGGTAAATAATTCAATGCCTTTACTGGGTCGCTCATTTGCTCCCTTGATGGATAGCTTTCAGATGATGTGCATGAATCAATTAACTTAATATCGTGTCTGAGCAGTTTGGCAGCTGTCTGGATGATTAGCATGCTCTCTGATTTGGAATCCTTTCTCTTCTGTTCCTTATAGAAGTCAGTCAAAATAGTAGATGCTTTAGAACGAAAGGTAACAACGTTTGGCTTACCATTCACAGTGCTAATAAATATTTCATCGCCATAATTATCTTTTATTTTATCCTGCATGTATTTTGTACTGTATGCTTTATTCTCTTTATCATCGAGATACTCTTGCATTTTATTAACGAGGTCGTGCAGGGTCAGCTGCTCATCATCATTATTTTCAAGAAATGCCATTGTCGCACTAAATGCTCTTACTCTGTCCAAGTCTTCTGGCCTTCCATGTTTTTGGGATGAGCAAGATGAGTGCAGCTGAGGGATATTTTTCATGGTTCGAAAATTTACGCTGCAGCTTTGATGGTATACTGCATTGACAACGCATAAATCCGGCGTGAAGACAAGCCGCCCAGCTACAAGTTTGCCCCACTCGTCTTTTCTCTTCTCACAGGCCTCGGCGATACTACATTGAGTCATGAGTACTTACTGGATAAATATCATAGCCACATTTCTTTCCATCTTGAATTTTTGCAGGGTATCCGCATAGAAAACAATGTTCACTAAAATTGAATGTTGGACTTTCTGAACGGAGTGTTCGCATGGGTGGCGGAGATTGTTTAATTTTCTCTGCGTCACGGGCAATCCGCTTGGGATCAATGAACTCCCGTCGACATTTTACATGAACCCTCTGTCCTACTTCAGCTATGACATAGCTTTCACGGGCTCTGCTAGCATTGTTAATACCGTCACAGCCTTTAACTCGAAGCTTAACAGTTTGTGATCCATTTTCTAGGCTCTGGTTACAAATAACGCATGTATCTAAATCCATGTCTATATTCTGATTGAATTGTATAGAAATTTATTCAAATTGTGAGATAAAAGTGAAAATTAAAATGCAATTTATTTTAGATAAAATTTTAAAAGCGAAAAACAAAATTAAACTTACTTTAAATATAATTTTTTTAAATTACCCCGGCCCTGTGCATACAACCATATTTAATCTGTGCTTTGGATAATTTGTACAAGTGGTTCAAGAAAATATTGCCAATTGCTTACTGTCTTCCGTGACCATGAAATTCAGAGCTTAGACAACGTTTCTACTTCGTTTATTTGCGGAATGAAGCAGGTAAGGGAAGTTTCATTATTCGGATAATGGCGGTAGCCAAATATGTGAATTTACCCACTTTCCCATCGAGGGATTTTGGAGGACTTTCGATATGTGACACCTGGCAGTCCCATGAATGCCGCAGAAAAGAAATAAATTCTGTTGCAATTTGTTCTAGGTTAATTTGTAGTTTTACTGGACTAATCTTTTAGATTGATTGACACACACCACATTCCTTTCCTCAATCCTGCCATTACCGACCTCGGTGTTTCCATCTGAAACCGAGGCGCATGGATAAACCAATTCAATGGCCTGAGATTGAGTATGGGTCTCAACACCCCCTGCGCTCTAGGGGACAAGGAACATGTTTGAATAGAAGCCTGGAATGTTTTGGTTTGCTGGTTATATTGCTCCCTTCAGAAGCAAACCTGTCACTTCGTTTTGAATGGCTTCTAACTTGTCTGGTTCCCTTGGTACGGGTGTCCAGACAGGTGCCAAAGACAGATTTTGCGGTGGAAAATCCCACCACTCCGGCATGTACCCCTGGGATAACCATCCCAGGACCTGATTCTCTGACGTCTCACCTCGCCAAGTCTCGACGAATCGCGTGAGACTTCCACCCACTATAGACGCATTGACGCCTAATGCGGGTGTCTGGCTCGCGATCCACTCCCCACCCTCTCTTGACGAGAGAGAGAGAGAACCATTTTGGTCTTGGCTTGACTGGTCTAACTGGTACCGCTGTTCCTGTCGCACAGGCGCGGTTCAGGCGGATATGAAGGGAGCTACCGTACCCTCAGGTACGATCTGGCCTCTTCTTTCCGCCCTTTGAGGATTTACTCTTACCCTTCCCCTTGCTCTTCCTGCCTCTCGGGCAATCAGGTGTAACATTGGGGTGGGTAGGAACCTCCACAACCTTCTTCACTTTCTTTGCCGGAGGCAGCTGTGAAGACCCAGCAGAAACAGAAGAAGCATTCGGCTTGGCTTTCGTCTTGCTTTTATGTTTCTTCTGCTTCTTTGAAGAAGGTTGTCCGGTCAGCGGCTTGGCTACAGCCCCTAGTGTGTGTGCCTGTCGTACTAGTTCTAGCTGTAGATTTACAGCCAACTGATTCTGCACAATATTGGTGGTGTCCTCCAAGATGGCCCGCGCGTGGCCACCAAAGATGCTCGGGCCAGTCAGGGGCGTTCCACGCAAACGCTACCTAACGGCGGTAGCCGGACGCATATGGTCAAGGACCATCTGCCTCCTGGACTTCATCACTCGCGCTTGCATCTTTGCCAATGCGTCCACAGACAGCACCAAGCCGTCATTAACGCATGAAAGCGCCACAGGTGGCACAGGGTGGCCTGCACCCCCCCTTCAGCCCACACAGACTGAAGAAGGCGATAAGAGTGATTCACAGCACTCATAGCTGTTCTCACCCCGTCATCGCATAGGGCCAGGACTTCCTCATGGTGTACTTGGGACTTGTCCACAAGCGCCGGTGCGGGGCACTCTGGACTCCAAGTACCCAGCGGCCATCTTCAGTAACCACACCATACTTGTCGTATTCCGCATGGGGAATACGACATCTCGCCCGCACCTCCCTGGAGGCTGCAGGGAGCTGGCCCTTGGTCTGGAGTTGCTTGCTATAAATAGCATCCAGTAACTCTTTAAACCTTGGATCCCGTCCGATGGACTGGATCCGAGCCACAGGCAAGACCCCCGTCCCAATCGATGCAACCGACGGACGGGGGTGTATCCTCTTCGGCCATGGCTGAAACCACAGATGGGTCCACCCTGCCTAGCCAATCCAGACCCACAGACCAGTCTGTCTCCGAAGAGGACACTCCAGAGAATACATCACCCATTGACGTATCCACGGTTCTACCAGCAACGGCCTCCCGGCTAGGAGCCACCGCTGGTAAGCCAGAAATACTGGTACTGTACAGTTCCGCCGCCACTTCTCCATTCCGTGAAGTAGGCCCGCACGGAAAACCATGTGGACCCATGGCCATACACGGGCGCCAACGGTACCCCCCCGAGTGACCACTGGACCAGGTGAGATAGGTGTGTATCCAGCCTGGCCAGCAACACCTGTCACGTGCCGGTTGGTGGCAAATCAACCAGCCCTGGACGGGTGCCCGGTACGGGTGTGGCCTCAACCACGGGTGGAGCGGCTGTCTTGGCTTGCGCCAAACCAGACAGATGGAGGACGGTTCCATCCAGGACGGAATCAACCTCCATGCTCTCCACCCGTGGCATCCCAGGCTGTAGCAATCTCTCCTCCTCGGCCTCCTCAACTTCAGACCCCGAAGAGTCGTCACTAGATGAGGAGTCACTGGATACGAGATGGCTCCCTCGGTAGCCAGTCCAGAACCCTGTCTAAGGACAGGGTCCGTACCAAGCACGGGAAGAGACTGCCCTACAACTTTTGGCATCAGTGACAACACCAGCGTAGGAAGGACGCTATGCAAGAAACCGTTACAGCAAAGATCAATAGATTATGACGACAAGAACGATGCGGACATGAATACACCCATGGGTGAATACACCCATATACTGATCCTGAAGGATGTATAAACGGAACCAGGAACCATATCGCATAGCTTTCGCAGTATATTTAACAATAAATTTTAAATTATACTCTCAAACGAAGGCCGAAACGATATGTGAAGAAAACAACAAAATGTAAACAGGCTGCTGTAAAACACAGTAAAACCGCAGATCACACATTTTAATCAAGAATTTTGAAACTACCGATCATTTCAAACAGATCGTGATAACACGAAAAACTTGAAATTCCAGTTTTCTGGTACAAATAAAGTATGCAGCACCCAGAACAAGATGCGCAAATTAATGAAACATTTTCTTCACATAAAAATCCGAGATAAATCCGGGTGTGGCGTCACCCACTCGGATAATACAGAGACCGACGTCAGCCGATTTTCATGTTAAAAACACAGTATAACCAACACGTCATTTCATGTCTGCCGATCGCCTGTTGGGATTAAAGGAATGCGACCAATCTGGCATATTTCATTGTTAACACACGTCCCAGATTCGGGGTCAGATATTGGAACATGCAACACAGACAAAATTTTATAGACCTAAGTCTTTTACAACTATGGAATAACATGGAAATATACAACCCGGTTTTCAACGGCTCCTTCCATGGTAATCCAATAATCCTTGTAAGCGAAAAAACAGCTACCACAGCACAGAAAAAGACTTAAAAAACTTAAATTAACTAGGATATTTCCAAATGCAATTAGAAAGCATGTGCTCTTGTTGCTATGCAAACAAGAATGAGCCTCACTGGCAGAAAGGTACCCGGTTCCAGGAGCCGGTAAAGCTTACTAAGTCTAGATTCTTAGATCCAGCTATCAGGTTAGCTTGTTATCAGAAGTAATCGAATGGTGAGTATTGATCGAAGGAGAATGACTGGGTTGCTTATTGAGCTAATCATTCCAGTGCTAAATTAAAAACAAATAGTCGTCTCTTGGTCTGCAAATAGACATTTCTCAAGACCACTGCAGAAGGTTTTTTGGGGTGTTAAAGGTTAAGGGTTAACCTCTCATCACTGAATTATCTTTATCTGTGCTTTAAAGGCCTATAAAGATCAGTGTATTATACAGATAGTGAGATATTACATGTACATTAAAATAGCCAACAGTAAATCTATGACAACTGTCACTGGAATGGAAGTGGAATTTATCAATTCCGGTCAATTCAAATTATCAACTTCCTTTCCTCCTCTATGAAGTCTGCATCGTCTACGTACTCCATCTCTAGTTGGAGGCACAGTGTAGATGCTCCTGAGCAGGGATGGGGTCAATTCCATTTTGTCAATTCCAATTCCACCTCAATTCATATGATCAATTCCAATTCCGTTTCCACACCAATTCATTTGATCAATTTCAATTCCACCCAGAAAAGCTCAATTCCAATTCCATTTTATCAATTCCAAGCCCAATTCCATACCAATATTTACTTGAGATCAACATTGTTATATTTTAACCCTTTATTGGCCAAGATTGGCCAAGAAAAACTCGATTTATCATTAGCAAATTTTCATTTGCACGATGAGAGACTATTTTAAAAAATTTAATAATGCAATAACTGGCTCAGTTATGGAATCAGTCATTCCACTGATAAATTTTCAAAAATAGTCTTTTAGCATACACATGATCCTTCCTCAAGACCAGTGCAGAAGGCATTTTTGTCTGGTTTCTCTGTTAATATTTAATACAATTAGAATAAAAATTGCTGTTGCCAATAGGTAGTTATATCTTTCAGTCAAATTATTGTCCAAAAAGTCAACATTCAGTAGATCTTATTTTTAGTTCATTTGGCTTAATTATAACTTAATACCGAATTTTTTCTAATGATTACGACTAAAGGTTAATGCCAAGTCTAATTATTATAGATACATATAAACCTCGCTATATAAATGTTTGCATTAAAAACCATTAGAATACAATGTATATAGTACAGTACTGAGTGAGAATACAGAGCACATGTATGTAGAGTTTGAATAACACCTCTAGTCCAGGTGTCTGTGTTTTAAAAGCTGAGACATTTCACAGAGGGTGTTGTTCAATGATTCCTTTGTTATGTAGGAGGGTATAATTACAGGGCAATTATCATGTAATGTACTGCTTTCTACACACATTTCATTCCATGCAGATGATAGTTATTACTTTACTGAACACTATTGCTAACATCTTGATGAATAATTTCAACACAATTTGGTTATCTTTGTTCTAGCTTATATATTTGAAATCATTTTAATTAATTTGTATCAGGGTTCGATTTGAACACTAACCCGTTAACCTGAGGATAGTAGAATTTCATATGAGTTAGGAAAACTACACCTGCACTAACCCGTCTGTGTTAGTAATGCTCTCAAGAGAGGAAATGCAAAAAATACACTGTTATAATGTCATTATGTTCAGTAGCCAACAAAAACTGACAAAAGAACAGATTTTCTGCTACCTTCAAGGCTTTATTGAACATTTTAAAACTAATCTGTCTGGAAAGTCATTGCTGCCTAAGGCAGCAATGGCCTTCCAGATAAATTAATCTCAAAATATTCAACAGCTTCTCTGTACGGATGCCTTGGAAATGAGTTTTATAGGGATCCATCGATGAATGGATTAAAGAAGTGATCAGCTTTGTTGAGCTTACAAACATTGGGTTAGTGAAATTTGCTGTGGGATAGTAAGATTAATGATGCACTATCCCGTCTGGGTTAGTAGAAAAAATCTGTAAGATCTACCTGCCCCTGTGTATGATTTTAAAGATGGCTTGATTTCATAGAGATGAAAACCTGTTTCCAGAGAATGCAGAATGAAATAAGTTCAAGATCAGTGGTTTTGAATGAATAAAGGATGTACAAAGCTCACATAGGATAAAAGGCTTAATTGGCACTGGTCATGAGAATTGCGTTAATTCAATAATTATGTAGTAAAGTTCATAGTATTTATCAGATCTTTATTAAATTGTCAATTCAGAGGGAGGTTATGTTTGAAAATTTACCACTGGAATTGCTGGCTCAGTTATCCAGCTAGCCTCTCCAGTAGTAAATTTTCGAAAAGAGTCTTCCATTGGCCTGCCAATGGACATTTCTCAAACTCATTGCAGGTGTTTTGGCTGGCTTAGGTGTCAAAGGGTTAAGGGCTAACTTGCTCATCATTGAATTATCAGTATCTCAAATTCTAGTCTTCAAACCAAACATATAACTAAGTTGCTAAAATTAATTTTAATAGAAACTGTTGCAGCCATAGCAGACAAAAGTATTCAGTCAAATTAATTTTAAAATATTCAATAAAACATCTAATAATGGCTGGTATAATAAATATCATCAACCTGCATATAGAATCAAATGTGGTAAATGGTATCATAGATCATTTAGGATGAAAAGCATTAAGGGCATATAAAGAACAGTGTGTATAATTTACAGATATTACATGTACATTTTATAGCCAACAATGTTCAGTAAATCTATGACAAATATGACTGGAATTGATTGGAACTGAATTGGAATTTATCGATTCCGGTCAATTCAAATTATCAATTCCAAATACAATTCCGGTGTCTTAAAATTGATCTATTCCAATTCCAATTCCTGAGTCCTCAGATATATCAATTCCAATTACAGAATTGAATTGGAATTGACAGATCAATTCCAATCAGAATTGACCCTAACCCTGATTACAATTCAGGTGTCTAAAGATTTATCAATTCCTATTCCAAATCCGGAATTGAATTGGAATTGAAGCATCAATTGGAATTGACCACAACCCGGTTACTTTACCCCGCAATGGCGATTTAACAGACCCTAATTACCACATATGATTAAAATTTTAATATTTTTTGTGTTCAGTTGTCTGGTAGGCAAAACACTTATGTAAATGTTCATTTTAAATCCCACATTTACCAATCTACAAAAGGAATCTGAATCTTACCCCTTACAAAACGTGGCAACTCACGTTTATTTCTGTTATTAAATTTTCCTGCTTTCTTCGTACGGCGAAAAAGCATTATAGAAGTATTGCCTTACTTATTAAAATGTTGTAGCCATTGAAAGCATTATATAAATAATTGTATTTATAGGCAGGGATTTAACCAGATTTTGTGGCAAACCCGAAAGCCAATAGTAAACTTATGGGAGGGGTTAGAATTAAGATATAGCCCCTACGCGGCTACTAAATCTGCGAGAATGTGCTTACACCATCAGAACTACAACGCAAAGAGCTCCTGGGCAAATCGGGCCCCCATCTACCACCAATCACAGTACAGACCAACCCAGTACTATCACAATTTTCAAACTGTACAGTAACTAATGACCCAGCAACTGTAAAGAGATTTAATGGCATACATAGTAATTTGCATGACACTGTACATACATCAGAACATCTCAATTGTTCTAACTTTTGCTTTGATAAGTCACATTGTGCGAATGTAGATTCTCTATTTAAATGGAATGTTTTAAATACTGGTAATGTACCCGATGATTGTGTCCTTAAGGAACGTTGTTTCCCTATATCCACTAGAAACTGTTTCACTTTACTTTCAGACGAATGTGTAAATAATAAACATGGCCAAAGTCTGACACAATCTCAGGTCGGCTCCAAAATTAGAGGAAATAAACCAAATAATGTAAATACGAAATGTACAAAATCAATTAATGAGATTACGATCCTCTATACAAATGCTGACGTCTTTACACGTGAGAAGAAAACCGAACTTCTGCACATAATACAAGATGACCCACCAGATATCATAGCTATAGTTGAAGCCAAGCCAAAAAACTACAGAACTCAACCTAGTATAGCAGACTACAATCTAGATGGCTACAGCATTGAAGATAAAAATATTACTACTACAATAGGAAGAGGTATCTTACTATACATAAAAAACACTTTATCTTATAAACTACTAAGCATTAACCAAAGTATGTTCGAAGAATACATCCTCTGCGACATACGATGTAAACATGAAACACTGCGTTTGGGAGTGTTTTATAGAAGCCCAAACTCTAATAACCAAAACAATAATGAACTCTGTCATATTTTAAAGGAAATACACACCACTAACCTGCACTCGCTTATTCTAGGAGACTTTAATATGCCACATATTAATTGGTTTACAAACACATACAACACCTCTAGCTCTAGCCTAGACTTTACGTTTAAGTTTATTGAATCTGTAAGAGACTGCTTCTTACAACAGCTAATTTCAATGCCTACTAGAGGGCATGTGTCCGACAAGCCAACAATATTGGATTTAGTATTTACTAATTACCCTGACCTGGTGGATAATATTCATACAAATGCGCCACTTGGAAAAAGTGACCATTCCACTATACAGATGGAGATTCGCTTAAATGGCGAATTTACTACTACAAGTAAAACAAGGGTCTGTTATGATAAAGCAGATTATAAAGCTATAATTAATTTCTTAAATATAGACTGGAACACACGCCTAAAAGAAATAAACGATATTAATGATATGTGGCAGACCATATTTGGAATGTGTCAAGAAGCTGAAAATAAATTTATTCCTAAAAGAACAATAAAAAACAAAAGGCACAAATATCCTCTTGACCAAACTACAAGAACCAAAATAAACAGGAAGAAGCGACTATGGAAAAAATATATTGATACAGGCGGTAACCGTAATATATATGATGAATATTGTAAAACAAGAAACCAGGTTCGAAGAGAAACAAGAAAAGCACAGAAACAATATGAGGAAAATATTTCTATATCAGCCAAAAATAACCCCAAAAAGTTTTGGAATTATGTGCAATCCAAGACTAAAGTCAGATCAGGTATTCCAGATCTGCAAATACCTAGTGCCACTGAGCATGATATGGAAGTGTCATTTACAAAAAATGATAAAGAGAAGGCAGACACCCTAGCCAGCTACTTCAGATCAGTATTCACAACAGAACCTGACGATGATTCCCCAACTATTCCTTGTAGAGCCCATGTGCCAATGGGTACATTAAAGATCACACCTGAAATTGTAAGAAAAAAACTTGTGAATCTCAACACTGCTAAGTCACCCGGGCCTGATAAACTCCATCCAAGATTCCTTTATGAACTAAGCTACGAACTAAGCCTGCCACTATCAATTCTTTTTAATAAATCACTAAGCCTGGGAACATTACCACAATGCTGGTTAAATGCAAACATCACACCAATTTTCAAAAAAGGAGATAAAACCAAGCCAGACAATTACCGTCCAATTAGCTTAACATCTGTTGTTTGTAAAATAATGGAATCTGTTATTAAAGACACGATTATGGAACATCTTAGGATTAATAATATGCTATCAGAAAAACAGTATGGTTTTATAAGCGGCCGATCAACAGTTCTCCAACTTTTGACTGTTCTTGAAAAATGGCTACTGACTCTGGACAAGGGGGGTATGATTGATGTGATTTACTGCGACTTCATGAAAGCATTTGATAAGGTTCCACATAAACGTCTGATTAAAAAACTAACTGCATATGGCATAGAAGGTAATTTGTTAAACTGGATCCAATCCTTCCTAACCGGAAGGCAGCAACAAGTAGTTATAAATGGAATCATATCTAAACCAACAGACGTAACAAGCGGTATACCACAGGGCTCAGTTTTAGGGCCATTACTGTTTATAACTTACATTAATGATCTTCCCGATGTAATCAGTAGTGGGTCTGAGATCTTTTTATTTGCAGATGACACTAAACTCTTTCGATCAATCTTTAACCCAAAAGATTGTGACACCCTGCAAAATGATATTAACTCTATGTGTTCATGGACTGATAATTCATTATTGAGGTTCCACCCAGATAAATGCAAAAGTATGCGAATATCAACAAAAAACCCATCTCTACACACTTATACAATGGAATTTAATAACCATACTCTAGCCCATTCATCTAGTGAAAAAGATATAGGTGTCATAATAGACGATAAACTATGCTTCGATGAACATATAAATGGAAGAATAAGCAAATCTAACCAGATAATGGGACTGATTAGGAGAACATTTGACTATCTAGATAAAGAAAAGTTTAAACATCTCTACAAATCTCTTGTTAGGCCACATATTGAATACGCTAATGTGGTTTGGGCTCCATATCTGAAAAAGCACATAAATGCAATCGAAAATGTCCAAAGACGGGCAACCAAACTTGTTCCTGGTATGTGTAATCTACCATATCACGTACGCCTCCAAAAGTTAAAGTTACCAACAAATTTAGAAGATTGCGTGGCGACATGATCGAGTTATATAAAATTCTCAGCAATAAATATGACCAAGTTACTGCAGACCTTATTGAGCAACAAGACACAAATAGCATAACTCGAGGCCACAGCCTAAAAATTAAGAAAATAAGACCAAGACTCAATATACGAAAGTTTTCTTTCCCGTTGCGCTGTACTGATCAATGTAATAAACTACCCGAATCCGTTATCAGCGCCCCCTCAGTGAATTCTTTCAAAGCTAGACTAGACAAGCTATGGGAAAGTCATCCATTGCGCTATAACTACGACTGTGAACCCATCTGTAATATTTATACTCCAGAATCATTATAACATAGCCAATGTATAATTGTTAATAACAACTTAATAACATTAAAATGAACCATAAATATTTGCAGCCCATTCCTGACGTTAGAGGCTTGTTGACGCCTGCTGTCAGTAGAGGATTCGTATAAGTTCGTATAAGAAAACCCATTATCCGATGATACAGGTTACGGTTAAAATGTTCGAAAACTGGTAATTCTTACATCATCGGGCGTATTGTAGTCATCGGCGTTCCCTCCTAGACACGGTAAGCACATCCCCATCATGAACGTGTTCCGAGGCTTCCAAAATGACAGATCAAGGAATGAATGGTAGTTGAACGATGATCATTAAGGCCTCAATTTAATGGCAAAAAAAATTGTGAAAGAGGAAACGACGTTTATATTGTTACGGCGTTCAATAACACAGCGTCTAATGAAGGGGTGGGGGTGGGTGGGATGGGGCGTGCCCTATTAGGGAACATTCATCATTTCATGTATAAATAAAATTATTTTCATAGTATTTCATAGAATAGTACTGTGGACTCAGGGTTATTCAGCCTCTATGTCCGCCTCTTCAGTTGTGGATGAAACATAACACTCGCACATGATCGCTTAATTAACTTGTGGACAGGCTTGGGTCCAAGTGTTGGGTATTGCATTTAAATGCAAATGCAAATGTTTGTAAATGATTCAAATGCAAGTGCAAATGCAGCCTCGGGCCATTGCATTGAAATGCAAATGTGTGCAACTTATTCAAATGCAAATGTGAATGCGAATGCAAATGCATTTGCAAATGCATTTGAATATTTGGGCACACGTCTGGTCCTGCAATTCTGAGAATGCATATGCCACCTATGTATCTGCTGGTAGTGACTATTTTTTGTAAAACTTTTTGGAGACCATTTTGGCTTATTGAACCAGTCATTCCAGTGTAAAATTTTCAAATATATTCTTTGTCTGCACATGGAACTCTACCTTGAAAAAATAGTACGTATTTCACCATTAACACTTTAACCCTCGAATTTGTTCAATTTTTTTTTTTTTTTTCTCAAAGAAAATGTCTATTTGCAGACCAAGAGACCATTTTTGAAAATGTACCACTGGAATGACTGGCTCGGTTATCGAGCCAGTTATTCCAGTGGTAAATTTTCAAAAATAATTTTTCCTTGGTCTGCAAATGGGCATATCACAAGATCATTTCAGAGGCCGTTTTTGGCTGATATGAGGGCTAAAGGGTTACAGTGTAACCATTAAAGCATTGAATTTTCAGATTCTTACCTATTATGTTGACTATTTTGAAGGGTAACCTCATTGATAGCCATCGCACCCTATGGAAGCAACATGTGTCAGTCAAATTACTTTCAAAATAATTATCAAATATTATGTTCAATATTTTGAAAGGAATTTTATTGATAGCTACTACTGCGGCTATGGGAGTAACATGTTCCAGTCAAAATACATTCAAAATAGTTATCAGCGTATGCAATATCTGTATGAATTTAACAAATATTCTGTTGAATATTTTGAAGATAATTTGACTGGCAGCTGTGGGTAAAAATTTCCAGTAAAATTTGGTTCAAAATATTTCTCAGCTTATTCAAGACCTGAACTAAGATTTTGGCACTTCTAGATTAAAATGTGTAAACGTTAACTTAGTCTGAGATCATCTTAGTCACGCATGACTGAGTATGTGCTTATAGTCAGCCTGAATGACAGGCGCTTCTAATCACAATGGGTGAGCAGTAAATTAACCCATGTCAACAGAATTAGCAGCATATATTATTTATTGATCTTGGAAAATATCCACTTGCATTCCAAGAAGAAAATCTTTGAAATATTACCACTGGAATGACTGACGCGGTTACAAAGCCAGTCATTTCAGTCATAAATTTTCAAAAAGTGTATTCTCTTAAAATGCTGAAGGGCATTCAAAAAGCCAATCTTGACAACTAATGGATTAAGAGATTTCTGAATGAATGGAGTTAAAAACACGCTACCCTATTCATAGATTGGCCAACCAGAGATATATTACTACGCTCGCGCTAATTAATTTGAAATTATCTTGGCAACGAATATAGAGTACTGGTTGAGTAGATTGTACTGTAGTCAAAGGTGCTCGAGTGACAACCTGTGTTTTGCCGCTAAAAGATTGCGGTTCTTTAACACAGATGATCATATGAATATGATTGATTTTCCTGAAAATCAACGTTTTGACTAAAGCGGCCAAAATCAGCCGTTGTCATGGTCTTTACAAATACCCGTTTGCAGGCCAAGAGAAGATAATCACTGAGCTAATTGTTTCAGTGGTCTTGTATGTATGTGCTAAAGGGTCAACGCATTGGACAAGAGATTGGAGGCACCCATTCCTTACTATTTATAAGGTGATCATATTTATTATGCACTAGAGATATGTTGCTGTAGCTAATCTCAGAAACAAATTAACTAAAATTTGTTGGCTTGTTAAGATCTCAATTGACTTGACTAGATTAAAATGTTTAAATGTTAACTTTGTCTTTGAGAAATAACTAATTTCGAAATATTCATGATTTTGCATATTTAGGTATATTGATGGCTGATAGCTACATGCTAAGAAATTCAGTGAAATGGGTTAATAAATCACAGAGAATTACATTTCTAACTTCTAGCAACAGAAATGCCATTTTTATGATTTAACTAATAATTTGGTTGAATTTTTAAAAATTAATTTGACTTGGTACTGTGGCTGCTATTTACAGAGGCAGCATCAAGTTTCAATCAATTTTGAAAGAAATGCTAAATGAGACTAGTGCTTTTGAAATAAATCAAATGCATTTGAAAACTCAAATGCAAATGCAATCCTTTTCATACAAATGCAAATGCAAATGCAAATACATGAGATTCAAATGCAAGTGCAAATGCAAATGCGTCAGAAATTTCATAATTGCATCTAAATGCAAATGCAAGTGCAAATGCATTCAAATGCAAATGCATTTGCACTTGTACCCAAACCTGCTTGTGGCCATTTCAAGCTTGAATTATTATTTATATGAAAATAGATGTTGCCTATAAGCGAACGCAGACACCATTTATTGCTTAAATAAATAGGACAAATTTGTATGGGGTTGGAATGGCCTAAAAACTTATGCCCATGTATAGTACATTCGAAGCTAAGTTTTAATCATGCGTGGAGGGCATTCTGGTAAATCCAGTCCACGATAGTCACAACAATGCATCTGCCCATTGTCAGTGAGATCCGCCAACATTATTGCATCTTTTACCGGGGCCTGCACCGTTAACTAGTTGTGCCAGTCCAATAATGTTATAAGAATCTTGAATCTTGAATCTTAATCATGCGTGGAGGGCATTTTGGTAAATCCAGTCCACGATAGTCACAACAATGCGTTTGCCCATTGTCAGTGAGATCCGCCAACATTATTACATCTTTTACCGGGGCCTGCACCGTTAACTAGTTGCGCCAGTCTAGTAACATTATAAAATTTGTACCGACGTATCGCGGTGCTTCTCACAATTTTGCGAAATACAAATAAGTCATGACATCATAATGAAATGTCATCCGCTAGAATTTTTAGATCACGTTTATCCAGACATAAGCTACAAAAAACAGGAATTAATGCATGTCTGACAGTAAATACTTGAATGTGCATTCCATCCTGGTGCGAATCACGTGGTACCCTGCCTTAAATTCCTTGCTATCAGCACTAAATACATACAACATTGACAACAGCAACATTCCACGGACATGAGCATTAAAAATAGTACGAGACAGTCAACCAAACATATTGCATTTACAGACGCATAAATAGGAATAAATAAAACTTGTATCTGGTCTGCTTCAGACGATTTAACCGTTTTACATTCTGAAGTAAATGTACGCTATTTCGTGATAACAATATCACACAAATTTTAGACATTGAAAATGCGTAGTAGGTTGCCCTAAAATAACTAGGGTAACATACGAATAATGAAGAACCATATCCCATAATGCAACGGCGGGCCAATGAAGAAACCACAAAAGCTATATCATAAGCCGAAACCGGAAGCAACAAAAGCTCGCGACCGGAAACGAAGCTTTCTCAGTCGTAAGGTATATGTATTTTAGCCTGGTTTCCAGTCTCATTTTCTTTTGATTTTTCCTCATTACACGTACGTACATGTTATCTATATATGCTCACTTCGTTTGCGATGATATTATTATTATTATTATTATTATTATTATTATTATTACGATTTTCGTATGACATGTTGCGGATACCTGGAACTAGCTTAGTGGCTTGTTTTTGTACCTTTTCAAGCTGTTCAGCTAGTTTACACGTATATCGGGACCAGACTGAGGTTGCATAATCCAGCTGTAGGCTGCAATGCCCTGGTGATGATGTGGGCCAATGTGCATTACTGAGCATTTTTGGAGTTGAATTTTAACTACCATGCAGGGGACCACTTTTGAACAGTGCCCAAATCATTTTGTAGAATAATTCTGTCGCTGTTATCCTTGAGTTGCAGACAATAGTGCAGTCCCTACAAGCTTGAGCTATTTCATACCAGAAAGCGGTTTAAATCTTACCATCCTCAATGGTGTAGTCAAAATTGCAGCCGGAATAAGCTTTTGTGACTGACTATAACTGATGGTGTGACTAACAGAAAATGAAGGAAATGTCAATTTCCGTTTCTCCGAGATCTAACAATACTCACCATTCTGTTACTTCTGATATACAGCTGGCCCTGACAGCTGGCTCTAGGACTATAGACTTAGAAAGCTTTACCGACTCCTTAGAACCGGGTACTCGGCTCCCAACTGCCGAGTACCCGTCTACCATAGAGCTCATATTGTTTGCATAGCCACCAAACAATAGAAATCCATGGCTTGCCTCCGTGGGGCTGGGAGGCTGGGTCCGTAACAGAATGGTGAGTATTGTTAGATCTCGGAGAAAGGGAAATTGACATTTCCTTCATTCTCCTTCGATCAATACTCACCTCTCTGTTACTTCTGATATACACCAGATTTGATCAGTAACCTGGTGGGAAGGGGCAAGCCATCAATGCTACTTTTGCCCCTTGGAGAAAGATTTACACTTAAAACTTGACTAACGGAGACCTAAAAGGACCGTCAAGTTAACGGAACCGAATCACATTCGCATCACTGCCCCCCCCCCTTTTTTTTCTCCTAGGAAAAGGGAGAGAACTCACGAACATGTATCTCGCCTGAAAACACAAATATGCCAAGAGGGTTAACTGCTCCTTGCATATCCACATGTATTAGCCTGGGAATGAGCATGAATATGTATGATGAATGAACATGATATATAGACACAATACAAAAAACTCTCACTATTGAATTACCTTATGATAATTGGACTTCAGACATACCGCCTCCAACCATTCACTGGTCCGGCCATCAGTTATACTATCTGGTTGTCATCCTCACGATCGACCATGCCTGCTTTAGGTTATTTTCTTACCAAAGTGAAAAAAGGGTGAAGAGCAGTGTGGTCACTTAACTATCGTCTCAAAACAGCTAAAGCGAGTGGATTGGCTGAGTCTGACACATCCCTCATATAGTAATCCGTACATGAGGACTCACAGTGCCATTGTGCAACGGCCATGATGTCCTCTAACGGAACACCACTGTAAAGGGCGGTCGAGGCGGCTATTCCTCTAACATCGTGTGCCCTTGCGCCTTGCACCTGGTGCCCAGTCGCCATCTTATGAATAGTCTGAATGCATTCAACTACCCAACGAGAGATAGTATCCATGGATGCGGCGCCATAAGGCTTTTTATGGCAGATCCACAGATGTCTATCGTTCGACCGTAACGAGTCAGTCCGTTTCCTGTACTTAGTCAAAGCACGGACCGGGCACCAGACACTGGCATCACGATCAAACCTTGTTAACTTCAGTATTATGATCGGTTTGCCGGGATATCTCAAAGATTGATTCTTTGACATAAACTCTGCTCTTGGCAGAAGACGCAGACCTTCTCCAGAAACAATAAATCGGTTCCTCTCTGCCGAAAGTGCATGGATCTCACTGCGCCTTCTAGCTGTGGAAGCTGCCAATAGAAAAACCACCTTTAGAGTCAAATGCTTTAGACTAGCCGAATGCAACGGTTCGAAAGGGTGCTTGGCCAGTACATTAAGCACTAAAGATAGACTCCAGGCTGGAATGACTACTGGTTGTCTCGGTCAGAGATTGCTCATTCCCTTCACCATCACATTTAACTGGGCCACCTCTGGACTATCCCTGTTGGCTAGACAAGGGATAACTGATGCCAAAGCTGACTTGTATCCAGCAATTGTGACGGGAGCTAGTCCTGAAAAGAACAGCTCACAGAGAAAGTCTGCTACTTGCTGAATAGTGGATTGAAAGGTATCAATACACTTTTCTTCACACCAGTCTGCAAATCTGTTAACCTTGTTGTTATATGACTTGAAGGTTGACCTCCTTCTCGCAGCCGCGATGAAATCAGCAGCTTGTCGAGAAAAGCCTTCCGACGTGGAACGTTGTTTGATAACATCCACGCAGTCAATTTGAACATTTCGGGACGCTCGTGTAGGAAGCGTCCCTTGGCCTGGGAGATTATGGTCGGAATCTCGGGCAACTGCACTGGGTTTTCCACCAGCAGATCTAGCAGATCCGTGAACCACGCCCTGCTGGGCCAATACGGCGCTATTAGCAGGACCAGACACGGTTCCTCCCTGATCTTCACCAATACCTTCGGCAGAAGAATGGTGGGTGGGTACGCGTAAGCGTGCATCCCTCTCCAGCTTATCGCCAGAGCGTCTGTATCGACGGCCTTTGGATCTGGAATCGGCGAGACATAAGTCATGATTTGAGCATTTTCCCTTGTGGTGAAAAAGTCCACGTTGGGTTTGCCCCAATGTTCGAAGATCCTTCATAGAACTGGAGGGTTGAGGGACCATTCTGTTGGCAGAATTCTCTGTCTGCGAGACAAAGCATCCGCCAGAATGTTCAATCGCCCAGGAATGTGAGCTGCTTTCAAAACAACCAAGTAATTCCTGCACCATTGAATCAAGTGCCACACTTTGATACACAGTGTGGGTGACCTGGTCACGCCTTGGCGATTTATGTATGATACTACTGTCGAATTCTCCGACCGTATCAATATCACCTTGCCCCTGATCATCGGAAGAAACTCTTCCAACGCCAGTTCCACTGCCATCATTTCCAACAGATTGATATGCAGCTGGCTCTCCTGGAGAGTCCATGTGCCCGAGACCTGGTGTTCTCTTTTCTGAGAAACGCTGTCACCGCAAGGACCACTCTTGTGAAAACCCTTGGAGCTGTCGACAGGCCAAACGGGAGAACAATAAACTCCCATACTTGATTCTGAAACGCAAATCTCAGAAACCTGTGACAACTCCTGTTCATCGGAATGTGGAAATATGCATTTTTCAGATCGATCGATACACACCACATTCCCTTCCTCAATCCTGCCATTACCGACCTCGGCGTTTCCATCTGGAACTGAGGCATATGGATAAACCAATTTAATGGCCTGAGATTGAGTACGGGTCTCCATCCCCCTGTGCTCTTGGGGACAAGGAACATATTGGAATAGAAGCCTGGAGTGTTCTGGTTCGCTGGTTTTATTGCTCCTTTCAGAAGCAAACCCGACACTTCGTTTTGAACGGCTTCTAACTTGTCTAGTTCCCATGGTACGGGTGTCCAGACAGGTTCCAAAGACAGATTCTGCAGCGGAAAGTCCCACCACTCCGGCATGTACCCCTGGGACAACCATCCCAGGACCAGACTGTCTGACGTCACACCTCGCCAGGCCTCGACCAAACGCATGAGCCTTCCACCCACCATAGATGCCTCGACGTCTAACGCGGTTGTCCGGCTCACGGTCCGCTCCACACTCCCCCCCCCCCCCTCTTTCTTAATGAGAGAGAGAGAGAACCATTTCCGTCTTGGCTCGGCAGGCATAACTGGCACCGCTGTTCCTGTCGCACAGGTGCGGTCCAGGCGGATATGAAGGGAGCTCTCGTACCCTCAGGTACGATCCGCTCCCTTCTTTCCGCCCTTGGAGGACTTACCCTTACCCTTCCCCTTGCCCTTCCTGCCTCTAGGGCGATCAGGAGCAACATTGGGGAGGGTAAGGGCCTCCACAACTTTCCTGGCTTTCTTAGCCGGCGGCGGATGAGAAAATCCAGACGAAACAGAAGTCGCGGCAGGCTTAGCTTTCGCCTTGCCTTTCTGCTTCTTCTGCTTCTTCTGCTTCTTCAAAGGTTGGCCAGCTAACGGCTTCCCTACAGCCCCTAGTGCGTGCGCTTGCCGCACTAGCTCCAGCTGTAGGTTTACCGCCAACCGATTCTGCGCAATGCTGGCAGTGTCCTCTAGGATGGCCACCGCCTGGCCACCGTAGATGCTAGGCCCTGTCAGGGGTGTCCCAAGAAGATGCTCCCAGACTGCCATAGCCGGACGCATATGGTCAAGAACCATTTGCCTCCTGGACTTTGTCACACGCACTTGCACCCTTGCCAGTGCGTCCACAGACAGCACCAAGCCGTCATTGATGCACGAAAGCGCCACAGGTGGCACAGGGTGGCCTGCCACCGCTTCAGCCCACACTGACTGAAGAAGGCGATACGAATGGTTGACAGCACTCATAGCTGCCCTCACACCTTCATCGCATAGGGACAGGACTTCCTCCTGGTGTGCCTGGGACCTGTCCACAAGTGCTGGACCGGGGCCACCCGCTCCAGCACTCTGAACACCCAGAACCCATCGGTCATCCTCAGTGACCGACGGTACCACACCATATCTGTCGTATTCCCCCCGCAGAATACGACACCTTGCCCGCACCTCCCTGGAGGCCGCAGGGAGCTGGCCCTTGGTCGTGAGCTGCTTGCTATAAATAGCCTCCAGCAACTCTATGAACCGTGGATCCAGTCCACCCGACTGGAGCCGGGCTACAGGCAAGATCCCTGTCCTAATCGATGCAACCGACGGACGGGGTGCATCCTCCTCGGCCGTGGCCGAAACCACAGACGGGTCAACCCTGGCTAGCCAAGCCAGAGCCTCCGACCAGTCTACTTCCGAGGAGGACACACCCGTGAACACATCACCCGTTGACGCGTTCACGGGCCTGCCAGCCACGGCCTCCCGGCAAGGAGCCGCGGCTGACACGCCAGGCACTCTGGTACCAAACGGTTCCGCCGCCACCCCATGAAACACACCAGTCCATGGGGTAGGTCTGCCCGGAAAACCGTACGGACCCGTAGCAGACGCGGAACTGTGGCCAGAAACGGGCGCCAACGGCACCCCATGTCTGACCGCCGGACCAGGCGAGATAGGTGAGTACCACGCCCGGCCCGGCACACCGGTCACCGTGTGAACTGGCGTCAAACCAACCATCACGGGACCGGTGCCTGGTACCAGATTGGCCTCAACCACAGGCGGAGCCGCTGCCCTGGCTTGCGCCAAGCCAGACAGATGGAGGACGGTTCCGTCCAGGATGGAATCGACCTCCATATTCTCCACCCGTGGCATCACAGGGCGCAGCAACCTCTCATCCTCGGCCTCCTCGTCTTCAGACTCCGAAGAGTCGTCACTAGACGAGGAAACCGCGGAGCCGTCCTGGCAGACCGGCCACCGCCACTGGACCACCCAGAGGTGGCCACAGAGAGACAGAACCCGTCAGGCCAGAGCCCGACGGGACTGCCAGGGGGCCGTACGAGACGGCTCCCTCGGTGACCAGTCCAGAACCCTGTCCTAGGACCGGGTCTGTACCAGGCATCGGGAAAAACTGCCCCCCCCCAACCTTCGGCAGCAATGACGACACCAGCGTGGGCAGAACGCTATGCAGAAAACCCTGCATAGCCGGACCGAACCATGCCGGTGGTGCCATCTCCGCCACCTCCAGCTGGGGACGTGGAGCGCCCCCACCGGCCGAACCGGACGCTCCATGATTTACCTTCGCACAGCCTGACCCTGCATCAGACCCAGCCACATCCTTCTGGGCAAGGAACTTTAACATCATATCCGCGGACCACACTGCACACACATTACACCTACTATCAAGGTTACATGGAGTACACCTAAAACAGACATGGTCCTTAAACAGGACCCGTACGAATTTGTGGCACTCATCACATGATGGCGGGGCTGGCTTGGCCTATAAATAAGCACAAACCTACAATAAGCAAGCGGAACGAGACACAGATGGAAGGCAGATAATTAATTTTCAAATTATTTGACCATAAATTAACCATAACCCTCCCGCACCCCACCCCGCAACGTTACAGCAAAGATCGCATTGATTATGATGACAAGAACGATGCAGGCATAAATACACCCATAATTGATCCTCCAGGATGTATAAAGGAACCAGGAATCATATTGCATAGCATTCGGGGTATATTTACCAATCAATATAAATTATACTCCTAACGAAAGCCGAAACGATATGTGAAGAAACAACAAAATGTAAACAAACTGCTGTAGCACACGGTAAAACCACAGACCGCACATCTTAATCAAGAATTTTGAAACCACCGATCATTGCAAACCGATCGTGATAACACGTAAACTTGACCATTCCAAAGTTTCCGGTACCATTTTTAGTATGCAGCACCCAGAACAAGATGCGCGAATTAATGAAAAAAAATTTCTTCACAAAGATCCGAGCATCACGGGTGTGACATCACCCGCTCGGATCCTACGGAGAACGACGTCAGCCGATATTCGTGTTAGAAATACCGTAGAAAACGCCTATTTTCATATCTGCCGATCGCCTGTTGGGGTTTAAAGAAGGCGATCATCCGGCATATCTCGTTGTTAACACACGTCCCAGATTCTTTGGGGTCAGAAATTGGAACATGCGACACAACGAAATTTAGAGACCTAAGTCTTTTAACTATGGATAATAAGGAATTATACAACCTGGTTATCATCGGCGGTATCCATATTATCCAATTATCCTTGCAAGAGAATCACTAGCTATCACTATCACAGACAAAAGACTTAGATATTAATCCTGAATCTCTCCACTGCGAAAAGCATGTATGCTCTTGTTGCTATGCAAACAAGAAATGTGCTCTATGGTAGACGGGTACTCGGCAGTTAGGAGCCGAGTACCCTGTTCCAAGGAGTCGGTAAAGCTTTCTAAGTCTATAGTCCTAGAGCCAGCTGTCAGGGCCAGCTGTATATCAGAAGTAACAGAATGGTGAGTATTGATCGAAGGAGAAACATGATTTGCGTGTTTCTTGTTGTAGTATGGCATGCTCAGTCAAATTTCTAAGTTCTTTCTTTGAAGTAGATATCTAGTTTGATCTTGAATGATTTGACTTTTGCTGCTTAATTAAATCTCCTCGAAACCATTAGATTTAAGAATTTAAGTCTGATTTGTGAAAATGCTGTGGTGTGAATGATTGATGCCCATGTTAGCTGCAGTGTTGCACCTATGCCCATGGTTACACCCTGCTGCACCTGGCATTTAGTTACATGTTGACTTGTAGAGGCCGTAGTTGGTCTTATTGTGGTTGTTTTCATTTTCTGTGTTTATCTTACTGACTAGGTCTTACTAGCTGCTGAGTGGTCGCAGGCTCTAGTTCTCTATAACCACATCTTGCTCATCTGCGCCTGGTTAACTGTGTGACTTCCGGTAATCAAGGGCCTTTTATAATTAAATAATGCATCCTGGTTTCTCCAGGCCTTATCCAATCTATTTTTAAGAGCATTTAATCTGTGTGCATTAACTGCATTGTTTGGCAGATTATTCAAAATATGTACTATTGTAGATGGAAATGCTTTAAGTCTTATATTCTTTTTAGATCTTTGTTTGCTTAGTTTATGTTTTTTCGCTATCTGAGTCTCCTTCCCTATACTAGTGTCTCATAGTTCTACCACAAAAATGAGGACGTGGAAAGCAGAGACCTATCTACTGGTAATTGGAATAACTACAGAGCATGTTCTTGCCTATACACAGGATAGACCAAGATAAGTCCACTGTATTGGAAGAATTGCAGTCTGCCTTTGTGATGGGCTGGTATATGGATGCCGTTTCAGTTAAATTCAAATATTCTTTCTTTGAAGTACATATCTAGTTTGCTCTTGAATAGTTCGACTGCTATTGCTTCGGCTATTGTAGATGGCCGTGAATTCTACTGTGGTAGCAATCTATATTAGCGAAAAAGTGCTTGCGATTATCTTTGTTGCTGTATTTTATGTTGAGCTATAGCTTATGACCACTGGCCTGTGTAATACTGGATGGTCCGAAAAAGTAGTCCTTATCAATATTATATAGATCCCTGATGAGCTTGAATGTTTCAATTAAGTCTTCTCGAAACCATATATATTTCAGATTTTCAGTGACATTTAGATTTAAGGCCTCAAGTCTTTCCCTGTAGCTACACCTTCAAGGTATTCTAGTAGTTGAGTTTTACATGATTTATTACCATCATCATCATCATCTGTTGCGACGTTGGAAGCCCGCACAGGGCCTATTGTCGATCTCAAACTTATTTTTTTCACAACACCATTGGTTGCGGATAGTGGTTGTAGTTCTTTGGTATTTTTTTAATTTTTTTTTTTTTTACCCTTTTTCCTTTTTGTGCGATAGGGTGGATATAGTTTATTGATATATGTACAATTTACAATGTACATATTTACATCATATGACTGGTGGACCTAACCCACCTGGCATTCGTACCTCGTGAGATCTCCTTCGATTCGAGATCAAGAAAAGTATCTCATAGCCATTGGTGTAGTGATGTAGAGAGAATTGAAACTTAAAAGGACACGAGCTCTACTCTCCTCATACCAGACAATATTAATGCACGTAAAACGAGATGATTTAAAGCTTATAGTAGTCTGTATGACAAGTACTTAACAGAAAGATAATCCCTCTGAATTCATAGTAAAATTCAAATCTGCTGCACATCTGCCGCACACAAAATGAGGTCAAGAATTTGCTGATGTTGTGTGGATATTGATATCACACGAACCACTGGGTGGATCAAGTCCATTTTAATGTCTGTATTAAGCTAGTGATACAGAGTTTAAGATGATACTAAAATCAACACGATACATAGTGTTCCTTTTACAGTCCGCTACAGAGATGGACTGGGTCCCGATATGTCTGGTCATCAAAGTGGAGTCTGTGTAACAGTCTAGTCATTGTGATGACATAATACATTAGAGGCGTATTCTCGTAAAAGCCACGCCTCTATTTTTAGATTGCCCAGCTAGCTAACAGTTGGGGCAGAATAATGTTATTATGTCTGAATCCATGCTGGCACTTGGAAAACAGATTGGCTGTTTCCAGAAAATTTACAATGGTGTCTCTTATAAAAGACTAGGACATTATACACAAGATATAAATGTAAGAATGATTGGCCTGTAGTTTCTTGCAATGTATTTTGATCCTTTTTTAGCATGCACCATAACTCGAATATCTTAGGATGTCTTAGGATGTTGTTGTGGACTTATAGGCTTGTGCAGCCCGCATGTCTGCCTCTTCATTTTCCACTGACTTATACGACGGATGCACGTGACTTCCAGGCATTTTGTGGTCCGCAGTATAGTCGTACTTAATTTCCTGATCGATCAATTTCTACCTCAAATTTAAACCCTCAGTCGATGTTTACTAATGCGTTGGGTAGGCTGTTCCATACATTGTTGACTCAGCATGTAAATGAAAGCAACTGCATGGTATGTGGATGGTGTAAGATTGCCGCTGTGGAACCTGGACATAAAGTTTACAACAGAGGATAGTGATCGTGGATCCCCCACAACAAGAAAGCCCTTGCTGTGTAAGGGTCCTTCCAATCAAGGGAGTAATATTCAGTACAAAAATAAGCAGTTGAAGAAGGAGCAGAATGCATTCTGAACGCCTCACCACACCCCCTTTTTGCCATCTGTATCTGTGTGGAAATCCAGCCTCGATGGGCTCACCCCTATTCCGTAGGGTACGATCGAACGATTCTTCCAAATGTCAATATAACACAGTCTTAAATACACGAATACACGAAATTTGCTCTGACTGAGTAGGATTAAATTAATTAATGTCAAATTGATTGCAGAGTTTTTCATTCACACATTAATAAGAAAGTTCCAAAAAAACCTTTAAATCTCAAAATTATGTAATTTCATTGAGTAAGTGGAAGATAGTGCATATGTGTCTCTTTTGTTAAGTAGAAAACATTTCGTCGCTATAATGATAAAGCTTAAAGTCTATAGACGTATGTGTATAATTACTCTTTTAAGAGGTTGCTGTTGATACCCGTTTTCGATTCAGTAATCATAAATTCAGTTATTTTATTTCATAATTTGTTTTATACATATAAAGGCTATACCCGTATTCTTACCCCTCACGAAAAGTGCATGGTAACTCGAGGTTATTAGTTTTAACGCTTTCTTTGTATGGCGAAAAAAGCATCATAGAACTCGTCCAGTAAGGTGATTTCGAGGGTCATGTGATTTCGAGGGTGCATACATTTGACGTTCTCACGCGAGCGTTGCTTAGGCAATGTCAACAAATCATGTGTAATTAAATAGATACAGTATTTTTACACCACAAGTGTACATTTTTTAAAAGATGCGCATGGTACAAGTGATTATTTTATGCATTTTGATGTCAGTGTAGTGAAAAGCGTATTTTCACTAATTATACTTTTTTTACCCATGATAAAAATACTGATAACTCATAAGGAGATTATACAAATCAATCCAGTTTTTGCGTCCAACGACATCTGCCAGTTACTGTCCTGAGTAGCATAGCAGACCCGTTGGCCGTTGCCATAGCAATAATTTACTTAGGTTCCTTCTGACCACATGCCTAAGCCTCTGTGGTTAGATCTTCATCATCATAATACGGTGCTCTGTTGCTTCCGGATTCCAATGGTGGGTTGTAGTTATATATTAATGGTTGGTCTTTCCAATGTCTGTCGAGGCGAGCCTTAAATGTGTTGACTGATGGCGCTTCTACATGTTCTGGGAGCTTGTTCCAGACTTTTACAGCCCGAACTGCAAAACAATTTCTCCTCAATTCTAACTTCGCCGTTGATTGGAAAATTTTCCTATTATGCCCTCTAACCTCATCTCCTTGCACAACATCATTTCTTAGGTTGAAAATACCTCCTGTTTCCATGTCATAGATACAATGCAGCATCTTATAGACTTCAATCATGTCCCCACGAACTCTTCGAAAAGCCAGTGTTGGGAGCCTAAGTCTTTCTTCATAACTTAATTCCCTTAAGCCTGGTATCTGCTTCGTAGCTCTTCTCTGGACATCTCTAAATAAATTAGTGTTACCTGGCTTTTTCTGAAATGGCTCCACACCAATGCTGCATAGTCCAGATGGCTTCTAATCATTGCCTTATACAGTGGTATAAACGTCTTCTCATTTAGGTTAACATAGGCATGTCTGATTATTGCAAACATACTGGTTGCTTTGTTGACCGTTTCACTAATGTGCTTTTAAAAATTGAGGCCTTTGTCTATAGTGACACCTATATCCTTTTCTTGTTCTGATCTTATTATGGTATGTGTCTTTGTATCAGCAATAATGTGATAATTGTGTCCCTCTGCTTTCATCCGCCCAAAGTTCATGTTGACACATTTATCTGGGTGAAAGCGCAGAAGCCAAGTGTTTGATCATTCAGCCAGCTCATCTAAGTCTGCTTGTAAAATGGCATGGTCCTCTTCTTTAATAATTGCTCTAAAAATCTTTGTGTCATCTGCGAACAAGTATATATCTGACATTACATGACTTGACAAATCATTTATGTAGATGACAAAAAGTAGAGGGCCTAAGACTCTGCCTTGGCGAATCCCCCTTGTTACATCCATCAAATTAGATTCTTCATCACCGATGGTCACTTGCTGTTTTCGGTTGTTAAGAAATGATTTGATCCAACCATGAATTGGATCGTCTACTCTATATGCCAGTATATTGTCCATGAGTCTCCTATATGGAATGGTATTAAAGGCTTTCTTGAAGTCTAAGTAAATGGCATCAACAGTATATCCCTCGTCGGTTGCCTTTGTCCATTTATCCAGGACATGCAGGAGCTGTAATGTTGTTGATCGTCTGCTGATAAAACCAAACTGTTTTTGACTAAAGGCTTTGTTTTCTAATAGGTAATTCTTTATGTGGTCTCTGATTATACCTTCTAGGACTTTGCACAGAATACTTGTGAGACTCACTGGCCTGTAGTTCACGGCCTGCTTTTTGTATCCCTTCTTGAATATTGCTGATATTCTTGCTTCCTTCCAGACACTAGGAACGGTCTTTGTTCTGAGTGAATAATTTATTTCTCCCGAAGTGTGGAACTGGCATGGGGTGCTTATGTAGTTTTCAGATCTAGATTGATTTTACTCTACCCCCAATGGCTATTCAAACAGGCCCTAGTTACCACATACGATATAAATTTCAATAATTTTTTCCTATTTTCCGGTAAGCAAAACACTTATGTTCATTTTCAATACCACATTTACCAATTTCCAAACGAAAAACTGAAAGATTTTAACTTTTTTAATGTTTTGTCTGAAATTTGCTGCTACCCGGTTATCACGAAAAGTGGAATATAACCTGATCTGGATTTACAACTATAAATTAAGTTTTGTGTTTGTATCAGGCCCGTCTATGACAATATTGTCGGTGACAGACTCTCCTTTGCTCAAATCATAAAAATGACATCAATTCACCGCCTCACTAGAGTTGAAATTATGCGATTAAATCACCCTCGAAAACACATGACGCAATACTGAGATTGCATCTGTAGAACGGGTAGTGGATATTTAAAAGCAGTAAGTTTATTTTAGGGTTTATTTTTATTTTTATGCATATTTTATTTCAGTGAATGTTTGCTAGTTACGAAATTGACCAAATTTGTTGATAAAATTCCAACTCTTATATTAAATTGGTGAAAATGTGCTTACACCCTCGAAAACCCATTATCCGATGATATATATTCAATTTATAGAATCGCGATGACATCATCACAATCAATTTTCCCATAATACCCTGGGAGCGACGCCATTTTTAGAGGGGCTAATTTAACATTACGAGCAATGGGCCGCGAAACATTAATTACATTTTCTTTACTATCTTGCAAAATTCATTTGTGATTTTATGTTTTCTGATACTTCGTGGAGTTTTTACAGATTTTCAGATACAGGATTGAGCTTCATGGAAAATGTAAACAATGCATTACTATCAACAGTGCTCTTTAACATGTAGTAAAGTTGCCCCAACATTAATGGCGGCCGATCACAAAATGCCCGGATGTGCGAAACTATGAATTGCCTTACTTATTAAAATATTGTAGACAAATGTTGTTTGGGCCAACATAGGAAATTTCAAGTTAAAATTATGTAGCAGTAATTATGAGATTTAACATATCAGCTGTCACATAGTTATATTTTAGCTCAGAATCTCTTTAATCTTATTGGTTAACCCTCAACCCCAAGATGCTAGTCCTGCTGTTCAAAAGCCTTGTGCATCCCCCACCTAGAATATGGAAATGTGTGTTCACCACTGTACAAAAAGGATGTTCAACTGCTGGAGAATGTACAACGCCATGCAATCAAAACTGTGCCAGACTTGAAGAATAAACCCTATACGGCAAGACTGCATGCACTCAAGCGGCCAAGTCTGGTGTATCCGCGCCTAAGAGGTGACTTAATCGAGGTTTACAAGTACACTCACGATATGTATAACATTGACTGTAATATCATCCTCCCAGCAGACACTGAAGAGCGAACCAGGGGAAAGAACTACAAACTGCATGCAAAAACAATGCTTCCACTCCAACATACGCAAGCAGTTCTTCAGCATACGAGTCGTTAACCACTGGAACAGCCTCCCATATGCTGTCGTGACAGCTCCAACCAAGAACGCCTTCAAAGGAAGACTAGACAGACATTATTCAGATAGCATCTACTCAGCTAACGTTCCAATCATGCCTGTCCACACCCAATACAATGTCAAAGAGGTACAAAACACCCAAGAGAAAAATGAAGACAGCGGAGACCTGCTACAGGCAGTATATATACTATGTAACTACGTAAATATAACTTTAAAGATAGGCCCCTCTAAGCATGAACAGGATTTAAGGATGGCGGCCATTTTGAAGCCCGAAAACTGCACTGCGAGGACAGATATATATTGTATAGAATAATCGCTCATCCAAATTATTAAAAAAACATTGGTAGGCATAAATAATTGTTGTATTTTTCATGCATAGCAAAATTTAGTTCAAACATGTATTTTTCATATGTCACTCTATCAAACACAGTTACCACGGTACCGTAGTAGTCCACCCAAAGTATAAATCCACAAACCTTTTCAAGCTATGACTTTTTATTTAATTTTTATTCAATTTTTCTTTTTGTAGGTCCAGGTGAGTTAAAAACGATTAGTACTTTTTGGGGTTATAGCATAAAAATTACTTTATAGTCTATTTAAAAAAAAAAATTTCATGAACACTAGACCTAACCAGAACCAAAACATAAAACATACAATGTGACCAGATATATACAATAAAAATGTCATGAACACTCTAGGTACTTATACCTAACCAGAACCAAAACATAAAACATACAATGTGACCAGATATATACAATAAAAATGTCATGAACACTTTAGGTACTTATACCTAACCAGAACCAAAACATAAAACATACAATGTGACCATATATATACAATAAAAATGTCATGAACACTCTAGGTACTTATACCTAACCAGAACCAAAACATAAAACATACAATGTGACCATATATATACAATAAAAATGTCATGAACACTTTAGGTACTTATACCTAACCAGAACCAAAACATAAAACATACAATGTGACCATATATATACAATAAAAATGTCATGAACACTATAGGTACTTATACCTAACCAGAACCAAAACATAAAACATACAATGTGACCATATATATACAATAAAAATGTCATGAACACTATAGGTACTTATACCTAACCAGAACCAAAACATAAAACATACAATGTGACCATATATATACAATAAAAATGTCATGAACACTATAGGTACTTATACCTAACCAGAACCAAAACATAAAACATACAATGTGACCATATATATACAATAAAAATGTCATGAACACTATAGGTACTTATACCTAACCAGAACCAAAACATAAAACATACAATGTGACCAGATATATACAATAAAAATGTCATGAACACTAGGTACTTATACCTAACCAGAACCAAAACATAAAACATACAATGTGACCATATATATACAATAAAAATGAAAATGGGCTCTTGCTTTATAACAATGTATATATATAAATTATCATGTATTGGTGTGAGTGATTGAGTTATAGTCTTATAGTATAGGTAACAAGATGTATTGGTGTGAGTGATAGAGTTATAGTCTTATAGTATAGGTAACAAGAATTTGACTACACGCACGCACGCACGCACGCACGCACGCACGCACGCACGCACGCACGCACGCACGCACGCACGCACGCACGCACGCACACACACACTTGGCTTCTAAAGTCGTATTCACTATTGAGCAATGTCTATTTGCAGACCAAGAGAAGACTATTTTTGAAAATTAACCATTGGAATGACTGGCTCAAAACCTTAAAATATAGGAAAACCACATCATGAAAACATGTCACTGTCAAGGTGTTTTAACCCTTTCACGACAAAGCAGGCAAAAACCAGCCTCTGTAGTAGTACTTGAGAATATCCATTTGCAAGCCAAGAGAAGACCATTTTTGAAAATTTACCACTTAAATGACTGGCTCAACCAGTAATTCCAGTGGTAAATTTTCCAAAACAGTTCTCTTGGCCTGCAAATTGACATTCAATAAGTAATTATTTTAATTTTTTTACCCAATTCAGTCATTTAAGGGTTAAAAGACTAACTGGGGATGGTTGTCAATTTCTTGTAATTTATTACCAGACTTTGTCTGATTTATTAACAGAGAGTGAGGTTATGATATTGTTGCTGCAGGTGGTGGGCTGCCGGGCAGGTGTTAAAATCTGCACCTTTCCACTCATTTTTAAGACCTCAAATTTCTATTGTCAATTGATAACCTCATTCTTAGGTGAGGTCATCAATGGTAGAAATCTAATCCTGGAATTTGTATTGCTTATTAAGATAAGATGACCTTAATTCAGTTTAGATGACCTCATTATTTTGTTCCGGTGACTTAAGCACAGGTGGATGTGTAGGTTTTTCATGCATCTCGTACTGTCTAGAAGAAGCGTAAATGTGTATATATGTATATTATAAATATATGTGTCCATCATATTTACATGACACAAGGCACTAAAAAATTCCTTCACCTGAAATGAACAATTAGTTTTAAAACCAAATATTTTGACCAACAAAAGGCCATACATGCCTCATTCGTCATATGATGATGATGAAACACCGCTAAAAAGGGAGTAAACATAATTTATTGTAGTAAATCTAGACCTGGTCATATTTTCGCAGTACCTGGTATACGTACACAGCAGCAACACCAGTTTCAAAATCAAAATTCTGTATCCTTGTTTTGTAAAGTAGTAAACCTGGTGTTTAAAATGAAAATAAGGGTTGTTTTGCATAACATAAAACGTTAAAATTAGTTTAACTTTTACTATATATATAGAAACTATGATCGGGCTTGGAATGGGCATGTGCGTGAAAAAAAATCAATCTAGATCTGAAAACAATATATAAGCACCCCAGGCCCCTTCGGTGCATCCGTAGAAAACAATTATTATGTTGGTAAAATCAACATGCCGTGTTTGACAGCAACTGGCATATGGTAAAATATTTACTTATTTCTTTTACATTTTGATAAAATCTTCAAAGATTATGTATCTCTTGAAATAAAAATATCACCAAAACAATGAGAACGAAAAAAGGCGCAATTGTTAGAAATAGAACCCTGTTAGAAACAGGTACCCTGACCATACAATGGCGTCCCTCCAACATCTTCCAGTTATTGTGAATCACCTCTTACAGAGTATTATTACACCAGGGTGCGTATGTGTGGTACTGGTCATCTTGTGTAGGTTAAAAATATTTACAAGATAACTTAACAATGAAGTGGTGATTAGTGGAAATGAACACCCTAAAGTGTAGTCCAAGTCTGCTCTGACTCAACCCACCCCTGTGACAGTTATCTGGACGGACTGATTGCCCGCTCCGTCAGTCTGTCCAAATATCTGTCACATGAGTGGGTTGAGTAAGAGCAGGCTCGGACTACGTCAAGTGTAGTCTTGAAGGAGTCTAGCGATGGCTGACTAACCACTTCAGCTGGCAGCGAATTCCACAGGCTGGCGCTGTCCAGCATGTAGTTATGCCGATGTGCTAGTTTGCGGCTATGTGGTACTAGCAGCTTATTGTTGTAACCATTTGTCTAGCTCTGCACTCGTTTGTAGATGGTGAATGGGATGTCCACAAGATCATTCATGATGTGGTATGGCATTGCTGATCTTGTTTTGGACAGTCTTACCTGTAGGCTGCCCCATCCTAACTCATGGAGAATTTTTGAGATGCTACAGTGTCTTTGATAGTCACCATAAGTGAAACGAGTGCCGCAACACTAGACCCATTCAAATTTTTTTATGTTTTTCTAAGTATGGGGAGAGAAGACGCTAGATGCATATTCTAGGATGGGCTGAATCAGTGTTGTGAAGCATTGCGACTATGTTCTTTGGACAGTGTCTGATGTTGCGCTGGAGAAAGGCAAGTGTACCAGTCACCTTCTTCGCTGTGATGTCAATCTTGTACTTGGGTCCAAGTGCAGGATATTGTATTTGAATGCAATTGAAAATGTTTGCGATTGATTCAAATGCAAGTTCAAATGTAACCTAGCTCCATTGCATTTACATACAAATGCAAATGTTTGCAACTTGTTCAAATGCAAGTGCAAATGCATGTGAATAATTGTGTACAGTATGCATCTGTCATCTATGTATCTGTTGGTAGTATCGTTGGGAAAACATTTTGCTGACCAGGAGTAGACTATTTTTGAAAATTTACCACTGGAATGACTGGCTCGCTTATCGAACCAGTCATTCTCCTTCGATCAATACTCACCATTCTATTACTTCTGATACAGCTAGCCCTGATAGCTGGGCCCTAGGACTATAGACTTAGTAAGCTTTACCGACTCCTGGAACCAGGTACTCGGCTCCCAACTGCCGAGTACCCGTTTGCCATGAAGCTCATTCTTGTTTGCATAGCAACAAGAGACACATGCTTTTTTGCAGTTGGAAGTCTTGAGATTATTCTAAGTCTTTTTTCTGTGTAAATTGTGATAGCTTTGTGCGCTCTCTAAAAGGATATTTGGATTACCATGGATGCTGCCGATGATAACTAGGTCGTATATTTCCATGTTATTCCATAGTTGAAAGACTTAGGTCTTCAAAATTTTGACGGTGTCGCATGTTCCAATTTCTAACCCCAAAGAATCTGGGACGTGTGTTAACAACGAAATATGCCAGATGATCGCCTTCCTTTAAACCCCAACAGGCGATCGGCAGATATGAAATTAGGTGTTGGTTGACAGTGTTTTTTAACATGAAAATCGGCTGACGTCATTCTCCATAAGATCCGAGCGGGTGACGTCACACCTGTGTTACTCGGATGTTTATGTGAAGAAAATGTTTCATTAATTCGCGCATCTGATTCTAGGTGCTGCGTACTTTAATTGGTTTCAAAATTCTTGATTTAGATGTGTGGTCTGCGGTTTTACCGTGTGGTACAGCAGTTTGTTTACATTTTGTTTCTTCACATATCGTTTTGGCCTTCGTTAGGAGTATAATTTATATTTATTAGTAAATATACCCCGAATGCTATGCGATATGATTCCTGGTTCCGTTATACATCCTTGAGGATCAGTGTATGGGTGTATTATTGCCCGCTTCGTTCTTGTCATCATATTCAATGCGATCTTTGCTGTAAAGTTGCGGGGTGGGGTGCGGGAGGGTTTACAGTTAATTTATGGTCAAAATATTTGAAAATTAATTATCTGCCTTCCATTTCTGTTTCATTTCGCTTGCTTATTGTAGGTTTGTGCTTATTTATAGGCCAAGCCAGCCCCGCCATCATGTGACGAGTGCCACAAATTCGTACGGGTTCTATTCAAGGACCATGTCTGTTTCCGCTGTACTAAGCGTAATCTTGACAGTAGGTGTAACGTTTGCGCAGTGTGGTCGGTCGATATGATGCTTAAGTTCCTTGCCCAGAAGGATGTGGCAGGGTCTGACGCTGGGTCAGGCCGTCTGAAAGTAAATCGTGGAGCATCCGTTTCGGCGCTTGGGGGCGTTCCACGTCTGCAGCCGGAGGTGGCGGAGATGACACCGCCGGCGTGGTTTGGTCCTGCTGTGCAAGGTTTCTTGCATAGCGTTCTGCCCACGCTGGTGTCGTCCCTGCTGCCAAGAGTTGTAGGGCAGTCTCTCCCCATTTTGATTTGGCTCCGGCCTGATGGGTTGTGTCTCTCTGTGGCCACCTCCGGGTGGTTCAGTAGCGGTGGCCGGTCCATCAGGCATGGTTTCCTCGTCTAGTGACGACTCTTCGGGGTCTGAAGATGAGGAGGCCGAGGAGGAGAGGTTGCTGTGGCCTGTGATGCCGCGGGTGGAGTGCATGGAGGTCGATTCCATCCTGGGCAGAACCGTCCTCCATCTGTCTGGCGTGGCGCAAGCCAGGACAGCGGCTCCGCCCGTGGTTGAGGCCACTCCGGTACCGGGCACCTGTCCCGTGATGGTTGGTTTGCCGCCAACCAACACGGTGGCGGGTGTGGCTGGCCAGGCGTGGTACTCACCTATCTCGCCTGGTCCGGCGGTCAGACATGTTTGGCCACGGTTCCTCAACCGCTACGGGTCCGCACGGTTTTCCGTGTGGGCCTACTCCGTGGACTGGTATGTTCCATGGGGTGGCGGCGGAACCGTATGGTACCGGAGTTCCTGGCATATCACCAATGGCTCCTAGCCGGGAGGCCATTGCTGGTAGGGCCGTGAACATGTCAATGGGTTCACGGGAGTGTCCTCCTCGGAGACGGATTGGTCTGAGGCTCTGGCTTGGCTCGCCAGGGTAGACCCATCTGTGGTTTCGACCACGGCCGAGGAGGTTGCACCCTGTCCATCGGTTGCATCGATTAGGACGGGGATCTTTCCTGCAGCCCAGATCCAGTCTATTGGACTGGATCCAAGGTTTATGGAGTTGCTTGATGCTATTTATAGCAAACAACTCATGACCAAGGGCCAGCTTCCTGCGGCCTCCAGGGAGGTGCGGGCGAGGTGTCGTATTCCACGGGGGGAATACCACAGGTATGGTGTTGTCCCGTCGGTCACCGAGGATGACCGCTGGGTACTGGGTGTCCAGAGTGCTGGAGCGGGTGGCCCCGCCGCGGCACTAGTGGACAAAGCTCAGGTACACCATGATGAAGTCCTGTCCCTATGTGATGAGGGTGTGAGGACAGCAATGAGTGCTGTCACCCACTCATCATCTTCTTCAGTCGGTGTGGGCTGAAGCGGGGGCAGGCCACCCTGTGCCACCTGTGGCGCTTTCGTGTGTTAATGACGGCCTGGTGCTGTCTATGGACGCATTGCCAAGGGTGCAGGCGCGTGCGACTAAGTCCAGGAGGCAGATGGTCCTTGACCATATGCGTCCAGCTACTGCCGTCAGGGAGCGTCTTCTTGGGACACCCCTGACAGGCCCTAGCATCTTTAGTGCCCAGGCGCGGGCCATCTTAGAGGACACGGCCAGCATTGCGCAGAATCGGTTGGCGGTTAATCTGCAGCTAGAGCTAGTGCGTCAAGCGCACGCACTAGGGCCTGTAGTCAAGCCGCTGACCGGGCAACATTCTAAGAAGCAGAAAAAGCACAGAAGCAAGGCGATAGCTACGCCTAGTGCTGCTTCTGCTTCTACTGGGTATTCTCAGCCGCCTCCGGCGAAGAAAGCCAAGAAGGTTGTGGAGGCCCCTCCCCTCCCCAATGTTGCTCCTGATCGCCCGAGAGACGGGAAGGGCAAGGGGAAGGGTAAGTCCTCTAAGGGTACGAGGGCTCCCTTCACATCTGCCTGGACCGCACCTGTGCGACAGGAACAGCGTGCCAGTTAGACCGGCCACGTCAAGACGAAAATGGTTCTCACTCTCTCGTCAAGAGAAGGGGGGAGGGGGGGAGGGAGCGGATCGCGAGCCAGACACCCCCATTAGGCATCGAGGTATCTATAGTGGGTGGAAGGCTCATGCGTTTCGTCGAGGCTTGGCAAGGTGTGACGTTAGACAGTCTGGTCCTGGGTGGTTATCCCATGGGTACATGCCAGAGTGGTGGGACTTTCCACCACAGAATCTGTCTTTGGCACCTGTCTGGACACCCATTCCAAGGGAACCAGACAAGTTAGAAGCCATTCAAAACGAAGTGTCAGGTTTGCTTCTGAAGGGAGCAATAAAACCAGCAAACCGGAACACTCCAGGCTTCTATTCAAACATGTTCCTTGTCCCCAAGAGCACAGGGGGATGGAGACCCTTACTCAATCTCAGGCCATTGAATTGGTTTATCCATATGCCTCGGTTTCAGATGGAAACTCCGAGGTCGGTAATGGCAGGATTGAGGAAAGGAATGTGGTGTGTATTGATCGATCTGAAAGATGCATATTTCCACATTCCAATGAACAGGAGTTGTCACAGGTTTCTGAGATTTGCGTTTTAGAATCAAGTATCGGAGTTTATAGTCCTCCCATTCGGCCTGTCGACAGCTCCAAGGGTTTTCACCAGAGTGGTCCTTGCGGTGACAGTGTTTTTCAGAAAAGAGAACGTGGCGCTTCACACCTACATAGACGATTGGCTGATCAAAGCAGACACATCAGCCAGGTTAGAGGTGGATACTGCTCTGACTCTGAAGTTGCTTTCAGATCTAGGCTGGATAGTCAACAAGGAGAAATCCGAGTTGACACCACTCAACATTTCGTTTATTTAAGGATGCGATTCGATCTCGAGGAGGGCAGGATTTACCCGTCAGAGCCCAGAGCGGTGTCTCTGTTAGCCATCCTCAAGAGTTTTCGATTGGGAAACCACGTTCAGGCGAGGCGGTTTCTTCAGATGCTGGGCATGATGGTCTCCATGGAGCAGGTATCCCGTACGCTGCTCTGATGCGAAGACCTATCCGGTTGTATCTGATGTCTCTGTGGAAACAGAACAGAACCCCTGTCAAAACTGGTGCCAGTTTTGGTGCCAATAATGTCACATCTTGTATGGTGAAAAAAGCGTCAGAATCTCCTAGTAGGAGTTTCGCTGCACCTACCCCACCCCCAGCTGTCCGTGTACATGGATGCATTGCTGGAGGGATGGGGGCCTGCGTGGGAGAACACCAGGTCTCGGGCACATGGACTCTCCAAGAGAGCCAGCTGCATATCAATTTGTTGGAAATGATGGCATTGGAACTGGCATTGGAAAAGTTTCTTCCAAAAGTCAGCGGCAAGGTGATATTGATACGGTCGGACAACTCGACGGTAGTATCATAGATAAATCGCCAAGGCGGGACCAAGTCACCCACACTATGTATCAAAGTGTGGCACTTGATTCAATCGGGCAGGAATTACTCGGTTGTTTTGAAAGCAGCTCACATTCCTGGGCGATTGAACATTCTGGCGGATGCTTTGTCTCGCAGACAAAGAATTCTGCCAACAGAATGGTCCCTCAACCCTCCAGTTCTACGAAGGATCTTCGAGCATTGGGGCAAACCCAACATGGACTTGTTCGCCACAAGGGAAAATGCTCAAATCATGACTTATGTCTCGCCGATTCCAGATCCAAATGCCGTTGATACAGACGCTCTGGCGTTAAGCTGGAGAGGGATGCACGCTTACGCGTACCCACCCACCATCCTTCTACCGAAGGTATTGGTGAAGATCAGGGAGGAACCGTGCCTGGTCCTGTTAATAGCGCCATTTTGTCCCAGCAGGGCGTGGTTCACGGATCTTCTAGATCTGCTGGTGGAAAATCCAGTGCAGTTACCCAAGATTCCGAGCATAATCTCCCAGGCCAAGGGACGCTTCCTACACGAGCATCCCGAAATGTTCAAATTGACTGCGTGGATGTTATCAAACAACGTTCCATGTCGGAAGGCTTTTCTCGACAAACTGCAGATTTCATCGCAGCTGCGAGAAGTAGGTTAACCTTCAAGTCATATAACAACACGGTTAACAGATTTGCAGACTGGTGTGAAGAAAAGGGTATTGATACCTTTCATTCCACTATTCAGCAAATAGCAGACTTTCTCTGTGAGCTGTTCTTTTCAGGACTAGCTCCTGTCACAATTGCTGGATACAAGTCAGCTTTGGCATCAGTTATCCCTTGTCTAGCCAACAGGGATAGTCCAGAGGTGGCCCAGTTGTATGTGATGGTGAATGGAATGAGCATTCTCCTTCGATCAATACTCACCATTCTGTTACTTCTGATATACAGCTGGCTCTGACAGCGGCTCTAGGACTATAGACTTAGAAAGCTTTACCGACTCCTGGGAACCGGGTACTCGGCTCCCAACTGCCGAGTACCCGTTTACCATAGAGCTCATTCTTGTTTGCATAGCGACAAGAGCAATACATGCTTTTTGCATTAAGGATTTTAGTGTTTTAAAATAATCTAAGTCTTTAATCAGTGATAGTTTGTGTGTTCTGAAAGGATTAACTAAGGACTATGGAGAATACCGCCCAAGAAAACCAGGTTGTATTGTTCTTTATTATCCATAGTTAAAAGACTTAGGTCTCTAAATTTCGTTGTGTCGCATGTTCCAATTTCTGTCCCCATAGAATCTGGGACGTGTGCTAACAACGATATATGCCAGACGATCGCCTTCTTTAAACCCCAACAGGCGATCGGCAGATATGAAAATAGGTGTTTGCTACGGTATTTCTAACACGAATATCGGCTGACGTCGTTCTCCGTAGAATCCGAGCGGGTGACGTCACACCCGGTCGCTCGGATGTTTATGTGAAGAAAAATTTTTCATTAATTCGCGCATCTTATTCTGGGTGCTGCGTACTAAAAATGGTACCGGAAACTTTAGAATGATCAAGTTTACGTGTGATCACGATCGGTTTGCAATGATCGGTGGTTTCAAAATTCTTGAGTAGATGTGTGGTCTGCGGTTTTACCGTGTGAGACAGCAGTTTTGTTATACATTTTGTTGTTTTCTTCACATATCGTGCTGCGTTCGTTAGGAGTATAATTTATATTGATTAGTAAATATACCCTGAATGCTATGCGATATGATTCCTGGAGCCGTTACACATCCTGGAGGATCTATTATGGGTGTGTTGTGCCCGCCGCGTACTTGTCGTCATAATCAATGCGATCGTTGTTGTAACGTGGCGGGGTGGGGTGCGGGGAGGTTACGGTTAATTTATGAGTCAAATTATTTGAAAATTAATTGTCTGCCTTCCATCCGGGTCTCGTTCCGCTTGTTTATTGTAGGTTTGTGCTTATTTTATAGGCCAAGCCAGCCCCGCCATCATGTGACGACTGCCATAAGTTTGTCCGTGTAATGTTCAAGGACCATGTCTGTTTTATGTGTGCCCTGTGTAATATAGATCATAGGTGTAATGTTTGTGCAGTGTGGTCCGTCGAAACGATGGTTAAGTTCCTTGCCCAGAAGGACTTGGCTGGGTCTGACGCGGGGTCAGGCGGTCCGAGAGTAAATCGTGGAGCGCCCGGTTCGGCCGGTGCGGGTGCTCCACGTCCCCAGCTGGAGGTGGCGGAGATGGCACCGCCGGCGTGGTTTGGTCCGGCTCTGCAGGGTTTTTCTGCATAGCGTTCTGACCACGCTGGTGTCGTCCCTGCTACCAAAGGTTGGGGGCAGTTTCTCCCCATGCCTGGTACGGATCCTGTCCTCGGACAGGATTCTGGACTGGTTACCGAGGGGGCCGTCTCGTACGGCCCCCTGGCAGTCCCGTCTGGCTTCGGCCAGACGGGTTTCTGTTTCTCTGCGGCCCACTCCGGGTGGTCCAGTAGCGGTGGCTGGTCCGTCAGGTGTGGGAGCCGTCCGCCAGGACGGTTCCACGGTTGACTCGTCTAGTGACGACTCTTCGGAGTCTGAAGACGAGGAGGCCGAGGAGGAGAGGTTGCTGCGGCCCGTGAAGCCGCAGGTGGAGAATATGGAGGTTGATTCCGTCCTAGACGGAACCGGCCTCCATTTGTCTGGTGTGGCGCAAGCCAGGTCAGCGGCTCCGCCTGTGGCTGAGGCAAATCCGTTACCGTGCACCGGTTCCGTGCGGCTTGGTTTGGCACCAGCCGTCACGGGAACGGGTGTGCCGGGCCGGGCGTGGTACTCACCTATCTCGCCTGGTCCGGCAGTCGGACGTGGGTGTGCCGTGGGCGCCCGTGTCCGGCTATGGTTCCGCGACTGCTACGGGTCCGTACGGTTTTCCGTGTGGACCTACCCCATGGACCGGAGTGTTTCATGGGGTGGCGGCGGAACCGTGTGGTACCGGAGTGCCTGGCGTGTCAGCCGTGGCTCCTTGCTGGGAGGCCGTGGCTGGCAGACCCGTGAGCACGTCAACGGGTGACGTGTTTGCGGGGGTGTCTTCATCGGAGGTAGATTGGTCAGATGCTCTGGCGTGGCTAGCCAGGGTTGACCCGTCTGTGGTTTCGGCCACGGCCGATGAAGATGCGCCCCGTCCGTCGGTTGCGGCGATCAGGACGGGGATTTTGCCCGCGGCCCGGATCCAGTCAGTGGGACTGGATCCACGGTTCATAGAATGGTTGGATGCTATTTATAGCAAACAACTGATGACCAAGGGTCAGCTCCCTGCGGCTTCCAGGGAGGTGCGGGCAAGATGTCGTATTCCGCGGGGGGAATACGACAGGTATGGTGTAGTCCCGTCGGTCACGGAGTGACCGATGGGTACTGGGCGTCCAGAGTGCCGTGCCGGGTCACCCCGGTCCGGCACTTGTGGACAAGTCTCAGGTACACCAGGAAGAAGTCCTGTCCCTATGCGATGAGGGTGTGAGGGCAGCGATGAGCGCTGTCAACCACTCTTATCATCTCCTTCAGTCGGTGTGGGCTGAAGCGGGGCAGGCCACCCTGTGCCACCTGTGGCGCTTTCATGTGTCAATGACGGCCTGGTGCTGTCGATGGACGCATTGGCAAGGGTGCAAGCGCGTGTGACGAAATCCAGGAGGCAAATGGTCATTGACCATATGCGTCCGGCTACGGCAGTCAGGGAGCGTCTCCTTGGGACACCCCTGACAGGGCCTAGCATCTTCGGTGGCCAAGCGTGGGCCATCTTAGAGGATACCGCCAGTATCGCGCAGAATCGGTTAGCGGTAAACCTACAGCTAGAGCTAGTGCGACAAGCGCATGCACTAGGGCCTGTGGGGAAACCGCTAACGGGACAACCTTCAAAGGAGCAGAAGAAGCATAAGGGCAAGGCGAAAGCTAGGCCTGTTGCGACTTCTGCTTCAGCTGGGATTTCAGAGCCGCCGCCGGCGAAGAAGCCCAGGAAGGTTGTAGAGGCGCCTACCCTCCCCAATGTTGCTCCTGACCGCCCTAGAGGTGGGAAAGGCAAGGGGAAGGGTAAGGGTAAGGCCTCAAAGGGCGGACAGAAGGGGCCGAAGCGTACCTGAGGGTACGAAAGCTCCCTTCATATCCGCCTGGACCGCGCCTGTGTGACAGGAACAGCGGTGCCAGTTATACCCGTCGTGCCTAGAACGAAATGGTTCTCTCTCTCTCTCGTTAAGAAAGAGTGGGGGGGCGGACTGCGAGCCGGACAACCCCGTTAGACGTCGAGGCGTCTATGGTGGGTGGAAGGCTCATGCGTTTCGTCGAGGCCTGGCAAGGTGTGACGTCAGACAGTCTGGTCCTGGGATGGTTATCCCAGGGTTACATGCCGGAGTGGTGGGACTTTCCACCACAAAATCTGTCTTTGGCACCTGTCTGGACACCCGTACCAAGGGAGCCAGACAAGTTAGAAGCCGTTCAAAAGGAAGTGTTGGGTTTGCTTCTGAAGGGAGCAATAAATCCAGCAAATCGAAACACTCCAGGCTTCTATTCAAACATGTTCCTTGTCCCCAAGAGCACAGGGGGATGGAGACCCATACTCAATCTCAGGCCATTAAATTGGTTTAGCCATACGCCTCGGTTCCAGATGGAAATGCCGAGGTCGGTAATGCGGGATTGAGGAAAGGAATGTGGTGTGTATCGATCGATCTGAAAAATGCATATTTCCACATTCCTATGAATCGGAGTTGGCACAGGTTTCTGAGATTTGCGTTTCAGAGTCAAGTATGGGAGTTTACAGTCTCCCGTTTGGCCTGTCGACAGCTCCGAGGGTTTTCACAAGAGTGGTCCTTGCGGTGACAGCGTTTCTCAGAAAAGAGAACGTGGCGCTACACACCTACATAGACGACTGGCTGCTTAAGGCAGACTCGGCAGCCAGGTTGAACGTGGATACTGCTCTGACTCTGAAGTTACTTTCAGATCTAAGCTGCATAGTCAACGAGGAGAAATCCGAGTTGACGCCCACTCAACGTTTCGTTTATTTGGGGATGCGATTCGACCTTGAGGAGGGCAGGGTTTACCCATCAGAGCCCAGAGTGGTGTCTCTGTTAGCCATCCTCAAGAGTTTTCGAGTGGGAAACCACATTCAAGGCGAGGCGGTTCCTTCAGATGCTGGGCATAATGGTCTCCATGGAGCAGGTTATCCCGTACGATGCTCTAATGCGAAGACCTATCCAGTTGTATCTGATGTCTCTGTGGAAACAGAGAACAGAACCCCTGTCAAAACTGGTGCCAGTTTTGGAGCCGATAATATCGCATCTGCTATGGTGGAAACAGCGTCAGAATCTCCTAATAGGGGTTTCGCTGCACCTACCCCAACCCCAGCTGTCCGTTTACACGGATGCATCGCTGGAAGGGTGGGGTGCCTGCCTGGGAGAACCAGGTCTCGGGCACATGGACTCTCCCGGAGAGTCAGCTGCATATCAATCTGTTGGAAATGATGGCAGTGGAACTGGCGTTGGAAGAGTTCCTTCCGATGATCAGGGGCAAGGTGATATTGATACGGTCGGTCAATTCGACAGTAGTATCATATATAAATCGCCAAGGCGGGACCAGGTCGCCCACTCTGTGTATCAGGGTGTGGCACTTGATTCAATGGTGCAGGAATTACTCGGTTGTTTTGAAAGCAGCTCGTATTCCTGGCCGATTGAACATTCTGTCGGATGCTTTGTCTCGCAGACAGAGAATCCTGCCAACAGAATGGTCCCTCAACCCTCCAGTTCTGCGACGGATCTTCGAGCATTTGGGCAAACCCAACGTGGACTTGTTCGCCACAAAGGAAAATGCTCAAATCATGACATATGTCTCGCCGATTACAGATCCAAATGCCGTCGATACAGACGCTCTGGCGATAAGCTGGAGAGGGATGCACGCTTACGCGTACCCACCCACCATTCTTCTACCGAAGGTTTTGGTGAAGGTCAGGGAGGAACCGTGTCTGGTCCTGCTAATAGCGCCGTATTGGCCGAGCAGGGCGTGGTTCACGGATCTTCTAGATCTGCTGGTGGAAAATCCTGTGCAGTTGCCCGAGATTCCGAACATAATCTCCCAGGCCAAGGGACGCTTCCTACACGAGCGTCCCGAGATGTTCAATGACTGCGTGGATGTTATCAAACAACGTTCCACGTCGGAAGGCTTTTCTCGACAGGCTGCTGATTTCATCGCGGCTGCGAGAAGTAGGTCAACCTTCAAGTCATATAACAACAAGGTTAACAGATTTGCAGACTGGTGTGAAGAAAAGGGTATTGATACCTTTCAATCCACTATCAGCAAATAGCAGACTTTCTCTGTGAGCTGTTCTTTTGAGGACTAGCTCCCGTCACAGTTGCTGGATACAAGTCAGCTTTGGCATCATTTATCCCTTGTCTAGCCAACAGGGATAGTCCAGAGGTGGCCCAGTTAAATGTGATGTTGAGGGAATGAGCAATCTCCGACCGAGACAACCGGTAGTCATTCCAGCCTGGAGTCTATCTTTAGTGCTTAATGTACTGGCCAAGCACCCTTTCGAACCATTGCGTTCGGCTAGTCTAAAGCATTTGACTCTAAAGGCGGTTTTTCTATTGGCAGCTTCCTCAGCTAGAAGGCGCAGTGAGATCCATGCGCTTTCGGCAGAGAGGAACCGATTTATTGTTTCTGGAGAAGGTCTGCGTCTTCTGCCAAGAGCAGAGGTTATGTCAAAGAACCAATCTTTGAGATATCCCGGCAAACCGATCATTATACCGAAGTTAACTAGGTTTGATCGTGATGCCAGTGTCTGGTGCCCGGTCCGTGCTTTGACTAAGTACAAGAAACGGACTGACTCGTTACGGTCGAACGATAGACATCTGTGGATCTGCCATAAAAAGTCTTATGGCGCCGCATCCATGGATACTATCTCTCGTTGGGTGGTCGAATGCATTCAGACTACTCACGAGATGGCGACTGGGCACCAGGTGCAAGGCGTAAGGGCAGACAATGTCAGAGGAATAGCCGCCTCGACCGCCCTTTACAATGGTGTTCCGTTATAGGACATCATGGCCGTTGCACAATGGCACTGTGAGTCCTCATTCACGGATTACTATATGAGGGATGTGTCAGACTCAGCCAATCCACTCGCTTTAGCTGTTTTGAAACGATAGTTAGTGACCACACTGCTTTTCCCCTTTTCTCACTTCGGTAAGAAAAGAACCTAAAGCAGGCATGGTCAGGCGGGAGGATGTCAACCAGATTGTGTCACTGATGGCCGAACCGGTGAATGGTTGTAGGCGGTACGTCTGAAGTCCTGTTATCATAAGCTAATTCAACAAGTGAGAGTTTTTTGTATTATGTATATGTATCATGTTCATTCATCGTATATATTCATGCTCATTCCCAGGCTAATACAAGCGATATGCAGGGAGTAGTTAACCCTCTTGGCATATTGGTGTTTTCAGGCGAGATACATGTTCGTTAGTTCTCTCCCTTTTCTTAGGAGGAAAAAGGGGGGGGAGCTGTGACGCGAATGTGATTCGGTTCCGTAAACTTGACGGTCCTTTTTAGGTCTCCGTTAGTCAAGTTTGAAGTCTAAAATCTTTCTCCAAGGGGCAAAATTAGCATGTATGGCTTGCCCCTTCCCACCAGGTTACTGATCAAATCTGGTGTATATCAGAAGTAACAGAATGGTGAGTATTGATCGAAGGAGAATGCAGGAAATGTCAATTTCCCTTTCTCCGAGATCTAACAATACTCACCATTCTGTTACGGACCCAGCCTCCCAGCCCCACGGAGGCAAGCCATAGTTTTCTCTTGTTTGGTGGCTATGCAAACAATATGAGCTCTATGGTAAACGGGTACTCGGCAGTTGGGAGCCGAGTACCCGGTTCCCAGGAGTCGGTAAAGCTTTCTAAGTCTATAGTCCTAGAGCCGCTGTCAGAGCCAGCTGTATATCAGAAGTAACAGAATGGTGAGTATTGTTAGATCTCGGAGAAAGGGAAATTGACATTTCCTGCAATCTCCGACCGAGACAACCGGTAGACATTCCAGCCTGAAGTCTATCTTTAGTGCTTAACGTACTGGCCAAGCACCCTTTTGAACCCTTGCGTTCGGCTAGTCTAAAGCATTTGACTCTAAAGGCGGTTTTTCTATTGGCAGCTTCCTCAGCTAGCAGGCGCAGTGAGATCCACGCACTTTCAGCAGAGAGGGTCTGATTTATTGTCTCCAAAGAGGGTCTGCGTCTACTGCCAGGAGCAGAGTTTATGTCAAAGAATCAATCTGTGAGATATCCCGGCAAGCCGATCATTATACCGAAACTAAGTAGGTTTGATCGTGATGCCAGTGTCTGGTGCCCAGTCCGTGCTTTGACTGAGTACAAAAAACGGACAGACTCGTTACGGTCGAATGATAGACATCTGTGGATCTGCCATAAGAAGCCATATGGCGCTGCATCCATGGATTCTATCTCTCGTTGGGTAGTCGAATGCATTCAAACTACCCATGAGATTGCGACTGGGCACCAGGTGCAATGCGCAAGGGCACACGATGTTAGAGGAATAGCTGCCTCGACCGCCCTTTACAATGGTGTTCCGTTAGAGGACATCATGGCTGTTGCACAATGGCACTGTGAGTCCTCTTTCACGGATTACTATATGAGGGATGTGTCAGACTCCGCCAATCCACTCACTTTAGCTGTTTTGAGACGATAGCTGCGACCACACTGCTCTTCTTCCTTTTTTGGCATTTGTAAGAAAGAATTAAGAAGCAGACATGGTCGAGCGAGAGCATGTCAACCAGATTGTGTCACTGATGGCCGGACAAGTGAATGGTTGGAGGCTCCACGTCTGAAATCCAAATATCATGAGGTACTTCAAGATTGAGAGTTTTTTGTATTATGTCTATATATCATGTTCATTCATCTTATATATTCATGCTCATTCCCAGGCTAATATATGCAAAGAGCAGTTAACCCTCTTGGCATATTTGTGTTTTCAGGCGAGATGCATGTTCGTGAGTTCTCTCCCTTTTGTTAGGAGAAAAAAAGGGGGGAAGGGGCCAGTGATACGAATGTGATTCGGTTCCGTTAACTTAATGGTCCTTTTAGGTCTCCATTAATCAAGTTTAAGTCTAGCTCTTTCTCCAAGGGGCAAAAGTAGCAATTGATGGCTTGCCCCTTCCCACCAGGTTACTGACTAAATCTGGTGTATACCAGAAGTAATAGAATGGTGAGTATTGATCGAAGGAGAATGAAGGAAATTTCAATTTCCCTTTCTCCGAGATCTAACAATACTCCCCATTCTATTACGGATCCCGCCTCCCAGCCCCACGGAGGCAAGCCATGGGTATCTCTTGTTTGGTGGCTATGCAAACAATATGAGCTCTATGGTAGACGGGTACTCAGCAGTTGGGAGCCGAGCACCCGGTTCCAAGGAGTCAGTAAAGCTTTCTAAGTCTATAGTCCTAGAGCCAGCTGTCAGGGCCAGCTGTATATCAGAAGTAACAGAATGGTGAGTATTGTTAGATCTCGGAGAAAGGGAAATTGACATTTCCTGCATTCTAGTTATGTGTCACCAGTTTCTTTCTAATTGACCTTTCCAGAGTATCCATTGATGATCTGACGTCATATGATGTCATAATCAGCTAAGCGGTGTGTAGGATGGTGTCATAATCATTACAACATAAATGATTCAATATGGCCCGTCTTTAACTTTTAATAGTCTGACATGTAAGAATAGTATTTTCTACTATTTAATAAACATGCTGTTGAATATTTTGAAACTAATTTCACTGGGTGATGTTGCTGCCTATGGCAGCAACAGTGCCCAGTGAAATTAGTTTCAAAATATTCAACAACTTGTACCTGTATAGTTTTCTGGAAATGGATAGTCATGGAGTTCAGAGATCGATCGATCCCATCACGAGTGAGGTGTGGATGGAGCGTAGTTAGAGATGGGTGGGGGCATAGCTAGAAATGGAAACGTCCATTAATTTCAAAATATCCAGATTGATCAGAAAGTTTTTGAAATTATAAATTCATCAAGACATATAATTCAGACAGTTTCATGATGGAATATTGTCACTTTCGTGATGGGCCTACATGATTATGACACCAGCTAACAAATGACATATGTGATTATGACACCAGCTATCAAATGACATATGTGATTATGACACCAGCTAACAAATGACATATGTGATTATGACATCAGCTAATGTGTGACATATGTGATTATGACATCAGCTAACATGTGACATATGTGATTATGACATCAGCTAATGTGTGACATATGTGATTGTGACATCAGCTAATGTGTGACATATGTGATTATGACATCAACTAATGTGTGACATAAGTGATTATGACATCAACTAATGTGTGACATATGTGATTATGACATCATTTTATGCGTGACATATGTGATTATGACACCAGCTAACAAATGACATATGTGATTATGACATCAGCTAATGTGTGACAGATGTGATTATGACATCAGTTAATGTGTGACGTATGTGATTATGACATCAGCTAATGTGTGACATATGTGATTATGCCATCGGTTAATGGGTGACAGATGTGATTATGACATCAGCTAACAAGTGACATATGTGATTATGACATCAGTTAACAAGTGACATATGTGATTATGACATCAGCTAACAAGTGACATATGTGATTATGACATCAGTTAACAAGTGACATATGTGATTATGACATCAGCTAACAAGTGACATATATGATTATGACATCAGCTAACAAGTGACATATGTAATTATGACACCAGCTAACAAATGACATATGTGATTATGATGTCAGCTAAGATGTGATGTATGTGATTATGACATCAGCTAACAAGTGATGTATTTGATTATTACATCAACTAACATGTGACATATGTGATGATGACACCAGCTAATGTGACATATGTGATTTTGACATCAGTTAACAAATGACATGTGATTTTGACATCAGTTAACAAATAATATATATGATTATAACATCAGCTAACAAATGACATGTGATTATGACATCAGTTAACAAATAACATATGTGATTTTGACATCAGTTAACAAATGACATGATTTTGACATCAGTTAACAAATAACATATATGATTATAACATCAGCTAACAAATGACATGTGATTTTGACATCAGTTAACAAATAACATATGTGATTATAACATCAGCTAACAAATGACATGTGATTATGACATCAGTTAACAAATAACATATGTGATTTTGACATCAGTTAACAAATGACATATGATTTTGACATCAGTTAACAAATAACATATATGATTATAACATCAGCTAACAAATGACATGTGATTTTGACATCAGTTAACAAATAACATATGTGATTATAACATCAGCTAACAAATGACATGTGATTTTGACATCAGTTAACAAATAATATATATGATTATAACATCAGCTAACAAATGACATGTGATTATGACATCAGTTAGCAAATAAGATATGTGATTTTGACATCAGTTAACAAATGACATATGATTTTGACATCAGTTAACAAATAACATATATGATTATAACATCAGCTAACAAATGACATGTGATTTTGACATCAGTTAACAAATAACATATGTGATTATAACATCAGCTAACAAAAGACATGTGATTATGACATCAGTTAACAAATAACATATGTGATTATAACATCAGCTAACAAATGACATGTGATTATGACGTCAGGTAACAAATGACATATGTGATTATGACATCAGCTAACAAATGACATGTGATTATGACATCAGGTAACAAATGACATATGTGATTATGACATCAGGTAACAAATGACATATGTGATTATGACATCAGCTAACAAATGACATGTGATTATGACATCAGGTAACAAATGACATATGTGATTATGACATCAGGTAACAAATGACATATGTGATTATGACATCAGCTAACAAGTGACATATGTGATTATGACATCAGGTAACAAGTGACATATATGATTATGACATCAGCTAACAAATGACATATATGATTATGACATCAGCTAACAAATGACATATATGATTATGACATCAGCTATCAAGTGACATATGTGGTTATGACATCAGCTCATGTGTGACATATGTGATTACGACATCACGTAATGTGTGACATATATGATTATGACATAAGGTAATGTGTGATGTATATGATTATGACTTCAGCTAACAAGTGACGTACGTGATTATGACTTCAGATAACATGTGACCTATATGATTATGGCGTTAGATACTCTAGCGATGGATTGGATCCCTCCATTTCTCAAAAGTCAATATAAGAAAACTGATTTGTACAGTTGTGAAACAATGTTACTGAAACAACTGCAGTCTTTTGAATTGTTAACCCTTTAACACTTGAATTTGTTCAAGAAAATTTCAATTTTCTCATAGGAAATGTCCATTTGTAGACCAAGAGGTGAAATAGCCATATCTTGGTCTGCAAATGGATATTTCTCAAGACCACGGCAGAAGCCATTTGTGGCTGATGTAAGTGTTAACCCTTACCACTCTGATGTCAATATTCCATCTTTTACTGTGTCAATATCCCAGAAACTGGTGTACATTTCTCAACAATTTTGGTGGAAGATGTTGCTGTCTACGACGGCACCATCTCCCACCAAATTTGTTGAAAAATGAACACCAGTTCATCTTTTGATTTACTTTGAAAATTTAAAACCTTGACATCAGAGTGGTAATTGTTAAAGTGTTAATTGAATACAGGAATGTTATAACCTCAGGATTGTTCCCTGCCATGCCTGAGTGCAACTCAAAGTAGGAATTATTGAAAACAAAGTTTGTCTGTTCCATTTATATTTTTTCGAATGTGGACCTAAATGTGGTGGTTTTCAGTTTGGTGCTTTCAGATACGAAAGCTTTGGCGCCATCGACATACATGTAGAATAGACAACCCTTATTTTGTTTTATAGATGTATTAAGCTCCCAAATACAAAATCTGTTTGGCAGTCAGTTTTCTGAGCAAAGCTGAAGAAATAGTCCTGTTGTTTATCTCTTTAACCGCTACCATTCTGATGTCAATATTCTATCCTTTACCGTGTCAATAACAAAGAAACTGGTGTACATTTTTCAACAATTTTGGAGCAAGATGTTGCTGTCTACAACAGCACCATCTCCCACCAAATTTGCTGAAAAATGAACACCAGTTCATCTTTTAATTTAATTTGAAAAATTTAAATTTTAACATCAGAGTGCTAAGGGTTAATATATAGATTACAGTACAGCTTAGAAATAACTAGATGTTTCCAAAAGAAATACAGAAACAGGTTAGTGAGTACAATTTTAAACAAAATGTAAGAAATGTGTCCAATCAAATTAAGTACAAAATATTCAACAGTGCATTTTATTTTGTTTTGGAAATATGTTATATTATTTGTGAGATGTACTGTAAGGCTCGGACAATCACTGGATAGATACATCTGTATACCTTTAGATCATGGTCTGTCTTCTGACACCTTGATTTAGCCTGCCCAGGTGTGATTGTTCCGGTGCTGATTCCAGATAATAATAAGCTTCCTCATCTGATGCGGAATATAAAACGTGCATTGTCTAGGAAGATAATATCATCATTCATTCAGTCTAATTGTATATATGTCTGTGTTATAAATGGTTTGTTGCAATGAATATGTGCATTGTGTTTCTATTAGAGTTATAGTTCTGTCATTGCATGGTGATTCATGGTGGTAAACTTACATGTAAAGATTATTATCCCTTTAGTGGGCAAATTTAAGAAAATTAAAATACTTATATACTTATTGAATGTTCATTTGTTTGCCAAGATTATCTTTTTGAAAATTTACTAATGGAATGTATGGCTCTTTTATATATTTACATAACTTATGCTTATTCAATGCCATTTGCATACAAATTTCTACGGCAATAACACAAATACTTGGACCAATGATGAGACTGAGAGAGGATATATATATATCCTCTCTTTATACCAGTATGTAAGATTCCCCTTCTGCCTTCTGTTTCCTGTGTATTTTGGGGTTTGTTTTTAATATGGTGGGTATAAGGCGAGTGCGGGAAGGTGCTGTGGTTATGGTGACACAACTATAATTCAGACTTATTGCATTTCGTTCAAGAGATTGAACTCATCAGAGGCTGGATTACTGTTTGTGAGCCTTTAAAAAGATAGTGTGTCTACCTCTTTTCCAATCAGCATATTTGTTATGCCGAATGGATATGCTGTTGGTGGCAAGTGGTGTGTGCGTGAGTGGGTGTGTATGCCTGTGTGTGGGTTTGAATAAAGAAGGGCCCTGTAGGGTTGAGTGCTTGCTCTTATGGTAGATAGAGCACTCGTACTGAGCCAAAGTGGAAGTGTGTGTGGATGTTGCTTGGGAGAGGTGATTATGACATCAATGATCCCTGTTGACAGTGACGTGTCATGTGGATGAGATCATAAACGTGTCAGTGTAGAGCTGTTTTGTCTTAGTGCTAGTAAGGGGTTTTAATGGATCGGTTAGTTCGGTCTGGGAATAAAACAGTTATAACTACGTTTTCAGGTGTCGGGGCTTGGTGCCCAATAGCTGAAGGGAATGGCGGGTTTCACCCTGCTAGGTTAATCTCTGATGGTTCCATGGTGTGGAATTGATGGATCCTGTGTGATTCCTTCTCTCTTCTCTCTTCTCCATCGGGGTAGATTTTTGGTCTGTGGGGTCAGAGGACAGTACTTGAATTATGCAGAAACTCATGTGTTCCCTTGAATGTTTTTTCTTGTTGAAATGACGTGAGACCGGGGTATCATAATTCTCTTTTTTGTGCAGATGAGTAATGGATCTAAGATGTTCTTGTATTCTTATTTTGAATGCCCTCAGATTTTAAAACAGTAAATAGCAAATCAACCAATCAGGTTCTCTCGAACAAACTTGGTTCAGCTATTGCCCTAGATGCAGTTTCTCGAGTTTCAAATCAATCTGCTAAGCGGATTCAGAAATTCTTTGATGTGTTTCTAAAAATAGTGTAAAATTGAAGATGGCTGCTGGCCAAATCAGCTTCTTTTGAACAAACTTGTAACAATATGCTCTAAGGAAGCTTCCTGACAAATGTAACTGAAACTGGCCCAGTGGTTTTTGAGAAGAAGAAATATAAATTTTCCAATTCTTTTTCTATAGGAGTTTTGGCAGCAAAATAATCCAATGCATGCAAGAAGGCTGCTGACCCATTTATTTGACAAACTGAAAGGTGCAGAATTTGACATCACCATACCCATAAACCTATATAAAACAAATTTTGACTTCAAAATCTATCAAATGAAAAATTCTGATATGGATGCCAAAACGTAGAATTCTGATTGGTGGCTGGCTGCCGTTTAAAAAAATACTAACTTCCCTTGAACAAACTTGAATGATCCTGAGTCCTTAATCATATTTGGTTTAAACAGAATTCATTTTTAATCTAAGGGGGGGGGGGGGGGGGGTTGGAGGGGGGGGAAGGAGGGAGGGAGAGAGGTGGGGGAGAAAGAGAAAGAGAGAACTCAATTCAATCACTACTTACTAAGTCGAACCCACTCACATTTAGCTCCAGAAAAGATTTTACCATATCTTTTAAGCCTCAGTAACCAGTTAAACCTCAACTCCTAATATCCTGTTCTAGGCTTATAGAATGGGGTTAACTCCCTTATTGTCATACAGACATACTGACATAAACTGGCTTCAATCTAATGATCTCTGTGATCTCATGCGCATCCTCCTACTTCCAATATGGTGAGCTTCACAAATCAATTTCTTTAATCTTGACAAAAATCATTCCGATGTGTGGTGAGGCGGGCCGTACTGATTGAATGGTAAGTATATATGTTTAGGTGGTTAATAAATCTACAGACCAACCCACAAGGGAGATCTGTGGTCGTTGTTATTACACCACCAACATCTAACCATTCAATCACTACTTGCTTAGCCCATAGAATTGGCCAGTGCCTCACTTCAAATCCAACCAGTGGATGGAGATTTGAGAAACCTTAAAGGTTAAATAAATCACAAGAACGCTGAAGCATACAATGTCTCGCCTGTAAAGGCATGGATGGTGTGGATTGCAAAGCAAACTTGGCTTGGTTCGTAATATACATATTCAGTAATGCACCAACAAACAAGTGTAACCAATCAAACATGGAAAATTTTATCAAACTGCAGATAGTCTGATCTTGAAATCCTTTTCCAAAATGAAACTAGTAATGATGCTGATAGTAACCCTGCATAGTATATAACTTGCTGTAAAATTTTGTTGATATCTGGTAACCCATTGTTGAAAATGAGTGGTACATAAAAAATAAAAAATGCAAGTCCAAAACCGTGAAAAAAGTAGTTAAAAATTGCCCAAAATCATACCACTAATGATGCATAGTGACTAAATATAAAGTGTGGTTCCTTATCAGAACATGACACTGTTAATTACAGCTTATTTGCGACAATGTGTTGAAATTTATCGCAAATGCAGAGCGAAACAATCACACATTTAAAATTATTCTTTAATTTCAGAATTTTAAGTCAGTCAACAAACTATTGTGATATTCCTGTATCTACATCGAAAACTCTCCGGTAATTTTTAAAATATGGATTCATGAATATATCGGAAAATCGACCAAACCCGCTCCTACTATATAAAAGCAAATTAAAGAGGTTATGAGTCTATAAACTCTTTCACAAAACTTTAATCTATTTTCTAGCTCAAACATTATTGTAGAAAGGGCTTAGCTAAATCCGTCACTCACTCATTTGACTTGCTGCTTTAACCCTTTATCCCTCATATCAGCCAAAAACAGCTTCTGCAGTGGTCTTGAGAAATGTCCATTTACAGGCCAAAAGAAAACTATTTTTGAAAATTTACCACTAGAATGACTGGCTCGATAACCGAGCCAGTCAATCCGGTGGTAAATTTTCAAAAATAGTCTTCTCTTTGTCTGGAAATTGACATTTTCTATGAGAAAATTTTAATTTTCTTGAATAATTTCGAGGGTTAAATGGTTAATGTTTGATATGTAGAAAACTTTATGACATCATAATTGAGATCTGTAGCAGAAAAGCTCAACAGACACTTCTGTACTCAACAACATCAACTGGGAATTGCTCATGCTAAATATGTGGCCAAATAGACTTTCCAAAACAAACAGGAATGCCACATTTGCGCTTAAGGCAGTCTAGCCAAATTACATTCATATTAATTAGTCATATCAGTGAAAGGTGCCTTTATGGGTCACGATTGACAAGGATAATTATTATTTATGCTAATTCAATGACATATCAAGCCACAGAGAAGACTTTTTTTTTAATTTCGCACTGGAATTACTAGCTCGGTTATTCAACTAAATTTAGTATGGCAGTTACCCATATGATTGTAGAGTGCATGAGAACATTTATATATTTTGGCTTTGCCCCAGTGGGCAGGGGAGTGGTTATAAGGTAATGTCGATTGTAACGCATCTCCTCCAAAACTGTTGGACAGAATGCAACCAAATTGTTTATGTAATTTGCCCATATGATTACAGCGTGAAAAGGGCATTTACATTTATTTCCATCCCGAACGGGTGGGTGTGTGTCAAAAGATCAAATTTTAATGTGCTTTATTGATCGTAATGCAACTCTTCCGAGACTGTTGGGCAGGGTTCAACCAAATTTGGTATGTGAGTTGCCCATATGATTGCGAAGTGCAACAGGACATTTACTTTTTGTCACCGCCATAACCCATCCACCCCACGGATGGTGTGTGTGTGTGTCAAAATGTCAAATTGATTGTAACACAACTCCTTCGAAATCACTGGATTAAATTCAACCAAATTTCTTATGTGAGTTACCCATATGTTTGCAGGCTGGGTGTGTGTCAAATCAGTGAATGTTAGGATTTGTGATGGCGCGTCATCGACTGTCCAATCTAGTTAGGTATATAATGTTGTACAATGTGACTGATTAACCCTCTAAAGCTATTCAAGAAAAATTGTTCATAGAAAATGTCCATTTGCAGGCCAAGATATTATTTTTGAAAATTTACGACTGGGTGGCTCTGTTATTTAGCCAGTCATTCCAGTGGTAAATTGTCAAAACTAGTCTTCTCTTGGTCTGTAAATGGAGATTTCTTAATCCTTACCACACTGATGTCAATATTCTCTATTTTAATGTGTCAATAGCAAAGAAACTGGTGTACATACTTCAACGACCTTGGTGGAAGACAGCACCATCTTCCACCAAATTTGTTGAAAAATGAACACCAGTTCATCTATTAATTTAATTTGAAAATTAAAAATTTTGACAGTGTAACAGGGTTAAGACCGTTGCAGAAGAAGTTGTTGGCCAGCTTTGAGTATTAACCCTTTCACAGATAAATTCCCCATATCTCATTTTCAAGCCAATCATGCAAGACTCATTTAAAAACTGTTTAATATTTTGAAATTCATCTGACTGCAAGATGTTTCAGCCTATTGCTGCCTTAGGCAGCAACGTCTTCCATACAAATTAATTTCAAAACATTCAACAAAATAAGTTTTATATCATAAAGAATGTACTTTTTCAGGGATTTGCTGATTAAAGGGTTAGGCTTTATGCTGCAATAATTAATTATGTAATGCTGTAAAATATTACTTATTAATTTGATTAGATTGTTCCAAACGGACATCTAGTTATTTTTTTATTATTGTATTATCTGTATTATCATAACAGACATGACAGATGAAAACAAAAGAGCAAACCCCAGGGTATTGAGATTACGTGCAATAAAAGTTATAGAATTTCTATATTGCCCTAATTTAGCAATTATACCCTGTAAAATGAAACAGGAATAGACGGGTGTTATAGTAAATGTCCATATGATCGCTCAACCATAGCAAAAAATGAGTCGCTATTTCGGTATTGAGTATGAATAAGATAGTGTTTACAGTCAATATATTGTAATATCCTTGTTTTTGAGAAAAAAATTCTTGTGTTCAGAATTGTATTGTGTTAATTGACATACATGTGAACCCAGGCATGGTGCTTTTTTAACATCACAATTTCTAGTGGTGCTGAATTGTAAGTGAGTCCTAGGGTAACTGCTTTCATTCTTTTATACTAACTATATATCCAGAAGATAATGAAACAAAAACCAGCAATGAATCTATGTTCTGGTGACTATATTTGAAAACAATTTGGCTGAAGGATCAATTTTTCTTTCAGACTAGTCAGAAAGCTTTATCTTTATCAGATGTCAAGAAGCAATTGTATTAGAATTTCTGTATGAAAATTGTTAACCTTTACACTGAGAAATGTCGGAAAAAGTATATTCTTTATGATATACAACCTTAAGTCTGTTGAATATTTTAAGATTAATTTGACTGGAAGCCCTTACTGCTTTGAAGCAATGGCTTCCAGTCAAATTAATTTCAAAACATTCATTAGTTTTCCTCTATGATAGCGTTAAAAATGAGATACTGGAAATTCATCAGGGAAAGTGTTAATGAAAAATACTTACAATGCAGAAAATATTCTGTTGATTATTTGAAAATTAATTTTATTGGAATCTGTTGAGCACAACAAATCAAATTGCATTCAAATTATTCAACAGTGTTTCTATATGCCTGTTTTTAAATTGAGACTGATTTCAGCGCTCTAAATGGGTCAGCTTAATTTCCAAACATAAATTCATTATGCGTGTAGGAATAGATCACTATCTATTGTTTTTCTAATGCCGCTTTAGGCTTCACCATTTAACCCTTACAGACCAAAAAGAACTAATGCTTTTTGATCTAACAAATATTCTGTTAAGTATTTTGAAACTAATTTGACTGGGAGTATCCAGTCAATTTAGTTTCAAAATATTAAAAATCTTTCATGTATAGTTCTCTTGAAATTGTAACGCTGCCATTTCGGTTGTGACAGGGTTAAGACACACACAAATTACACATGTATACTATACTGGAGACTACATAATGAGTACGCGATACTAAATTATTTCTCCGCTATATCATACCTAGGTATGCTTACCTGTGCGCAATATCAAGTCATGCTCGTAAGAATAATCTTTAAATCATCCAATTTCTGAAGGTGTGTCTACAATGGTATTTATAATTGAAAAAGAAAATATTTATTAAAGTTTCAGAATTTCTTTACTATTTTACAGGTTTGTATAAATACTTTATCTATTAATAATACATTATGTAACTGTTTAACTCTTTAATGGGCAAGCCAGTCCAAACCAACCTCTGCAGTGGTGTTGGACATTGGCCATTTTCAGGCCAAGAAATGGCCATTTTTGAAATTTTACCACTGGAATGCCTAGCTTGATAATCGAGCCTGTCATCCAAGTAGTAAATTTTCAAAAATAGTCTTCTCTTTGCCTGCAAGTGGAAATTGTCTAAGCAAAACTCTGGATTAACTTTAGCAATTTTTGGTCATGAAAGAATTAATTACTCTTCACCACAACGTCAATCCTTACCAAAAATATACATCTTTCGTTCATTTTATTTGATCGTTTTTCTTATTTTGATCTGGTCTGTTCCTTTAATCCTTCAATGGCCAAGCCAGTCAAAAAGTCTTCTGTTGTGGGCTTGAGAAATATCCCATGATTGCAGACCATGAGAAGCCTTCTGGCTGTCCATCATTCGTCGTTATCTAGATTTAGATCAAACATGGTCAAACCGTTCCTGTGGACATTTCGTATCTGTATTTTAAAAATAAAGTTGATTAGATAGAAAACAATAGAGTTATCCCCCTTGAAAATCTTATCAAGTATGTGCCATAGAAAGATATTACTTCTCTGGCAGGTTTTGTCAAATTTAGAGCTATCAACTTTTAACTTGTTGGGTAGATACCCTTGGCCAGATGCTACAACCCATAGAAGAACTATGTCTGTCTGATCTAGTTTCTTGATAAAATAGGTCAATTTTCCAATTGAAATTGATAGTAAGTTGCACATGTTGTCAGCCTTCGTATAAAGACCAGTAATCAAACGTGGTATACATTGTGAGGATAAAGGTATGCCCTATTTTAAAAGTAAGCCAATGTGACCTACTTTTCGCAGTGCACTGATCATCATAGAAAATCTTTAACTAGACAGTCATTTGAAGAGGTTTTCTTATACAGTAACCAAATTTGACATGTGAATGGTGTTTCCTATATCAAACATAGGTCAGTGTGACCTACTTTTTATGGTTCACTGAACATCGATGAATTTTTTTTATAAATTCCATCGTTTCAAGACACATAATCACATATATTTCACACAGTCACACAACCTGATGTATGGATTCATGATAGCCTAAAATTGTGTGTGAAAATTCAGATCAGCGTGGCTTGCACGATTATGTGATTAAATCGAAAATCACGATTATGTTTTAAATCGTGAATTTATATGATTAAAAATTAAATAATCAAATAATCATGAATATTTTCTCTTGAATAAAATATTTCAAAACCTAACTTTCAATTACTTTTTAACGCAATTGGTCATGAAAAATTACATTTTGTTTAGTTGATGTATGTCCATTTGCAGGGCAAGAGAAGACTATTTTTGGAAATGTATTACTGGAAAGCCTGGCTCGAGGATCAAGCCAGGCATTCCAGTGATACATTTTCAAAAATAGTCTTCTCTTGCCCTGCAAATGGACTTTTCTAACCACCATTGCAGTTTTCGTCATTGAGATTCTTTTGTTGTTATGTCTTGGTAATTTGTATCCAAGCTAATTAATCGAGTAATCACGATTATTTTTGAATAATCGATCACGATCACTCAACGCAATAATCGCACGAGCCTAGATCAGCGTTACCTACTTTTCATTGTTCACTGAACACCATAGATCCCTTTCTCAATGCATCATATGCTAAAAGTATGCCGCATACCAAAAGTAGGTCATCGTGATATATTTTTCATGATTCACTGAATATCCTGGCTGTAATTTCAAGAGTTTTTCGTATGCAGTAAACAAACCTGTGCACATCGAATAAATTGTTGTCAGGTCTGTTTTCTCAAAACTCCCCCTATGGTGATGAAACTTGGGGTTATATATGGGTGCATCGTAGGCTAAGGCAGCGCGTGAGCTGTATCAAAGGTGCTCTACCGTTCATGGTTCATGCACCATTACCGGGAAATTTAGTTAAAGATGCATTATCTCCACGATATAAATAAATGTGGAAATTTTTTGTATATTTCGTGTAATATAATGGTCCCATTGTATTATTAGTACATACTAATTTTTATACATAAATTCGGGCCCCATCACATATTTGTGATTATTTGTTGATTTTCTGGAAACTCATGTGCGCATATGTGTTTTCAATTTAGGGAAGCATTATATTTATGAAACAATCCAATTAGAAAGAACTCTGAAATATCTTAAATATGTCTAGACATGCAGTTCGCCAGCGACAGACAAAATACTAGCGCCACGACTATCAGCGATCGAAAACCTCAGAGCTACACGCTGGGAGGGCTGAAAATGCAAAGAAATTCTATCGGGACATCAAACAAATAAGTTGCATAATAATAGTTTGATTTATAAAAGACCAACGATGAATCGCATACCACCATTAAGTAATGAATACTCTGGTTTCTCTGTGAAACGGAGATGGTGGCGACTCAGATTTATGATTACATATTTTATATTTGTGAAATTCATAATTTGCATCCTCTTCGATGTCGAGTAGTCGTATATATATGTTAAAATGAGAGTATTGACTAACTGGAAGATTTTATGGACATGGTTCAATATATTAAATTTATAGCTCTATCAGTTATAGCCCCTTTAAGGGTGTGGGGGGGGGAGGGGGGGGGGGTGTTTATCGTGATGCAATGCATCACTAAGATTAGCATTGCATTATTAGAACCCATAATAAAACATTCAGCCAGTAGACCTGTATTATTTTTAAATGTTTAGATAAAATATGTTGCAATCCCATTAGAATTAACCCTTTAACCGTCGAATTTGTTAAAAAAATTTCAATTTTCACATAGAAAATGTCCATTTGCAGACCAAGAGAAGGGTATTTTTTTATATTTACCATTGGAATGACTGGGTCTGTTATCACGCCAGTCAGTCCATTGGTAAATTTTCAAAAATACTATTTTCTTGGTCTGCAAATGCACAATTCTCAAGACCACTGTGGAAGAGGTTTTTAGCTGATATTAGTGTTACAGGGTTAAGTATGTGTCATCCGTGTAGGCTCAAGAGATGTGAGTGTCAGTACTGAGGTATGCAAGCAGATATTTTAGGACCAAATAAATCTAGTCAAATTATCTCTCACTCTCTTACCTAGGCTTGGCCTAGTGCATCTGCTCCTGCCCTCACGTACTTCCAGGTGAGAAAAGGCCTTTATAATAGTTATAATAGCTTTTGTATAAGTTTTACACCTTTGTAGATGCTTCATCAGTCATGTGAAAAGACTGAATATGTCTGTGGCTAATAATTGTTATAAAATATAAATATTGTTTAGTGATTGATTGATGATAACAATTCAAGGAAGTGCGTATGTGTACAAATCTGATCATAAGGGACAATTTACAGACTGAGGTAAATCATGAGTGAATAGTAATATTTGGTTAATTATGAAAAAAGTTGTGTCTTGATTGTGTTAAAAAATTTGCCGGAAGAAAAAATAAGAATAATCTTCTAGAATGATTATGATAGGGCTCTTAATAGACCTTTCCACTTTATCCATCCATCGTATGATGTCATAATCAACTACATGACGTGTAGAATGACATTATAATGAAGGATGTCTTTATGATATCATGAATGCTGTAGATAAGTATGTCACGAATGTATGTTTGAAGACGGACTATGCGTTGCTGTATGAATTGTATGTATTTACTGTTTAATAAATATTCTGGTGAATATTTTGAAACTAATTTGACTGGGCGCTGTCATTGCCATAGGCAGCGACAGCACCCAATCAAATTAGTTTCAAAATATTCAACAGCTTACCTGTATGATGATGATTACTGTATTCTGCGGCTATAGTAGTAGAAACATTCTACAGCTGCAATCAGTCCTTCTTCGCTTTTGCCCACTGTGTCTAATGTCCTCAGCCGAAATCCTTAGCTTCATCAGGTCCATACTTGATTTGAGTGTACCGAGTCCTGCTTTCTTGAGGTCACCTCGTAGCACGCTTAGCAGATTTATGCAATGATGTCCTCTCCTGGCTTTGTATTTGCTGGCTCCGTGTAGGGCGAATTCCAAGGCTCTGTGCTGGTGTCTCTTCTGGCATCCTTAGCACATGGCCAAACATGGACCATCTTTGCTGGGCGACTTTTACAGACTGCGGCGATGTATTTACACTGCTTGTATAGTGCATCGTTGGAAATTATGCTCTCTGGCCATCAGTGTCCAGTGATGGTGCATAGGTGTTTGCAGTGGCAGGCATCGAGTTTGTCTAGAGATGCCTTTGGAGCTGTTACAGTTATACAGCATTGTATAAATGTAGCCTCTTTATCAAGGGCATCTTTGATCTATGAATCCATAGCTTCCAGAAGGACTGGAAAGCTATGTTCCCCAGAAATGTCAGCAGTACTGCAAAGCAGTGAGCCCAGGATTTTACTTTTCCTCCATGGTTCGTCGCCATTTTCTATAGTTTCATGCTTTGTCGATAGGTATATGTGGGTGAACTCTGTTTTGGATTCATTCATAAAGAGATTCTCAATTTTTAGTTTGCTTGCAGCTTTTGGGAGAAGTTCGTCGAGGGGTTTCTTTTCGTCGTCTATGAAGTCCACATCGTCGGCGTATTCCATCTCTAGGGGCTACCCAGTATTGATGGTATCAAGGTAGCAGGTGAAAAGCACTGGAGATAGACCATCTCTATCCGATTGATGTCTCGAACTCTACAGACTTCACTGACTTGACTCATACTCTCAGCTTGGTGTCTGCAAGCAGTAGTCTCACTAGTCGTAGCTCATCTTCATTGCAACTGGCCTGGCATAGTACATCTAGGATCTTTGAGTGTTTAATTTTGTCGAAGGCTTGTGACATGTCAATGCCCATTTTGTGGAAGTCCCAGTGTTTGGACTTGACTGCCGACACGCTCATGCTTTGTCCAAACACTGTATAGTTTTCAGGAAATTAATAGTTAGGGCATTCAGGGATCGATTGATCCCAACACGACGAAGTGTGGATGGAGCTTAGCTAGATGTGGGCGGGGCATATCTAAAACTGGAAAGGTCCATTCCTCTGTGCTTGGGCCGCTAATAATAATAATAATTATTATTATTATTATTATTATAATAATAATAATTTTTCTCTGTCTATCTATATGAAGTGTCGCATTGATTGATCAGGCTTAACTCTTTCACCCTCAAATTTGTTCAAGAAAATTTTAATTTTCTCCTAGAATGGAATGTCAATTTTCATACCACGAGAATATTAGTTTCGTATATTTACCACTGGAATGACTCGCAAGACAGTTATAAAGTTATAAAGCCAGTGATTCCAATGGTAAATTTTCAAAAATAATCTCTTGGTCTGCAAATGGATATTTCTCAAGGCCATTGCAGAAGACATTTTTTCCAAAGATTGAGTGTTATGGTTAATGAATTCAGTGAGATTGATGCATACCCTGCACACTACAATCAGACCCTGAGTTCTCAATGCATTCATTCTGAAGAGAGCAAATCCATCCATGATCAATTTTACTTGTCTGCGATGGACTGATACAGCGACTGTGAATTAACGATCATTGTATTACCTGGGCTTTCATTCCTTTGTAGATGAAAGCTTTATTCTCTAGAAAAGCGTGTGTGGACTGCGGAACATACAGGAGGACGCTCACTCTATACTGTTCTTTTTTTCTATCGATGTATGATTCATCCTTATCAGCATTGTATTAACCCTTTGAACCCTGAATTCCTAGGATCGCAATTTCAAGATAACTACACGGGTAATCTGTTGAATGTTTTGAAATTAATTTGACAGGAATATGTTGCTGCCTAAGGCAGCAACATCTTCCAGTCAGATTAGTTTCAAAATATTCACCAGAATAGTTATTAAATCGTAAATGAGATATCGAGTTCATGCTTTCGGATTTAGAGTGTTGACGCTTGTAATTCTGAATTCCGAGAAGTATTTCTTTTTTTTAACTGACTGCTAAGTTTGAACACATTCTGATAGAAAGTGTGTGTATGCTATAATACTAACCAGCAATAAATTGCAGTGATTCACATTTGTTTCTCAACTTCATTGCTCAGAATAAGTTAAATTAACCCTTCAGATCTGATACAATAATTTCTTTATGATGAAAAAAATATTTTCTTGTATACTTTGAAATTACTATGCCTGGAAGACTGCTGTCTAACATAACCCTTTAACACTGATATCAGCCAAAACAGCTTCTGCCGTTTGGTCCTGAGAAATGTCCATTTGCAGCCTGAAGAGAATACTATTTTTGAAGATTTACCATTAAAATGACTGGCTCGTTAACCGAGCCAGTCATACCAATGGTAAATTTTCAAATACAGTCTTCTCTTGGTCTGCAAATGGACATTTTCTATGAAAAAAATAAAACATTTTTTTAACAAATTCAAGGGTTAAATTGTTAAGCCAGCACCAGCTACAAGTCAAATCTTTTCTATTAGATTCAACATTTTTACCCAGCACGATAGCATTGAAATTGAGATAACAAGGGTGGCGTGGAGGATTTCATATAGCTTTTACAGCAGACACTTTCATCTGAAAAAAATTTTGATGTGAAATCTCAGTTGTGTCTTACCAAAATTTGATCCATTGAGAAGTTTTCTCAGGTTTGAAAAGTTTTGCGAACCCAGTATTTCATCAGTGAAATGGTTAAGTACTTATCACGCAGGATTTCTATGTGGATTGGATGAAAACCATTATACATTTTTATAAATAAAGATTTTTTGTTGCACTTGTATCGTATCTGGCATAAAAAATTTCCTGTAATGAAAGCTTAATATATACTGTAAAACATCAGAATTATCAATGCATAGGTTTACTGGAAATCACTTAATTCTGGAGAGAAAACAAAATAAGTGGAGTAGGGGTGGAGTGTCATGGGGTAGAAACAGTTTATTTTATTTGCACCCAGGAGGGAATAATCATCTATTGCACTACACATATAGTTTCAGTGGATGGATAAGTCTCTACAGTTAAATTCAAACTGTATTTTTCACTGTCAGGTTCATTATCCTTTAATGATCAAGCTGGCCAAAACTGGCCTGTGCAGTGGTCTTGAGGAATGTCCATCTGCAGGTCAACAGCAAAGTATTTTAGAAAATTTACCATTGGAATGACTGGCTCGATAATCGAGCCAGTCATTCCAGTGGTAAATTTTCAAAAATATTCTTCTCTTGGGCTGCAAATGGACATTGCCTGGACAAAAAAGTGAATTTTCTTTTAAAATCTTGACCACTAAAAGGTTGAATTCAAGCAGTGTACTTTTCAATGTCAGGTTCAGTACCTCTTTAGCCAGAAATACTATTTGTCAAATTATTCTCAGAAGATTCTCTCCATCTCTATGTGTAATGTTTGTTTTTTCTTGAAACCATATCCATTGTGCAGAATTAATACAGTTCAAGTTGAATATAATTTATTTCATGATTGTAAATACAAGAACTTTTCTGAAATATCTGAGAACAATTAGAGCTACCCGCAGGTATCAAGGTGGTGTGTTCTTGAGAATAAGGTGTGAGTCATATTCTCTGTGAATAGCCTGCATAATTAGCTGCAAGTTATAGAAAGCATATTCTAACCCTTTCATCACGAAGATCCCATACTCTAAATTTCAAGACAGTTATATCTCTACGTCGTTGAAGATTTTATTGGCTGATCTGACTACAGATTGTTCCAAAACTGATTAGTTTCAGAACATTTAACAGAATACTTATTATCTCATAAAAGTTTATTAATAATTATATATAGTCTATTAGGTAATTCACAATTTATCGCTTACACACCAAAAAATGCAAATTCTTTGTGATGTAAGCAATATTTGGATGAAAATATTGAAACTAGTTTGACTGGAAGCTGTTGCCATTATAGGCAGTAACAGCTCTAAGTCAAGATAGATTAAAAATAATCAACAGCTTTTCTGCATTATAGTTGTCATGAATATGAGCCACTCGGATTTCAAGAGTGAAATGGTTACTGATCTGAGAACAGGTCTTTGTGGTAGACCCAGTGTGACATCTATTAACCCTTTAACACTCAAATTTGGTCACGTTCCTCATAGAGAATATCCATTTACTGACCAAGAGAAAACTATTTTTGAAAATTTATCACTGGAATGACTGGCTCAGTTATAACCAAGCCAATCATTCCAGTGGTAAATTTTGAAAATTAGTCATCTCTTGGTCTGCATATGGACATTTATCAAGACCACTGCGGAGGACGTTATTGGTTGCTATGAGTGTTAAAGGGATAATGGCTGTTCTTGCTTGTATTCTGAATTGCTTTAGAGACTTAGCTTTGCAGTTGTTAAGTACAAAAAACTACTTAATATCAAAAAATAGTTTGATTGAATGTCTCTGCTGTTATAGATAATTGTTATTGTATTCTTCAGACATTTTAAAACTCTGGCATGTAGTATAAAATATACGTGTAACTATCATTAACAACCATTGTATCTACAGAATGAATAGCGTTTAACCCTTTCATGTCGAAGCCGGCCAAAATGGCCTCAACGGTGGTCTTGAGGAATATCCATTTGCAGACCATGAGAAGACTATTACTATTTTTTAACATTGTCATTCCAGTGGTAAATTTTTTTTAATTGTCCTCTCTTGACCTGCAAATGGATATTCAACTAGCATATATTTAGATTTTCTTGAATATATTTAGTCATTAAATGGTTAGTTTTCACCTGTAATTTGTGGCATATGCAATGGGCTAAGTGATGACAAATATACAGTTAGATTATAGCAAGCATATGTTGTAATAACAACAGTTCCTCAGTTCAACAGTTCATCGCTTCAACAGTTCCTTGGTCCAAAGCATCCATTTGCAGGAAGAGTTTAAGGTGAGGAAACTTGTCATATTGTATGGATAAGTGCAGATGATTTAGATGCAGTTTTCTATCTGAGACAATTTCTCTAGCTTGTAGAAACACATCTGATAATACTTATTAATACTTAACTGTTTGTGGCAAGCTGTGAGAATTGAGGCTCTTGGGAGCTCACTCTATTAACCATAAAGCCTTAAATTATTTCAAGAAAATTTCAATTTTCTCAAAGAAAATTTAAATTTGCAGACATAAGGATATGTTGACCAAAGAGAAGGCTGTTTTTGAAAATTTACCACTGGAATGACTGGCTCAGTCAGTCATTACAGTGGGAAATTTTCAAAAATTGGTCTGCAGATGTACATTTCTCAAGACCACTGCAGATGCCGTTTTTGGTCGATATGACTGTTAATGGGTTAACCCTTTTATGATCAAATCAGTTAAAAAATTACTTTTGCAGTCGTCCTGAGAAATATCCATTTGCAGACAAAGAGAAGAATACTTTAGATAACTAACTACTGGAATGACTTTCTCAACCGCAGAGTCAGTCGTTTATGTGATAAATTTTCAAAAATATTTTCTTGTCTGAAAATGGACTTTATTATGATATTTTCTCATTTTCTGATGAATGTGTTAAGTCATTTTAACCCGTTCACCGAGAAATCCCTGAAAAAGTATATTCTTTACGATATAAAACTTATTCTGTTGAATATTTTGAAATTAATTTGACTGGATGACATTGCTGCCCATCAGCTTCCAGTCAAATTAATTTTAAAATATTCAACAGTTTTCCTGTATAGTTGCCTTGAAAATGGGATAATGGGAGTTCATCGGTGAAAAGGTTAGTAAGAGATTCAAGATTCAAAGATATTTTGTTTCATAAGACAAATTAATGGCTTAATGGTCAAGACAGCCAAAACTGGACTCTGCATTGGTCAAGTCTGTCATTGCAGCGGTAAATTGTTATAAAAATGTGTTCTCTCTGCCTGCGTGTGGACAATGACTAAGCAAATCTCATGATTTTCTTGAGTGTTAAATGGTTAAAACTGCTCAATAAGAGCAAGCAGATTCTCCCCATGTTTCTGTGATATAGTTACATAGATCTAGTAAGTAGCAAATAATAGGCTCTATCATGTGATGACTTGATTATTGTAAAATAATAACTTACTTTTAACGTAAGACATTACTCATTTAGGTTGCGACAATTTTCTGGCATTAGCATTCGGCGTGCTCCAAGAATTAGATAAATGTGAACATTTTTAAATGGATATTTAATTACATCAAGGACTTATCCAATCTTAATAAAAAAAAACTTTACAGATTTGATCTGTGCCATCATTGCATCCAGACTCCGTCAAAATGAAAATGTTTGTCAAATTGTTTATATATTTTGATGTGGTTTGGACTTAGTTTATTTCTGTCTGATTTGTCTCCTTTTCAAAAATTAGAAGAATGTTCTAGAGGTTTTCTGTAGACATTTGGTTCATCAAGGGGGGGGTACTAATTTAAGCTGTGTTTCAAGACACTGCTCCACATGATGTGGGATATGTGGGTAAACTAAAGGGCTCAACATGTGGACGCAAGCCAACCAAAACCGTTCTCAGTGCAGTGGTCTCTATAAAAGTCGTTTTGTGGGCCTTGAGAAGAGTTTTTGAAAATTTCTCGAAATAACTGGCTCAATGACAGAGCCAGTAATCACATTGATAAAGTTTAACCCTTTAACCCTCACATCTCTTCAGGAAAATTAAGTTTTCTCATAGAAAATGTCCATTTGCAGACCAAGAGAAGACTATTTTTGAAAATGTATTACTTGAATGACTGGCTCGGTTATCGAGCCAGTCATTCCAATGGTAAATTTTCTAAAATAGTTTTCTCTTGGTCTGCATATGTACATTCCCCAAGACCACTGGGTGATATGAGTGTTAAAGGGTTAACGAATTGTCTTCTCTTGGCATGCAAATAGATAGTCAGTGAGCAAAAATGTCAATTTTCCTGACCAATCTTGACCATTATAGGGTTAAACTGGGGCTTGAGGTGATCAATAAAATCTTGAACCAATCAATAATAATAGCTAAAGACTATTATTTTGGCCAACTATTTCAAATCAATCATCATGAGATACACATTGGCTTGATATTTATAAACGTTAATTACAACACATTTTGGAGAGCATTTATTATCCCCTAGGAACGAAATTCAAGGGGATATAGGATTGCGCCCGTTCGGTAACATACGTTCGTTTACCCAGAGTTATTTGCCCCAGAAAAGTATGAAATTCTCAAAAAAAATTTCTGTCTCCGGACAATAACTTATGTTAGACTAAACCGGTTCAAATCAGATTCAGAATATAGCTTAATACTACTGAAGCGGATATCAAGTTCGTGTTTTATCATTTTTCATCAATATTTGGCGGAGTTATCACCCTATGAAATATACAAACTTCGGTAATTTGTCCCTTGCCAGGCAACAGCTCATGCTAAACTAAACAGATTTGAACTAAATCCAGAATTTAAATTAATACTATTGAGATAGAAATTACATTCGTATTTTGTTAGTTTCCATCAATATTTGTCAGAGTTATTGCCATTGAAAATATAAACTTCATTAATTTGGCCATTTCCGGGCAATAGCTCGTGCTAGACTAAACAGATTTAAGCCAAATTTGGAATTTAGTTTAATAGTATTAAGACTGTGGTCTAGTTCATGTTTCGTTAGTTTCCTTCAATATTTGCCAGAAAACTACAAACATTGTTAATTTGACATCATTCCCTTACAATAAACACCGTAATGTAAGCACATAATATCAGTTATATGGAGTGGACAAGTGCCCAAGTTCCTTACATTTCATTTCAACAAAGGCGTGAATTGTGGGATTTGTATTGCTTTACAATGCCTTGTTTGATTGGAATTAGTTTGCCTAAATTCTTTCTCATTATCCTCGCTGCTATGGGCACCTTAATCTATAAAATGATCAGAGTTTACACAGTGCCATTATAATGCTGCTAATAGAAGGTTTATCTATATCCTATTAATCCATTAGTAGCCAATCATCCATCCAAAAATAGCCTCTACAGTGCTCTTGAGGAATGTCCATTTGGAGGACATTAGATAAGACTATTTTTGAAAATTTACCAATTGAATGACTGGCTCGATAATCAGGCCAGTCATTCCTGTGGGAAATTTTCAAAAATTGTCATCTATTAGTCTGCAAATGAAAATTTTTTGTGGGAAAATTTAAATTCGCTTTACCAAATCTGATCATAAAGGGTTAATCATTTATTGTTCTAAATTGTGAGGTCAAGAAATGAAAGTTTTTACCCTAGTGAACATCCATTTGCATCCCATATGAAGACTACTTTTGAAAATTAACAATGGGAATGGCTGGCTCGGTTATCGTGCCAGCCATTCCAGTGGTAAATTTTCAAAAATAGTGTCTTATGCAAACAATGGACATTTCTCAAGACCACTAGTGAAGTAATTTTTAGATGACTTGACCCGTCAATGGTTAATGCTTATCTCATCTATATAGACATTTGTAGAATATTATTCCTGTCAATTAATTTTATGTGTACTTATATCTGACCTAGGTGCGTTTGCACCCAGAGACATATATTAAAATACTAGATCTAATACAGTCTCCGGAATTAACTGGAGAAAAATAAAATGATTTTGCTGAAGATTTTGAAAACAATTTGAGTGAAATTGCATTTAAAATTTGTTTCTAAATATTCAGAAAAATTTTAGTGGCAATATGTAGATCAGTATCTGGGAGATCCAGTTGAAATGAATAAATTACGGGACATTGAATTATTCAATAATTCAATAATTATTCAATGCTGCATTACTCACAGTCAAGAAAATCAAACTTTTCTAATTGATGTCCATTTGCAGGTGAGGAGAAGACTGTTTTGAAAACTTATCCCTGGGAATGACTGGCTTGGTTATCGAGCCAGTCATTCCAGTGACAAATTAAAAAAAATAGTCTTCTCTTGGTCTGCAAATGGGCATAATCTCAGGACTACTGCAGAAGCCAGTTTTGGGCTGACATGATTGTTAAAGGGTTAACCATTAACTCTTCAATGTGGCCAAACTTAGGTTTTACAGTTTGCTTGAGAAGAATGTCTGTTTGCCGTCCAAGCAAAGACTATCGGAGAAATCTTATTACTGGAAGGACTGGTTTGGTTGGTTACTGCGCCGGCCATTCTAGTGGTCAGTTTCCTAATATATTTTTCTGTTGGTCTGCAAATGGACAGTTTGTATTCAGAGTTTTTATATTTTTTGTTGCGACTCGCAATTCGTATAAGCTGGCTTGTCAATCAGTTGACCGGTCTGCCGGCGTATCACATTGTTTACATATTGGGTAAAGCTGCCTATACACAGCAACTGTGGCATGCTGCTCTTATTTTTTCCGATTGTTACCCTAATGTCTTAACCATTTGATGGTCAAGATCGGTCAAGAAAATCAAAGATTTTGCTTAGTCAATGTTGATTTGTAGATCAAAAGAAGATGATTTTTGAAAATTTATCAATGAAATGACTGCCTCAATTATCAAGCCAGTGATTCCAGTAGAAAACTTTCAAAAATATTTGTTTAGCAAATGTTTCTCAAGACCGCAACAAAGGCTATGTTTGGCCGGCCTGACCATTAAACGGTCAGCAGTTTAACCCTTTAATGGTCAAGCTGGCCCAAACTGGCCTCTGTTATGATCTTGTGGAATGTCCATTTACAGGTCAAGAGAACACAATTTTTGAAAATTTACCACTGAAATGACTGACATGTTAACTGAGCAGTCATTCTAGTGATAATTTAAAAAAAAATTGTTCTCTTGGCCTGTAAATGGACATTCAAATAGGCCCTTTAGTGGTCAAATTTGGTCAAGAAAATCTAAATATTTGTTTACTGAATGTCCGTTTGCAGGCCAAGAGAAGACTATTCTTGAAAATTTACCACTGGAAAGACTGGCTCGGTTATCGAGCCAGTTATTCCAGTGATAAATTTTCAAAAGGACTTCTCTTGGCCTGCAAATGAACATTCCTCAAGACAAGTGCAGAGGCCGGTTTTGGCCAGCTTGCCCATTAAAGGGTTACATTTTCTTGACAAAATTTTACTATTAATATGTTGAAACAAGTATGTTAATTATAAAATGAATTTCTGTGAAGAGAATTAAATGTGTGTCTAAGAATACATGATGTGATTGTGCTAATGATAATTATCTCATGTTTATTTTAATTTAATATGTTAATTTATGTCTAACTATCTCCATTTTGCTTGATTAAGCATTGGGAATTACGCTTTGATTGACAGACACACTGGGCTGTTATGGCATGATTGATGTTTATCACACATTTAGTGTAGCATAATTCATACACAAACTATACAGGAGTATGGTTCATCATCGTGATGTGACAAATCTCCTTATGTATATTTTGAGCATAATTTGATGAAGGTAACAGTAATTTTTAATTGAGTTCATTTCAAAATATTATAACATCATCTCGTCAGTTAGCTGTCATGAAATAGAGTTGCTAGAAAATATTTTAAATCCAGCACAAGAAAGTCCAGATTTTTAGTATACGTTGGCCTGTCAGTTGGTTAGTTAGTCTATCCGTCAGTGTGTTGGTTGGTCTACCAAATTTTTAGCAAATCTGTTCATGTCACAACTATAGAGCATCCCACCTCTGAGAATTTGTGGCCTAATATCAGTTTACGGTAACATTTTTCTTCAAAATAAACATACAGTACTCTTGCACACTGAGGAGTGGAATAACAAGCAGTTATGTACTTCTTCTTCTTCTTTTCGTTCGCTGATCATACCGCCAGTCCTGTAAGTGACTATCGACATGATCATAAGCGTTAAGTGCATGGATCCATAGTTTATTAGAGTGTGCCGTGCGGCCTGGAACCTCCGTCTTCAGCACTCGAGGTTTCTGTCAGGGTTACCTCACCTGTACCTCCTTTAGTCGCCTCTTACGACACGCAGAGGATACGGAAGGTGTATTCTAAGCCCCACCTACAGGGCAAAGCAGTTATGTACAATAGTTGTGATTTGCGACATAGGTAGATTTGTCACAAATGTAAAGAAGTTTGACAGACTGATAGACATACTAACTGACAAACAGACTGACTTATAGTCGACTAGATGTAGTTGCGAGTCATAATTAAGAAAAGTCGGGAAATCAGCAGTATACGAGTGTTTGACAGAAATGAACTTGGTAGCTTGCAATATTTATTGTTATGATAGATATTTAAGCAGTGTCATTTCTTTTTTAGGTGTCTGATACCTGACATAGTCAGTTGCCTTTCTACGTTCTTGCGTTTCATCTGATGGGGAAGGACGTGGACACGTAAGTTAGACATTCATAATTCAAATATAATAATTAGATATGTCCAGATATTAGCTAATGCTTGGTAGCTTACCTAATCTCAAACACCAAGATGGCTTATGGAGGGATTTGATCTGTCGCTCAAGTATATAATGTCATATTCGATTATGTCACCGGTTAACTGACATAAAAATTATAATGATGCTCCATCATGAAAATTGAAATGTCTGTCACTACTCACTAGTGTACGAATTGTATATCTGATAAATTAAATAATTTAATAAACACTTTTATGTATCATCACCAATCTTGGTATATGCGTGCATCATGACCAAAATGTGTGTCATGTATCAAAAGTCGTTCAGCATGACATGCTTTTCACAGTTCACTGAAAGTCATAGATTATTCTTGTTCAGGCTGCAGTTTAAGAATTTTTTGTGTACAGTAACTAAACTTGGTCTATAGGCGCATCATGATCTAAAGGTGTGTCATGCATCAAAAGTAGGTCAGTGTGACCTAGGCTACTTTGCATGGTTCACTGAACATCATAGATTACTCTTGTCCAGGCCATAGTTTTAAGAGTTTTTTGTATACATTAACCAAACATGGTATATGAATGCATCACTAATAGTATGTCATGTACCTAAAGTATGTCAAAGTGACATACATTTCACGGTTCACTGAACATCATAGATTACTCTTGTCTGGGCTGTAGTTTCAAGAGTCTGTTGTGTGCAGTGACCAAACATGGTATATGGATGCATCACTAATAGTATGTCATATACCTAAAGTATGTCAAAGTGACATACATTTCACGGGTCACTGAACATCATAGATTACTCTTGTCTGGGCTGTAGTTTCACGAGTCTGTTGTGTGCTGTGACCAAACATGATATATGAATGCATCACTAATAGTATGTCATGTACCTAAAGTATGTCAAAGTGACATACATTTCACGGTTCACTGAACATCATAGATTACTCTTGTCCAGGCCATAGTTTTAAGAGTTTTTTGTATACATTAACCAAACATGGTATATGAATGCATCACTAATAGTATGTCATGTACCTAAAGTATGTCAAAGTGACATACATTTCACGGTTCACTGAACATCATAGATTACTCTTGTCTGGGCTGTAGTTTCAAGAGTCTGTTGTGTGCAGTGACCAAACATGGTATATGGATGCATCACTAATAGTATGTCATATACCTAAAGTATGTCAAAGTGACATACATTTCACGGGTCACTGAACATCATAGATTACTCTTGTCTGGGCTGTAGTTTCACGAGTCTGTTGTGTGCTGTGACCAAACATGATATATGAATGCATCACTAATAGTATGTCATGTACCTAAAGTATGTCAAAGTGACATACATTTCACGGTTCACTGAACATCATAGATTACTCTTGTCTGGGCTGTAGTTTCAAGAGTCTGTTGTGTGCAGTGACCAAACATGGTATATGGATGCATCATGGCCTAAAGGGGTGATGGGGTGTCATATACCAAAGGTAGGTCAGCATGACCAACTTTTCATGGTTCACTGAACATCATTGATTATTCTGGTGTTGGCTGTAATTTTAACAGTTTTGTCTATATGGTAACCAGACTTGTTGTATGGATGTATTGTAGGTTACTGTTGTGTCGCATATTAAATATAGGTCAGCATGACCTGCTTTTCATGGTTCACTGAACATCAGAGATTATTCTTGTCCGGGCTGTAATTTTAAGAGTTTTGTATACAATAACCAAATTTGGCATACGGATGCATTGATGTTATGTATATCAAAAGTAGGTTGACCTGACTTACTTTGCATGGTTCACAGAGAATGCTAGAAAATTCTTGTGTGGGCTTTAGTTTTATGAGTATTTTGTATATATTAATAACCAGTTTTGGTGTATGGATGCATTCTACTTGTAAGGGGTATCTTTTTTGTGATGTATATGATTGCATCACTAAACCGCTATTTTGACAGGTAGCTGTTTCTGTTTCAAAACACACCTTTCCCATTGCTTGTGGTGCTCTCATTGAACCACTTAGCTCCACTTCAGTGGTGCTCTTGTTAAACCACTTAGTTCCACTTCATTGGTTCTCTTGTTGAACCACTTAGCTCCACTTCAGTTGTTCTCTTGTTGAATCCCTTAGCTCCACTTCATTGGTGCTCTTGTTAAACCACTTAGCTCCACTTCATTGGTTCTGTTGTTGAACCTCTTAGGTCCACTTCAGTGGTTCTCATGTTAAACCACTTAGCTCCACTTCAGTGGTTCTCTTGTTAAACCACATGGCTCCACTCCAGTAGTGCTTGTGTTAAACGACTTGGCTCCACTTCAGTGGTTCTCTTGTTAATCCATATAGCTCCACTCCAGTAGTGCTTGTGTTAAACGACTTAGCTCCACTTCAGTGGTTCTCTTGTTAATCCACATAGCTCCACTCCAGTAGTGCTTGTGTTAAACGACTTAGCTCCACTTCAGTGGTTCTCTTGTTAATCCACATAGCTCCACTCCAGTAGTGCTTGTGTTAAACGACTTAGCTCCACTGCAGTGGTTCTCTTGTTAAACCACATAGCTCCCCTTCAGTAGTGCTTGTGTTAAGTGACTTATCTCCACTTCAGAGGTTCTCTTGTTAAACCACTTAGCTTCACTTCAGAGGTGCTCTTGTTGAATCACTTAGCTCCACTTCAGTATATTACTTCCAGTGTTTAACAGGACGCCTAACCTTTCGGGTCCATGAGATCGCATACTCTGAAATCTGGTCCCAAACTGGAATTTATTTAACAATCATACACAATTTTGCTAAGTCCTTCCCCAAACATTTACGGACCCAAACTGCATTATGGGGTATATAAGCTCAAAAGGACCTTTTGTGAGAATCACTGCCTTTCTCCCCATTTTAATGGTGCTCTTGTTGACCTGCTTACCTCGCTTTCTCATGGTGCTCATGTTGACCCGCTTATCTCACTTTCTCGTGGTGCTGTTGTTGACCCGCTTATCTCGCTTTCTCGTGGTGGTCATGTTGACCTGCTTATCTCCCTTTCTTATGAGGCTCTTGCTGTTCTGCTTATCTCCCTTACTTATGGCGCTATTGTTGACCCGCTTATCTCTCTTATGATGCTCTTGTTGACCCGCTTATCTCCCTTTCTGATGCTCTTGTTTACCCGCTTATCTCGCTTTCTTGTGGCGCTCTTGTTGACTCTCTTATCTCTCTTTCTCATGGTGCTCTTGTTGACCTGCTTATCTCGCTTTCTCGGGGTGCTCTTGTTAACCTGCTTATCTCCCGTTTTTATGGTGCGCTTCTTAACCTGCTTATCTCCCTTTCTTAGGATGCTCTTATTGGCCCGCTTATCTCACTTTCTTATGGTGCTCTTGTTCACCCGCTTATCTCCCTTTCATATGATGCGCTTGTTGACCCGCTTATCTCCCTTTCTTATGATGCTCTTGTTGACTCACTTATCTCCCATCTTATGATGCTCTGGTTGACCACTTGCTTGTGATGCTGTACTTCCTTATAAGCATCATTCCTTATGTTTCCGTATCTGTTCATGATTGTAGGCTTGCTGTGACTCAGTTTGGCTCTGTCCAGAAATGGCTAGAAGATTTGAGATTAATGACGGAGACGGAGTGCATGTGCATTCTTCAGGGGAAATCACTAATGGCTGAAAACACTGCTCTCTCACCCACTCAGAATATCAAAAGTAAGATTTGTCTATAGATAGTTTGGTCATTGATGTGACCTGCTCTATGTAGATCTTAGTTACACACACTTAACTCTTTAATGGTCAAGCCAGTCAAAATCAACCTTTGCAGTGGCTGGCTTCAGAAATGTCCATTTCCAGGCTAAGAGAAACATATTTTTATCTCGCATTTTCACGAAGTTGAAAAAAGAGATTATGGGAGAGGGGGAAAAAATGTTGGCGTCGGCGTCCGGACAGGTTAATCCTTTTTAAAATGACATTTGTGGTTATCCGATTTGAAAAAAAATTACACAGATATGTTCTATCGGATGCTTAGGACTAGGCTGCATCAAAATTATATTGATTTTATAATTTTTTCCTTACTTTTATCATGTTTGAACATAGAATATTTGATGTGTCAAGAGTTCTCTTTCTTGGCTGCATTAAGGTTTTTTAAAACGACATTTCACCCACAAGGGGTATCTGATTTTAAAAAAAAATTCCAGACTTGTTCTATACAATGCTTAGGACCAGTCCACATCCAAAGGAAATCGACTTTCACATTTTTTTCCTTTTTTTTTTCGTCGTTTCAACTTTGACTATTTTAGTGCTCATTTGCATGCAGATTGTATCCTTGGTTATGGTTCTTGGCTATGTTAAACCTTTTTCAAATGACATTTACACCCACAAAGGGTTGGGAGAATTGAATAAAACTTAACAGATTTGTTCTATATGATGTTTAGGACTAGTCCACATCAAAAGTAAATCGTCTTTGACATTTTTTCCAGATTTTTTCACCGTTTGAACTCTGATTATTTTATTGCCTGATTTGTATGCCTGTTATGTGGCCAGGTATCGGTTTTGGTTGCATTACGGGTTTCATTAATTACATTTACACCAACAAGGGGCTTATGCGATTTGAATAAAACTTCACAGAGATGTTCTATACGATGCTTAGGACTTGTCCACATAAAAAGTGAATTGATTTTCAAAATATTTCCATATTTTTTCATCGTTTGAACTTTGAATATTTTAAGGCTGATTTGTATGCAGGTTATATATAGATAGAAACTTGAAACTTTGGAGATGATTGCACATATGGCCAGGAATGTGCATGACACTTGGAATTTTGGTATGACCCCAGAGCCCCAGTTTTACGTCTCTGGGGTTGGGTAATGTGGGTAAAAAATTTAATTTATCCAAAGGTGGTCATGTCACATATCGTTTTCAAGCCAATGATGAGTAGACTACAGTACAAGGAATTATTTTGACCTTGGGTCAAACTGAGGGTAGGGGGGCCGGGTCAAAAGTGGGCACCAACCGATTGTAATGTAACTCCTAGACCATTTCACATAGAAACTTGAAACTTTCGGTATGATTACACATATGGCCAGGGATGTGCATGACACATTGGAACTTTGATATCACCCCCAGAGGCAGGGGTGGGGGAAATGGTGGGCAGAAAATAAATTTGATCAAATGTGGTCATGTCACATATCATTTTGAAGCTTGTAGTTAGTAGACTACAGTACAACAAATTATTTTGTTCTTGCGTCATTCTGAGGGTGGTGGCCAGGGGTCAAATGGGCAATCTAATTCTATATAGGTACATGGCTTGGACATTATTTTTTCGCAGAATATTTAGTCCTGGGCAGACCGGATCCTGCAGTAACTTAAAAATGTGAGATATTGGTATATTCTGATACCTCTTGTTACGTTTTAGCACTGTAATGACTGGCTCAATAACCGAGCCCATCATTCCAGTGGTAAATTTTCAATATATGAGCACTTTTAGTTTGGAAATGGACATCACAATTGATGCAAATTGATTTTCTTGACCAATCTTGATCATTTATATATTTAAGGGTTAAAAAATATGTACTGCTATGAGTTTGAATCAACTGTAAGCAGTAATAGTTGAAACTAGTGCTACATGCTATAGCCAGTTGTGCGTGAAATATAAGAAATTTGACACACCAACACACAAACAGACAGAGAGACAGACAGACATGTCAATTTTATTGCCCAAAGATGGCAAATGTTTACAGTCTCACTGGTTCCCGGCTGGTCTCTGATGAGGATACTGTGTAAAAGTACATTTTACTTGTCTTATTATTTTAAAATTGGGACATAATCTTTTGTGAACTGGTAGAATAAACAAATATAATTTCAAAGTGTCTGTAAAGGACATCAACCAGCCTTTGCCATCAAACAGTGGTAGACAAATCTAAAAGCTATTTACCATAGAAATTGATTTTAATTAACCGCTGTACGGTCTGTCATTAGTGAGCACTGGCCTTTGCAGGGTCTGTTAGAGGCATCCAGCCAACCAAACCTGGCCTTTGCAGTGTCTGTTAGAGGCATCCAGCCAACCAAACCTGGCCTTTGCAGGGTCTGTTAGAGGCATCCAGCCAACCAAACCTGGCATTTGCAGTGTCTGTTAGAGGCATCCAGCCAACCAAACCTGGCCTTTGCAGTGTCTGTTAGAGGCATCCAGCCAACCAAACCTGGCCTTTGCAGTGTCTGTTAGAGGCATCCAGCCAACCAAACCTGGCCTTTGCAGTGTCTGTTAGAGGCATCCAGCCAACCAAACCTGGCCTTTGCAGTGGTCTTGAGGAATGTCATTTACTGATCAAGAGAAGAGAACTTTTGAAATTTTATCAATCGAATGACTGGCTCGATAACCAAGTCAATCATTCCAGTAGTAAATTTTTGAAAATACTTTCTTGACTGCAAATATGCATTTACTAAGCAAAGATTCAAATTTTCTAACAAATCTTGACCATTAGATATACCATGGTATATAATGAGTTGGTTCTATAAAAACTATGATTGGCTGGTCACCTGTGTGGTCTCAAGAAATATGTTTCGCTATTATTGTATGATTTTCAGATGGTATTGATGCAGTACGGGACACAGCACACAGCATCAGTACTGCTTTTGCAAAACTCTTCAGGTAAAAATGTGTTTTAAAATACCAACTTCATCAAATCTATCGCAACGTTTGCACAAAATGGTATTTTGTAGTAATCCAATTATTCAGTACATGTATATAAGACTAATCGCTATTGTCAATATCATGCATGCATTGAAAACAGTATGACTGAAAATTGGTGTCACCTCAACATGTGTCATATTTTTTACAAGGAAATTCAGAATGAATTCTGTTGAAACAATCTAATGCAATGTGTCACCTATGCTCAATTAGCATAAAATTAGTTACTTCTCTATAAAATCATGAATATTCCCCTAGAATGTCCCGGCCATCCTCTTTGTCAACTGAGATGTAGATGTATTTAATGATCATATCTACAAAAACTATACATAGAAGTATTTAACCTACTATTAACTAATACACTTAAAACAGTGAATTTATTTCCTCAATAAACTAGTCTGGGTAATGGAACATATATTTGATGTTATAATTGCCATTGTTGAGGTTATTAAGTCAGGCCACATATGAATGTAATAATTCTTATAATTTCCATTGTTGAGGTTATTAAGTCAGGCCACATGAATGTAATAATTCTTATAATTTCCTGTACCGGTAGTCTTAGTTTATTGTCCTCTACCATATTTGTATTTAATGTACATCTCATTTTATGTTTTTGTTCTTTTCAAACTAATAATTGTATTTTATCTCCTGACATAATTACCTCATGTAGACTTGTCATAATTATCCCCATGTTTATCCATTGAAAAGTGTGGACTATGCCATGTAGCCCGTGTGTCTGTCTGTGTGTCTCTGTGGAAAATTGATTGTAACGCAACTCTTCCGAAACTGTTGTAGCCCCGGGAACTCAATCAATTTGGTATCTCTGTTACTCATATGAGTGTAGTGTGCAAGAGCACATTTACATTTGTCTCCGCCCTAGGGGGCTGGGCAGTGGTCAAAACGTCAAATTGATTAGAACGCAACTACTCTGAAACTGTTGGACAGAATTCATCCAAATTTGATATGTGAGTTACCGATATGATTGCGGGGTGCAAGAAGACATTTACATTTGGCTCTGCCTCAGGGGTAGGGGGGAGGGGTAAAAAGGCAATTTTTAACATATGGAAAATGATTGTAACACAACTCCTCCGAAACTATTGGACGGAAGTCAACTACATTTGGTATGTGAGTTAACCATATCAGTGTGGAGTGCAAGAGCTGATTTACATCTGGTTCCGCCCCAGGGGGTGGAGCTTGGTGGAAGCGCAGGTGATGGGGTCAAAAGATCAAGAAATTGATTGTTGTGCAACTCTTCAGAAACCGTTATACACAATTCAACAAAATATGGTATGTGAGTTACCCATATGATTGGTGAGTGCAGGAGGACATCTACATTTATCTCCACCTCTGTTGGGGTGTGATAATGGGTTAAAAAGTCAAGAAATTTATTATAGCGCAACTTCTCAAAACCATTGGATGGAATTCAAGTAATTTTGGTATGTGAGTTAGCCATGTGATTACAAAGTGCAAAAGCACATTTACATTTGGCTCCACCCCAGGGATGTGGTCAGGTGGGGGGGTGTCAAAAAGTCAAAGTGGTGGATTTGCGATGACACGGACCGAGCAATCTACTTATGCCATGTTTTGTTGTATTTTTACACACATTCATTGGAGATACTAGATTAATGGTCTGCTTTTGGAAATTTGGTCTTTTTGTTTTAAATTCACACTCCTATTTATGGCCTATTCATTTCCTCTTCAGTTCTATTTTGGCCAGTTATATTGGCTGTAAATAATTAACCAAGGACATTGTGTGAAACCTCTTTTTACAAGAGAACTGAAAACATTATATATGAGATCTTTGTTTCCAGGCGTGTGGAGAAAGAGCGTTGGAAACATCTGAAGCTCAACTGCCTCCATGTGACATGTCATATCCGCTCACTGATCCACGAATGTAATGGATTATTGCCGGATCCTCCACCACATATTGTTGAGGTTTGTATTGCGTTGTCACTTGCTGGCCCTGGGATTTTTAAAATGGTCATGAATACATGTTTCATTCTGTGAATTTTTTTCACAACGTCATGAATATGATATCTTATATACATTAAGTTCACTGAATGAGTGTGAAAAAAGTCTTAGGACATGATCAGAGCTATAGTTTCTATGTAATCCATAGTCTGCCATTGTGGTTATAATTACATAAACCATTATGGTTTCAATGTGGTGCTGCTTTATTTAACCCTTTAATGGTCATGTTGACCAAAACCAGCCTCTACAATGGGCTTGAGGAATGTGCATATGCAGGCCAAGAGAAGACTATTTTTGAAAATTCACCACTGGCATGACTGGCTCGATAGCCGAGCCAGTCATTCCAGTGGTAAATTTTCAAAAATTGTCCTCTTGGCCTGCAAATGCGCATTCAATGGGCAGAAATTTAGATTTTCTTGAAAATATATTGACCATTAAAGGGTTAAACAGATTTTATATAATATATCTGATACCTGAAATTAGCCCTATAGTGGAAACGGGGTTAAGGCGGGAGAAATGACTTACTACGGTTTTGAGAGATGTACATTTGCAATAGCAGCAACTAACTCAAGAGAATATTTTTGAAAATTACAGGCACAATATAACCAAGACAATCATTACAGTGGGAATACTTCACAAAATGGGGTGTTTCTTGATCTGTAAAGTTATATTCTCTATCTTTGCAAAGGATGCATGTCTAAACATCTCATTATTTATCAGTTCTTGTGATATATGAGGGTATGTATGTTTTACAGCAACAGGAGATTGTGATGGGAGAATGTGCCAAGCTGCTCCAGCTAGTGGATAGGTAAGATTTAACATACATCAGTCACATACCGCCTTAATTTTAAAAGTTTGAAAGACTCTTTCTGGAGCCTTTCAATGTCACTGAAGATTTTGACAATTTAAATTGTTCCCTCCCATTGCAGGTTATTTAATATTAATTCTATGAGTTATCTCCCTTGCAGACCTATAATCTGTTAAATAGCAACAGTTAACTATCTCACTCAGACTAGTAAGTGGAGATAATGTAATACTGGTGAAAATCTCCAGTAACTGGCAAAAAGTCATTTTGTCAAGCCCTACATGAAGAGGAAAATGGAGGAATCCTGTTTTAGCTATGCCCCGCCAATCTCTAGCTAAGCTCCACCCACACTTCACCCGTGTTGGCATTGATCGATCCCCGAACTCCATGACTATCAATTTCCAGAAAACTATACAGGTAACCCATTGAATATTTTTTACTATTTTGACTCGGCGCTGTTGCTGCCACTGGCATATTTATTAAATAGTAAAGACATACAATTCAGATGACACCGCTTAGTCCGTCATCAGTTAAGCGTTCGCGACAAATTTCGATACGTCATTCATGGCCGTCGCGTAGTTGATTATGACATCATATGCTTGATAGATAAATTGGAATCCTCCATTGCTCGACATAGAGATCCATATGATCATGATGTGACATACAGAAAAACAAAATGGCATGAAATACAGGACAAGCTCTTTCTAATTTTAATCTTATTTAATCACCGGCATTACGTCTGTGCTGATGAACATCTCTTAGACCCTGGAGGGAGAAAGTGTATGTATGATGTGTAATAATTTTATTAACATTTTACCGCCTTAACATTTGAAATACCAATGTCTTAATTTAAAGGGAGCTATACAGGAAATCTGTTCAATATTTTGAAACCAATTTGCCTGGAAGCTGATGCTGTCATAGACACCAAACAGCTCACAGTCAAATTTGTTTCGAAGGATTTGACAAACTTTTCATTGCGTCATAAAGCATTTGTAATTTTTGTCATGTAATGATTAAAGGGTTAATTATTAAAATTGGTAGTGATTTGAACTTGTTTCATAAAGAATGTCCATTTGCTAACCACAGGAAGAGTATTTTAGAAAATGTATCACTAGAATGACTGGCTCAGTTATGAGTGGTAAATTTTCTAAAATATCTTGGCCTGTAAATGGGCAAGATCATAATAGAAGCCATATGATCATGATAGTAGGCTTGAGCGGTTTTTCGATTTAATCGTGAAGTTCGATTTATTTTTAAAATCGCGATTTTTACGATGTAATTGAGGAAAAATCGTAAAATCGTCAGAAATTTTGTGTTTTTTAAAAAATCTGAAGTGTGTACTTTTCCGTCGCATTTTATCAGTACATGAGTACAATTATAATCGATACACGCCTGTGTTCATTGTGTTTATATCCCGCCGCGCCGAATAATTACTAATCACAACACAAAGCGCTACAATAAACAAACTAACAATAGCGAGGTAACACCTTTGTCATTGAGAAAACCAGCTAGTTACTCCGTCAAATCGCCATATAATTTTCTTTCTTTCGCTGCAGACCCTGAGTCTGTCGTGAAATGCCAAGTATGTACTTAGTTGCAGAGTGTTAGGCAATCAGTGAACAGAATTCTTTTTAATTCTAGGGTTAGCCATTTCAGTTGGTGCAATAGTTTTTCCTTTTTGATTCGGTTGTCATGTCAAATTAAAGAAAATAAGGCAACCGCATTCCAGGTTGTTTGATTTTAAACTGTGCTGATTACTCTTAAATGTAAATCATACATTCTGAAAGCAACTATAAACGAGTTTACGCCATTACACTCGTACCTACTCAAAGCTCCCATCCTATGTATGTGGATTGCCCAGTATCTCCCCGGGTACTAGTATTAACGTCTTCGCGTTACTCCGATAATGACCTAAACTCGTCCTCCAAAGGGAGACTATAAGCGGAAGCTGATACATCATGTAATTTATATTTTTTTCTCGGCGACATTTCATTTCAAATTTTGATGAAATAAATAATGTTTATTAAACTGTACGCAATATTTAGGCTGTCCCAATTAATAATTTCACTCCCGCGATGATGGATATAAGGTATACATTAAGCATAGACATAGGATGGTAAGAATTTGGCGCATGAAAATGTGTTCTAATTTCGTGCTATTTTTTAATCATTTACTTTTTCTAGAAACAAGTCACGTTATCCCGGTTTATACTTTTGGGAATTTGGACCTACGATTTAATCGAAAATCGCGATATTTTTTATAAAATCGATCGCGATGTTTCAAAGCAAAAATCGTGCAAGCCTACATGATAGAAGCCAGAAGTCAATCCAGGCGGAAATTTTCAAAAATAGTTATCTTGGCCTGCAAATGGGCATTGACTCAGCAGTATCCTTTTCTTGACTAATCTTGTTCATTAATCGGTTCAAACATTAGATACAATCGTTACCTTGCTGAGAATTCATGAATCCAGTTTCTAAGTCAATCAAACGACATCATAATCAACTATGTGATGTGTAGAATGGTATCATGATCAATTATGTCATGAGTGACATAGCTATGATGGCGGACTAAGCATTGTTGTACAAATTGTATGTCTTTACTATTTAATAAACATGCTGTTGAATATTTTGAAACTAATTTGACTGGAGCACTGTTGCGGCCATAGGCAACAACAGCACCCAATCAAATTAGTTTCATAATATCCAACAGGTTACCTGTATAGTTTTCTGGAAATTGATAGTCAGAGAGTGCAGGGATTGATTGATCCCAACATGGGCAAAGTGTGGATCGAGCTTGGACAGAGATGGGTGTGGCATAAGAAAGGCTGGATTTATGCATCGAGGTTGTAAGATACATTTAGTAATATATAAAATAATGGTCCCATTTTGACAGTCTTTTAATTTTCCGACAGCATGGTAGCGAACAATAACATCACAACATTGCATAAAGTTCCTCTTGTCAATCAAATGACATTCCTCGGTCAAGCCTTCAGCCGATTGGTCGATTTGGTTCTTGGCTACCTTGTACAGGTATGTAACATACTGACTAAAACAAATGTAGAAATATATCTGGCAAGTCAACATTATAAGCAATTGCGATTGTCCTGTGTACACAATGCTAATCTTGTTTGGCAGCAATAACTTTCAGTCAATTAGTTTTCAAATATTCAAGCTTTCTTTTGAAATGGTTGTTTCTGAGTATTTAGAGGGAGGATGATTGGCTCAATGTGTTTACTGAAATCTACTGTAATTAATGAATCTCCCCTTTGTACCTCAATGCAATTACGCATGCATTAATTATAGGTGATACTAAGGTACTGGTGTAGAAGACAAACCATGGTTAATGGCGGTTGGGAAGAGAGCTATATCCGGGTGTTGTCTCCCGAAGAAACTTGAGAACTACATGCTCTCAGAAACCATTTCTTGAAGTGTGAGTAGGTAAACAATACCCTTTGATGGGAAGAAATAAGCTTTAACCCTTAGCCAACAACGTCTTCGAGTCAAATTACTTTCAAAAATATTCAACAGAATAAGTTTTATGTTGTAAAGAATATACCTTTTCAGGATTTGTTGATGAAAGAGTTAATTCAGCTGGACAAACTTATACTAAGACTAATTCTCTTCTATACTTATATCTCATGCATTTCCTATCTAAACTGATGGAGGAGTGGCTTCCATGAACATTGCCATCAGTAGCAGGCCATCTCTGGTGCACCACAGTCTGTCTTTGAGTGAATATTCTCAACAGATCTAGTGCTAAGATTAATAAATGTGTTGTATGAACAATTTGTTTCAGTTAATCATTCATTATATTGAGGAGGCTACCTCTCATGAGCACGTCAACACAGCCATCAGTACTCTGATACGACTCAGCTTGGAGGGAGATCATATGTGTTATATCGTTGCTCGGGTGAGTCACCAGTCAGGATGTGTGTGCGGGCATGCGTGTGATCGGGTGGGCATATGTGCGTGCAGAGGTACGGTAAATAGCAGCATTGATTGGCACTCTGTTTTTGTTCTTGAAATCTATTTTTACTTATTAAATTAAACTTAGATTATATAGCACAGTGGACATATTTAATATAATGTCTGATGAAATATCTATGAGTGAATATACTCGTTTACCATCTTCACACATTCCCATACTCTAAATATGTAAATTATTTGTTCTACTCCAGTGTAGAACATTCCGACCACATTAAGACTCTTAAGAGTCTGATGTTAATGATTGGAATATTTATATTGTATTTGTGTCTCTAACTATCAGTTATGAGGTACTTTATGTTAACCATTTAATGGTCAAGGCTGCCAAAACTGGCCTCTAAACTGGTCTTTCGAAATGTCCATCTGCAAGCCAAGAGAAGACTATGTTTGATAATTTATCACGGGAATGACAGGTTCGATAACCTAGCCAGTTAATCTGGTGGTAAAATTTTGAAAATAGTCTTCTCTTGGCCTGCTAAATCAACATTAAATAAGCAAAATTTAACTTTTCATTAATGTGTCTTGACCATTAATGGTCAGTCATTGAGTAGTGATTAGAAAATGTGATGCTAGCAATGGACCTCTTCAGTTTTAGCTACACCCGCCTATCTTTTTCTAAGCTCCACCCACACCTCGCTCGTGGTGCGATCGATCGATCTCTGATCTCTCATCTCCCTGACTATCAATTTCCAGAAAACTATGCAGGTAAGCTGTTGAATATTTTGAAACTAACTTGACTGCACGCAGCAACAATGCCCAGTCAAATTAGTTTCAAAACATTCAACAGAATGTTTATTAAATGGTAAAGACATACAATTTGTACAACGTGTTGGACTATTAAGCGTTAAAGACAGACTATATCGAGACATTCATGACGTCATGATTATGACGTCAGTATACATGTCACATAGTTTATTAGGACATCATATGATGGATGGATAAACTTGGCAAGGTCCATTTCTATGGCAAAAATGTTACACCGTTGTGCTGTAGTGGAGCAATCTCTATACGTAGAAAATCTAGCACTGTTTGTAACAAGGGTGACTCCCTATAATTGTGACAGAGGTAGCTTTGTCAGAAATGTCACAAAATTGACAGATGGACAGACAGACAGACAGACACCAGACCAGACAGACTACTGGTGAATCACAACTAAAAATTGTTTCCATCTCTCATTTGTACATTTTCTAGGAGGGAGGTGTGCGAGCATTATTTGACATATGTCGGCATGGCAACATGCGTTTGACACATGCAAAGGCATTGCGTGCTATAGCAACCGTGTGCTGTGTCCCAGAAAGCATTATACAGACTGAGCGGGTAAGATCAATACACCTTGAATCATGAATTCATGGGTACTAATTATGAAACGTGCTGAATAGTGTGTGTAAATTGGCGTGAGAATTGGTATCATTTCCTATTGTACTGTAGAAAATACCTTGGCTCTTTAACACGTCGATGGTCGGTATTGGTCAAGAAAATTTGAATTTTTAATCCCCATTTTGCATGCCAAGAGAAGACTATTTTTCCAAATTTACCACTGTAATGACTGGCTCGGTTTTTGAGCCAGTCATTCCAGTAGTAAAATAGTCTTCTCTTCAGGGTTTCTCATAAGGGTCCTATTGAGTGTATAGACCCACAATATGTAACTTGGGACCCCCAAAGGTTGTTGTAGTGGGTCCCATGGGACCCCTGAAAATCTTGTATGATTGTCAAATGCTAATTAGTTTTACAGGTTTTTGCACAAACATACCCACAAAATCTAGCATTGAACCCCAGATATTTAATAGCTGTGAGCCCATGATACTCTCTAATTTTAGCATGAATGAGAAAAACTGCATGGGAATCTGAAATTCAGGTTGGGACCCCCAGATTTCAGGCTGGGACTGAAATGTAGATGCCGTGAGAAACACGGCTTCTCTTGGCATACAAGTGAACATTTCTCAAGAACATTACAGATCATGTTTTGGTCAGGCTGACCTTTAACATGTTAATGCTCAAAATTGGTCAAGAAAATGAAGTTTACACACAGTAAATGTCCATAGATTTGCAGACTGAGACTGTAAATCTTTTAAGACCACTACTGAAGCAAGTTTTTTGGTTATCTTGACTGGTAAAGCATTAAACAGTGATCCTTAGTGACTTGTAAACCATGGGTAATGTTTACATATACTTAGTGGGATGACATTCACTGAATGGTAGATAAAAATGGGAAAGAAACAAAGTGTTTAAGGGGATTATGCGCATTTATTTATGTGCTCTCCAAAAGACAAACATGCACATTGCACCATTTCACTGTTCTTTTCAAGTACATCTCATGTTAGATATGAGATTAGAATGCAAATTTTGTTTAACCCATTTTGTGACAACAGCGCCGTAAAGTGTTCAATATGCTACTTATATGAACTAACCCATTAATGTTTAAGATTTTTCAAGAAAATTATAATTTTTGCAGTTAAATTTAGAAAAATAGCTTTCTGTTGTCCTGTAAAATGGCATTCCTGAAGACCACTACAGATGCTGTTTTTGGCCACCTTATCCATGGATGGTTTAATCATCAAACAAAAAAGTTTCTTTAGCCAGTATCCATTTGCAGGTCAAGAGAAGACTTATGTTAAATTTGAAAAGATAGTCTTTTCTTCGGCCGCAAGCCATCCCTGGCCATTCTTTCAGACAAGTACAGAATCTGTTTTTACTGCCTTGACCACTATAATGTTATACAGTGACACAAGAGGCATTATAAACAAAGCCAGACATCTATAAAAACTATTTAATCCAATTGAGGAATCCAGTTTCTTAGTCAATCATATGATGTCATAATCAACTATGTGACGTGTAGGCTGAAGTCATAATCAATTATTCATACAATTACGTGATTTAGTCTGTCTTAAATGCTTACTAGTCTGCTGTCATGTACGAATTGTATGTCTTTACTATTTAATAAACATTCTGCCATAAACAGCAACAGTACCCAGTCAAGTTAGTTTCAAAATATTCAATAGTGTACCTGTATGGTTTTATGAAAATTGATAGTCAGGGATCGATGGATCCAAACATGGGCAACATGTAGGTGGAGCTTAGCTAGAGATGGGTGGGACATAGATGAAACTGGATTTGTCCATTGTGGTTAGTGCCTGTTGTTGGGGTTGGTTTTGAGCCCGAACGAATTCCTGATCAGTTATTAACCCTTTAGCCCTCGAATTTGTTTTTAAAAATTTCAATTTTCTCATAGAAAGTGTCCATTTACCACTGGTTCGGTTATCGAGCAAGTCATTCAAGTGGTAAATTTTCTAAAATAGTCTTCTCTTGGTCTGCAAATGGACATTTCTCAAGACTACTGCTGAAGCCGTTTTTGGCTATTATGAGTGTTAAAGGATTAAGAAACACCAAGTGAATGAGAAATATTTGATATATTTTTGTTAAATTCATCTTCAGGTTGGTGGCATAGCATGTCTCACCGAGCTACTGTGTTCTGATGGGACTACAGAGGAGGTCAAAGGTGAAGCTGCTGGCGTCATTGCACAAGTTACCTCCCCTTGTCTGGACCAGTATCAGCATATCATTGGTTTTGTGGACAGCATGGATATGTTACTTAAAGCATTAACAGGTTTGTAGTTACAGTGATTGATACACTAAGTAACAGTGGGAGCTACATGTATGTAACATGCACAGTGATGGACACACTAAGTAACAGTGGGAGCTACATGTATATAACATGCACAGTGATTGACACACTAAGTAACAGTGGGAGCTACATGTATATAACATGCACAGTGATTGATACACTAAGTAACAGTGGGAGCTACATGTCTATAACATGCACAGTGATTGATACACTAAGTAACAGTGGGAGCTACATGTATATAACATGCACAGTCATTAATACACTAAGTAACAGTGGGAGCTACATGTATATAACATGCACAGTGATTGACACACTAAGTAACAGTGGGAGCTACATGTCTATAACATGCACAGTGATTGACACACTAAGTAACAGTGGGAGCTACATGTATATAACATGCACAGTGATTGACACACTAAGTAACAGTGGGAGCTACATGTATATAACATGCACAGTGATAGATACACTAAGTAACAGTGGGAGCTACATGTCTATAACATGCACAGTGATTGACACACTAAGTAACAGTGGGAGCTACATGTATATAACATGCACAGTGATTGACACACTAAGTAACAGTGGGAGCTACATGTATATAACATGCACAGTGATTGATACACTAAGTAACAGTGGGAGCTACATGTATATAACATGCACAGTGATTGACACACTAAGTAACAGTTGGAGCTACATGTATATAACATGCACAGTGATAGATACACTAAGTAACAGTTGGAGCTATATGTCTATAACATGCACAGTGATTGACACACTAAGTAACAGTGGGAGCTACATGTATATAACATGCACAGTGATTGATACACTAAGTAACAGTGGGAGTTACATGTATATAACATGCACAGTGATTGATACACTAAGTAACAGTGGGAGCTACATGTATATAACATGCACAGTGATTGATACACTAAGTAACAGTGGGAGCTACATGTATATAACAGGCACAGTGATTGATACCCTAAGTAACAGTGGGAGCTACATATATATATATATAACATGCACAGTGATTGATACCCTAAGTAACAGTGGGAGCTACATATATATATATATAACATGCACAGTGATTGATACACTAAGTAACAGTGGGAGCTACATGTATATAACATGCACAGTGATTGATACACTAAGTGACAGTGGGAGCTACATGTATATAACATGCACAGTGATTAATACACTAAGTAACAGTGGGAGCTACATGTATATAATATGCACAGTGATTGATACACTAAGTAACAGTGGGAGCTACATGTATATAACATGCACAGTGATTGATACACTAAGTAACAGTGGGAGCTACATGTATATAACATGCACAGTGATTGATACACTAAGTAACAGTGGGAGCTACATGTATATAACATGCACAGTGATTGATACACTAAGTAACAGTGGGAGCTACATGTATATAACATGCACAGTGATTGATACACTAAGTAACAGCGGGAGCTACATGTATATAACATGCACAGTGATTGATACACTAAGTAACAGTGGGAGCTACATGTATATAACATGCACAGTGATTGACACACTAAGTAGCAGTGGGAGCTACATGTATATAACATGCACAGTGATTGATACACTAAGTAACAGTCGGAGGTACATGTATATAACATGCACAGTGATTGATACACTAAGTAACAGTGGGAGCTACATGTATATAACATGCACAGTGATTGATACACTAAGTAACAGCGGGAGCTACATGTATATAACATGCACAGTGATTGATACACTAAGTAGCAGTGGAAGCTACATGTATATAACATGCAGTGATTGATACACTAAGTAACAGTGGGAGCTACATGTATATAACATGCACAGTGATAGATACACTAAGTAACAGTGGGAGCTACATGTCTATAACATGTACAGTGATTGACACACTAAGTAACAGTGGGAGCTACATGTATATAACATGCACAGTGATAGATACACTAAGTAACAGTGGGAGCTACATGTATATAACATGCACAGTGATTGATACACTAAGTAACAGTGGGAGGTACCTGTATATAACATGCACAGTGATTGATACACTAAGTAACAGTGGGAGCTACATGTACATATAATGTGCAATAATCAGACTCATAGATAGTTTGCTCAACTTCTCTTGTGTCAACTTTACTACTTAACCATGTCAATTTTCTCAAAGAAAAAGTCAATTTGCAGGCCAAAAGAAGACTATTTTAGAAAATTTACTACTGTAATGACTGGTTCGGTTATCGAGCCAGTCATTCCAGTGGTAAATGTTCAAAAATAGTTTTCTCTTGGTCTGCAAATGGACATTTGTCAAGACCACTGCAGAAGTCGGGTTTTTTTATGAATGCTAAAAGGTTAAGGAATGTCTATTTACTGGCCAAGAGGCATTTTTGAAAATTTACCACTGGAATGAGTAGCTCGATAATTGAGCCAGTCATTCCAGTGGTAAGTTTTCAATATGAATCTGGCCACTAAATAGACATTCACTAACCAACAGTCTCAATTTTCTTTACCAATCTTGGCCATAATGTGATAAATGGGTGTTTATTTCTTACAGCACTGTGTGACGTATCGTTGCGACCGGAAGTGTTCCTCCTCTCCTCAGCTGCTATAGCAAACATTACATTCATGGACTCTATGGCGTGTGATTTTCTGTTGCGCTATGGAACAGCCAGCGTGCTCATAGAGGCAGCATCATTGAAGAAAGCCAACACTATCTTTGCTAAAGATCAAGTATGTCATATACTTTTGTAAATCAACTCAAGGCCCTAATAATAGTAAATATTGTCTCTCAAATTAGTAATGTTAACTGTCTCACTGCAAGCTACCAGACAATAATTTTAATGGGCAAAAAATCTTGACTTGCTGAATATTTTGAAAACAATTTGACTGAAAGGTGTGGTTGGCTTAGCCACCAACAACATTCAGTCAAATTATTTTCAAAATATTTAGCATGTCCAGGGATATAACCCTTGGAATGTGTCATCTGCAAAATCCCAGCAGTCTGACAGTTAAACATGAACATGATTAACAGTTTAGTGGCCAAGCAGACAAAGAATGGCTTCTGCAGTAGACTGTTATCATACTTTATTAAGAAATGGAATGGCCTGGTACCTTACTCTGAAAAAGATTCCCAATGATAGCGGCTGCATGGACAGATGTGATCAAAGAATCATCTTATGATTAGCTTTTACCATGTCAATATTCTATCTTTTACTGTGTCCATAACAAAGAAACTGGTGTGCATTTTTTATCAATTTTGGTGGATGATGTTGCTGTTGTTTCACCATATTTGTTAAAAAATAAACACCAGTTTATAGTTGTTTAATTTGAAAATTTAAGATTTTAACATGAGTGGTAATGGTTAACACAACAAGACACTGCTGCCTCAGAGCCCACCTCTTCAAAATGAACACTGAAGAATCAAACATCTGTCCATGTCCTATAGTTGCATTGACACCTTATCACATCCTTGAAAAATGCCCTAGCTACGCAACTTTTATCAGAGTGATCCCCCTGATTACTTGAAAAATCGTCAAATATTTGGTTTCAGTTCGATAACTTCAGTTAGGCAGCTTGGATTGCTTCTGACAAGACCTCGGTGCGGATTGCATATCGCCAATAATTTGTCCGGATTCATCTGAGATGTCCCCTTGATTTCTGGAAAAATAATACAATATATGGTTTCCGTTCGAAAACTTCAGTTAGGCTGCATGCATTCAGTTCAAATTTCAGAAATACACCCCTCCTCATGAGACCTTTATTGGGATTGCATGTGTCTGAAACCTGTCTGTAATCACCAGAGTGATCCCCCTTGAGTTCTTGAAAAATCGTACAATATTTGGACTTAAAAAATTGGTGTCGTACTAAAACGCCCTGGTCGGGGAACATGTGACCAGAACTGGTCTTTTAATGTTTTTAAATTGTGACACTGGGATTTAAACAATTTAATTATCCGAGTATCACATGTGCAGACATATGCAGATTTTAGTTTGTTTGATAACTGAGCTTCTACTCTGATTATATCGATAAAACTGTATGGATAGTTTGCACGAAAATTATTGTTTCTCTTTGATTTCTGTCCATGTAGCTTACTAACCATTCCTTTGTATGTTACTGACACTTTGTGTTAGTTGAACATGTGGTTATGAAGAAGTCTAAATCTATTGTTTCCGTGGGCAGTTCATCGGTACGTCCATTACTGCATGTGGAAGAAAATTACTTTTACATCTTTTTATGTCAGAAATTACTTTATAAAATATGATATTTAGTTTTCACCTCATTTTAATAATGGTTGCCATGATGTGATAATGGACCTTTCCACTTTATCCATCCATCATATGATGTCATAATCAAGTATGTGACGTGTAAAATGACATCATATTGAATAACCTCATTATGACATCATGAATGACGTAGGTAAGTATGTCCCAAATGCATATTTGAAGATGGACTATGCGTTGTTGTACGAATTGTATGTCTTTACTATTTAATAAATATTCTGTTGAATATTTTGAAACTAACTTGCATAGGCAGTAACAGCACCCAGTCAAATTAGTTACAAAATACAGGAAATTGATAGTTAGAGCATTCGGGGGTCGATCAATCCCAGCATGGCGATGTGTGGGTGGAGCTTAGCTAATGGTGGGCGGGGCATAGCTAAAACTGGAAAGGTCCGTTACAGTGTATCATCTAGTTATTATTAGCTCACCTGGCCAGAATGGCCAAGACGGGCTTATGCTGTGGCAACCATCCGTCATCTGTCCATCCTTCCATCCATCCGTCCATCAAATTTTGCTTTAAAATGTATCTCCTCCTAAACCGCTTGTCAGATTTTAACCAGATTTGGAACTTCTGTTCAGACTTTTTATTTTTCAATTTTTGGGTAAAAAAATCTTAGATTTTCTGGAAAGTGTCAAAACGCATCTCCTTAGCTTCTTGACGTATTTCAGCCAAATTTGGTTTTAAAGATCCTATAGAGGTAGGCTCTAGAAATTGTATTCAAATTTCTGATTGGTCAATTTTTTGGGTGAAAATCTTAGATTTTGTAAAAAAATTCCGGAAAGTGTCAAAATGCATCTCCTCCTTTTCTTCTTGACAGATTTCAAATAAATTTTCCTGGAAGGATCATATAGTGGTAGGCTCTAGAATGTCTATTCAAATTTTTGATTGATCAATTTTTTGGGTAAAAAATCCAGTTTTATAAAAAATTTACCATAAAGTGTCAAAACACATCTCCTCCTTAGTTTCTCGACGTATTTCAGCCAAATTTTGTTTGAAGGATCCTATAGAGGTAGGCTCTAGAACATCGATTCAAATTTTTGATTGATCACTTTTTTGGATGAAAATCTTAGATTTTGTAAAAAATCTACCGGAAACTCAAAACGCATTTCCTCCTTAGCTTCTTGAGAGATTTCAGCCAAATTTGGCTTGAAGCATTCTATGGACGTAGGCTCTAGATCCTATATTCCAATTTTTGATTGGTAATTTTTTCGGTTATAATCTTAGATTTTGTAGAAAATTCACCCGAATGTATCAAAATGCATCTCGTCCTTAGCTTCTTGGCGGATTTCAACTAAATTTTCCTGGAAGGATCATATAGTGGTTAGGCTGTAGAACTTCTATTCAGATTTTTGATTGGTCAATTTTTGTGGTGAAAATCTGATTTTATAGAAAAAATTACCTGAATGTGTCAAAATGTATCTCCTCCTGAGGTTCGTGACAGATTTCACCCAAATATGGCTAGAAGGATCCTATTGAGGTAGGCTCTATTCAAATTTCTGATTGATTTAAATTCTTTGGGGTGAAAATCTTAGATTTTGTAAAAAATTTACCAGAAAGTGTCAAAATGCATCTCCTCAGCTTCTTGACAGATTTCAAGTAAATATTCCTGGAAGGATCATATAGCGGTAGGCTCTAGAACATCTATTTTCAAATTTTTGATTGATCAATCTTTTGGGTAAAAAATCTTACCGACTGTAAAATGTCAAAACGCATCTCCTCCTTAGCTTCTTGATGGATGTTAGCCAAATTTGGTTTGAAGGATCCTGTAGAGGTAGGCTCTAGAACTTATATTCAAATTTTTGATTGATAAATTTTTTTTTGATGAAAACCTTAGATTTTTGTAAAGAATCTACCGGAAAGTGTCAAAACGCATCTCCTCCTTAGCTTCTTGAGATTTCAGCCAAATTTGGCTTGAAGTATTCTATGGATATAGGTTCTAGATCCTTTATTCAAATTTTTGATTGGTCAATTTTTTGGGTTAAAATCTTAGATTTTATAGAAAATTCACCCAAAAGTGTCAAAATGCATCCTGTCCTTAGCTTCTTGACGGATTTTAACTAAATTTTTCTGGAAGGATAATATTGTGGTAGGCTGTAGAAATTCTATTCAGATTTTTGATTGGTCAATTTTTGTGGAGAAAATCTGATTTTATAGAAAAGGTTACCTGAAAGTCTCAAAACGACTCCGCCTTAGCTTCTTGACAGAATTCACCCAAATTTGGCTAGAAGGATCCTATGGATGTAAGCTCTAGAACTTCTGTTCAGATTTTTAATTGGTCAATTATTTTGGTGAAAATCTTAGGCTTTATAAAAAAAAAATTAGCCGAAAGTTTCAAAACATATCCTCATTAACTGCTTGGCAGATTTCAACCTAATTTGGCTGAAAGGACACTATGGGTGTGGGCTTCTGAACTTATATACACAATTTTTATTGGTAAATCTTTTGGTGAAAATCTTGAATTTTATGAAAAGTGTACTGGAAATCGATTTAAGACGCTACTCTTCATTAACTGCTTGGTGTACACAGAATTTTGATTGCTCAATTTTCTCGGTGACCATCTTGGCTTTTCCAAAAGTTTTGTGAAATCAATTGGAAGGCGGGTAGGCTTCAGAACATATATACAGAATTTTGATTGCTCAATATTTTTTGGCAGCCATTTTGGATTTTTCAGAAATATTTTACAATGCGAATCAATGGCCAGATTTCAACGAAACCTGTGTAGGATGATCCTCTGGTGATCGGCTTAAAGACTTCTAATGAGTGTTTTGATTGGTAATTTTTTTCTGACAGACATCTTGGACTTTTAAATCGTTACCACAACTACTACGGCTCAATATCGAACACATTTGGTTGGAACGACCCTATGATGATAGGCTTCAAGAAATCGAATGAGAATTCTGTTTGGTCAATTTTCTTGGTGGCCATCTTGGATTTTTCAAAAATTAGCCATCATGTCTATTTAAATGCAAACGGTTCAAATGCTAATGGTCCAGGTGAGCGCCACAGGCCCTTAGGCCTCTTGTTAACCTTAGATCTTGCATTTTCCTTCACCAGATCGCCACAGTTCTTGCCAATATGGCTGCCTTGGATATTTGCCGCACTGAGATTTGCCGGAATGACGGTATTGAACTCTTAATACAATTACTTCAGGAACAGCCATCGAGATTACAAACAGAGGCGGAGATATCTGCTTGTGAGCGTGTTCAACAAAAGGCTGCTATTGCATTAACACGACTAAGTCGTGAGATGAACAGCGCTGAAGTGATTGTCAAGATGCATGGTATGTCTACAGCTTAATATGGCTGCACAATATTGCACTAGACAATATCCCAGTATACAGTGTATAGACAATAGAGCATTATCCATGTACTGTTACTACTCTATGTCCTATTAGTGGCATGTTTTGGTGGACTGTGTGGTGTATGCTATGGCTAAAAAATAATGTAGATTATAAGTTCAAAATATTCAACAGTACATTTAATTTTATTTTGGAAACATTATCCGTTATTTCTGAGCTGTACTCTAACACGCACACATGCACATACACACAAATATCTATTATGCATATAAGTTCTAAGTGCTATCAGAGATTACAGTGCGAATATGGTAGCGATGTTATGGAAAATATGAGTCCATGCTACATATTTGAAACTCATACATTCATTGCTGTGTGGCAATGGCCCTTTCCAGTTTTAGCTATGCCCCGCGCATCTCTAGCTAAGCTCCACCCACACCTTGCTCGTGTTGGGATCGATCAATCCATGAACTCACTGACTGTCAATTTCCAGAAAACTATACAGTAAAGCTGTTGAATATTTTGAAACTATTTTGGCTTGGTGCCCAATCAAATTAGTTTCAAAATATTTAACAGCATGTTTATTAAATAGTAAAAACATAAAATTCATACAACGGCACTTAATCCGTCACCAATTTGGCATTCTTGACGAAATTATCTATGTCATTCATGAGGTCATTGATTATGACATCATCCTACATGTCATTTAGTTGATTATGACATCATATGATGGATGGATAAACTGGAAAAGTCCATTAATTATTCATGATGGAACTTTGTAAACATGTATTTATAAACACTAACTGTCTGCCTCTATTGGGGGCTACAAATTAAGCCTGCTCAATACAACATAATCAGTTGCAGTTTGAAGATAATTTATAGAGAACGAAAATGTTTAGCTTCCACTCATAGTAACCATTTGTTCTTGCACATTGGTAATCTATTTATTTTTAATAAGGAGAATTTAACCAACATCACTGATAAAAATTAAAAACTAAAATATCAAGTACTTATAGGCAAACTAATTTAAACTTATTAAACAATGTCTTACAGGCTAAAACTGATAAATCATTAACAGTATAAACCTCAAAAAATTGTTTTCTAAATATAAACTAGTGCATTATCTATTTTTCATTTAACACCTTTACCAGTATCGATGATCTTGATTATGTAGCTTTTAACCATGCTATTACGTCTGACAAACAGGCTGCCCAAACCCTCTATCATGCCTTTGGTACAGCAACTCTGTCTTGATAAATCAAGAGGAAGGTCTGGTTAGGTGTCACATAAGGTCTGGTTGATAAATATATTAAAATGCTTTAATTTTAAATCGTTTTGGACACTGCATTTGCCAAGAAAGTATTAAGAAAAAATAACAATAAAAATGAAAAATTATCCTTCCTACGTCATAAGAAATGCATATGATATCAACAGAAGTACCTGAAATAAAATGTGCATAGTAACAATGTATCGGAATGACTAGATATATAAAAGATATTATTGTAAAACAATTTTTATGAATTAAATTGTATTCAGTATTAGCAAGGATTTGAACCGTGGTACTTATGTTTATAAGTCAAAGCCTCAACCTTTGGACTAATGACGATAATGTCTAGCAAGGTTGTCAAAATGTTCTGTTTCCTGTATGCGAAAACTGGTACCAAATGGAATATATACTAATTTTGAAGGATGAAATATAACCAAGCATGATATTTAGATTGCACATAAAGGAAATAAAAAACCTGTTATCAATTTAAGACTTATTTAAATGTACAGCATACACCTGTAAATAATTGTACATAATGTACAGCAGACGACATTTTCTTTAGTAACCTCTCTCCATAGCAACACATTTTAAATTGTCTCCCTTGTCTTAATCATAGTGTAGAGCTGACTCTATGAAGGTTTTTGCAAAATAAACTGCTTATCTTGTCCTGTATATATATTAGCATCTATACATTTGACTGTTGCAAAATTTTCAGAATATGAACAGATCATATTATTGGTTATATAAATATCTTACTTAAGGCACTCTTGTTAGGATGTCATGTGGTTTATGCTAGAAAAGAATTTTTTATTTGAAATAAGATTACTTAGTATCTACTCAAGCTTATGCAACATATCTGGCTTATAAAATTATAAACAAATGTATATTAACCAGGTTTGTCATGTGCTCAGTTTAGGTTTAGCTATATTTAGTCAAAGTTTGCATAGATTAGCATAGTATTTACAAATAAAATTGGTTGATCAACCAGGAAAGTGAAAAACAGTACGGAACTGCCAATAAATCCGAAAGAATCTTAATGCTAAAAAAGGCTCCACTAATATATGCATAATTACTCTAAGGAATTTTGAAAATTAAAGGCTAAAGTGCCTGTCAATTTTGAATTCATTAGACATCTCATCAGGGTTCCAATGCCAAGTTCCTAAGCACAATTTCTGATTTGAATAACATGTTGGGACCCAACTTTGTAAACATGTATTTATAAACACTAACTGTCTGCCTCTATTGGGGGATACAAATTAAGCCTGCTCAATACAACATAATCAGCTGCAGTTTGAAGATAATTTATAGAGAACGAAAATGTTTAGCTTCCACTCATAGTAACCATTTGTTCTTGCACATTGGTAATCATTGTCAGACGACAAAAGTGAAATTAACCCTTTAACCATCGAATTTGTTTTAAGATATTCAATTTTCTCATAGAAAATGGCCATTTGCAGACCAAGAGAAGACTTTTTTTGAAAATTTATGACTTGAATGACTGGCTATGTTATCGAGCCAGTCATTCCAGTTGTAAATTGTCAAAAGTAGTCTTTTCTTGGTCAGCAAATGGACAATTTTGAACACCAGTGTTGAAGCCGTTTTTGGCCGATATGAGTGTTGAAATGTTACGGCAGTGATAGATATTGTTATGTACAACAGGTTACAAGGAGTATGTGAGCACTGTTTGCCATTTCTGTTTTCCCAGGAATTCCACGTCTTGTTCAGTTGTGTCGGGAGACAAGATGTCGCAATAACAGTGATGCTGTCCTCGTCGCTTGTCTGGTAAGTTAAAATAAATTGTGTCGGAGATTGGTAGTGGGTGGTCACATGGCATGATCTTAATAAGCATATGACATGCTTTCCACATGACCATCGGTTTTCAGTCTCCCAGCATCGTCGATGAGGTGCATAGAATTATGAAGCCCCTGCCATCCATGTGTGAATTCAGATCTGATTCTGGAGCATAAATTTTGAATTCATGTATGAATTTGGAGGACATTTGATAGTGCGATTTAGTAAATCTATCCATAATGACCAGAATTGTCACCCCTGAAAAAAATATCCAGCAAAGATTGTTTCTATTGGCTAACATTAGAACACATGGATGGACACATCTAAATTGGAATATGACTATCTCCTAACAGGGTCTCGATGAGGATTGCTTCTCAGTGAATCGACCCATTGCCAGAGTGATCTTCCCCAAAAAATATTTTCCAAAGACCTAGTTCTCGTTATATAACTTAATCTTTTAATGGTCAAACCAGCCAAAATGACCTCTTCAGTTGTTTTCAGGAATTTCCATTTGCAGGCTACGAGGATTATTTTTCAATTTGAGCTAAAATGCCTGCCTAACAGCCATTCCAGTGATAAGGTTTAAAGAAGTCTCCTTTCCCACATTGACGTCATTGATTCCCCTAAATAAATGCGCAGGCCAGAACTACTGGCTGGTAAAGCTGCCAACAAGCAGCTGACGCTTTTGGGTTACTATTGCACTAAAATACACAGCAATTTAAACTGTTCCTATGATAAACTAAAATCAGTAGATTATTTAAATTAAAACGGTTTCCTAAATCAGTCCTCTGATGATGTCCATAGCAAGGACAGAAACATAAAAAAAGTTTGAACCACCAGTAAGCTCCGACCCATTCTGAAGCTCTTTTTCCAAAAAATTTGAAAAAATAATTTTTCAGGGTTTTGGGAAATCGAAGAAAATCTTCACATGGTTTGCTAAGTACAGAATCCAGTAAAACAACAGGAACTGCACATACAATTACTAAAAATGGTCCTAGAGAACCGGAAAAACGGCTCTGATTGTAAAAGATTCTTGATCAATCAGCTACTGTGTTCCTCCCTAATCTGCACACCAATGTCTAAATTGGAATCTTGGAGTACAGGACCTATATTTTTACAACGGGTAAGGTGATTGTAATGTAACTACGGTATAACCAGAATCCTAATAATCAGTTCCTGAATCCAGCCATGCTGAGACTGTATTATATTACATGTATTAACTAAGTATTTTATCAAATCAGTTCAGTGTTATTATTTTCTGTTATAGGCGGCTCTCCGTAAGATCAGCTCCAATGTTGGCCTGCATGACATGTCATCTTCAGACATACAGCAGCTGATCAAGCCCCGCCTCATGGATTCATTTCTCATGTGTACACATAAAGATGAAAACTTTGTCTAATGCAATCAGTATTCACACGAGTCACACTACAATCTCTGTGTATGGTCATGTGACATAGTGCCTTTGTTGTTTTAACCTGTTAGCGTTTACAAGGGAGATAACTCATAGTGAAGGGATCCGAACTGTCGCTCAAGTATCTGTCATAATAAATTGTCAGTAGGAAGTTGTCACAAATTATCTAGCTTTGTCATGAACATTGAAAAGTTTATCAAATGTACGAATTGTTTCTCTTTGATAAATTTACAATCGAAAAAACATTCTGTTAATATTTCTAAACTAATTGACTAGGCATTCTTTGTGCAGCAGTGACAGCACCCAGTCAAACTAGTTTCATAGTATTCAACAACTTACCTGTATAGTTACCTTAAAATTAGGGTTCTGGGAATTCAGGATTCATATGTGAATTGGTTCCCAACACATGGAAAAATGTGGGCAGAGCTTAGCTAGAAATGGGCGGGGCATAACTAGAAATGGATCTCTATTGAAAACTTGTTATTGTTAGCTCACCTGGCCTGAAAGGCCAAGCGAGCTTATGTCGTGGCGACCGTCCGTCGTGTGTCCGCTCGTCATCCGTCCGCCAACTTTTCCTTTAAAATGACTTCTCAAGAACCACCAGGTCGATTTCAATTATATGTGGCAGGAAGCATCCCTAGGGCATAGAGATTCAAGTTTGTTCAAATGAAGCCAATCGGCCAAAATCCAAGATGGCCGGCGGCCAAAATAGCCGATTTTTAGAAACACCTTAAAAAATCTTCTCCGAAACTGCTGGAGGAATTGATTCAAAACTCATAACACATAATCTATTGCAACGGTAGACGCAAGTTTGTTCAAGGCAACCTCATTGGCCTATTTGCCTGGTGGCCATCTTGGATGACCTAGTTCTCGCGAAAATGACTTCTCCCGAACCGCTTACAGGATAGGTCTGAAATTTGGTATATATGCTTAGGGACCAAGGTCCATTCAAGTTTGTTCAAGGGAAGTTCGTATGTTAAAAAACATGGCCGCCATCAACCAATCAAAATTTAGCGTTGGTCATATTGGCTTTTTTGTATTTGATGTATTTTGATGGCGAAAATTGCTTTATATATGCTTATCAGTGTGGAGAGTTCAAATATGCCACTTTCGAGACTATCAGATAAACGTTTTGGCTGCCATCTTGGTTTGTTTTCTCGCCATAGGCTCCCATAGTAAAGCAATGGGCCCATAGTTAAGCAATGGGGAATTCTCTAAACGACTTCTTCTCAAGAACCACTGGGCCAATTTCAATTATATTTTGGAGGAAGCATTCATAGGGCATAGAGATCTAAGTTTGTTCAAACGAAGCGGATCGGTCAAAATCCAAGATGGCCGTCGGCCAAAATGGCTGGTTTTTAGAAACACTTTAAAAAATCTTCTCCGAAACCGCTGGAGGAATTGATTCAAACCTCATAACACATCATCTGTGGCAGCGGTGGACCCAAGTTTGTTCAAGGCAACCTGATTGGCCGATTTGCTTGGCGGCCATCTTAGATGACCTAGTTTTCGCGAAAACGTGTTCTCCCGAACCGCTAAATGGATAGAGCTGAAATTTTGTAAATATGCTTAGGGAACAAGCACCTTTCAAGTTTGATCAAGGGAAGTTTGTTCGTTAAAAACGTGGCCGCCATCAACCAATCAAAATTCAACGTTTCTAGGTCATATTGGCTCTTTTGTATTTGATGTATTTTGATGGAGAAAATTGTGTTATATATGCTTATCAGTGTGGTGAGTTCAAATATGCCACTTTCGAAACTGTCAGATAAACACTTTGGCTGCCATCTTGGTTTGTTTTCCCACCAAAGGCAATGGGCCCATAGTAAAGCAATGGGGAATTCTTTAAACAACTTCTTCTCAAGAACCATTGGGCCGATTTCAATTATTAGCTCACATGGCCAATTGAGCTTATGCCATGGCGACCGTCCGTCATCTGTCCGGCGTCCGTCCGTCCATCAACTTTTCTTTAAACGACTTCTCAAGAACCACTGGGCCGATTTCAATTATATTTAGCAGGAAGTATCATTAGGGCATAGGGATCCAGGTTTGTTCAAACAAAGTCGATCGGCCAATTTGGCCTGTCTCAAGAAGTCGAGCTTTTGAAAATTGAAATTATTGGCTTGCAGCAGTGAGACAGTTAAGAAACCATCTGTAGTTAGCACTGATATCATCTATTTTCACTTAAACATTGTTCAAAATCACTAATGCAAAAAGAAGTCCAGAGATTGTTGTCAATATAATGAAAACTAAACCATTTGAATGAACGTCAGTGGAAGTGACACCGATGGATGTAAAACTTAAGTAAGATTAGTTGAAATGCCAGTTGAACGATACAGGCCCATTGGGCCTCTTGTATTTGGCAGGAAGCATTCATAGGGCATAGAGATCTAAGTTTGTTCAAATGAACCCGATCGGCCAATTTGTCCGGTGGCCATCTTGGATTTAGGCCGATTTTAGGAAATGTCTTTAAAAATCTTCTCCGAAACGGCTTGGGGGATTAATGCAAACCTCATGAAATATGATTTATGGCAAGGGAACTTGATTGGTCAAATGGTTCGGCGGCCATCTTGGTTGACCTAGTTGTAGTGAAAATGACTTATTCTCCATAGGTGCTAAAGGGATCGGGCCGAAATTTGGCACATATGATTAGGGCCTAAGGGCCATTAAAGTCTGTTCAAGAGAAGTTGATCCGTCAAAAAACATGGCCGCTGTGGGCCAATCAAAATATAGCATGTTTGGTGGCCATATTAGATTTTTTTATTTGATGGATTTTGAGGCCGAAATTGTTTTTATGTGTTTTTGGGTATTCTGATCTCAAATTTTCAATTTTCGAAACTGTCGGATAAATGGTTTGCTGGCCATCTTGTTGATAAAGAGCATTCTAGTTGAAATGCCTATTGTCCAGGTGAGCGATACAGGCCCCTTGGGCCTCTTGTTATAACTAGCCAGCCATACCAGTGTCTAGTTTTCAAAGATACCATTTATCATTCTAAAAGAAAAGCATCATTACCTATCTTAGCTGCAATATTAAAGTTATTCGCTCATGCTGTGATGTAATTGTTGACATGAAAAGCCATCATTAGTTTTGTGAATTTGTTCACCACAAACTCATCGTAAGCCTGTGAGCATGTTAATACTCATATGGATGTTGAATGTATGGCTCATTCTAATCAGTTATAAGTTTATGCAGTTAGAATTAAGGTAAATTTACTTGTTTGCTTGCAAGCATAGTTCAACATCAACTACTGTGGCAAGTGTGTGAACATGTTTATACTTGCATGTCCGTTGAATGTATGGCTAATTGTAACCACTCTTGAATGTATACAATCACAAATTTACCATAAATCTACTCGTTTCCTTATATGCAGACAAAAAATTTGATGTGACTTGATCTCGCTACCAGAATAATGAATTTTTAGTCACAACTCACAACTAATATAAGTGTGTCTATCTGTTTGTTGGTGGGTCTGTCGTAACTATGGTGTTTCGCACGTGTTACATCACAAATTAAGTGCAATACAGTGCAATATTGCAGTGCTGGTTATAAGACATTACGGTAACTTTATTTGATTATGAATTCTCTCCCTTGGCACATGTGAACACTACAGTACCTCTCAGAAATAACTTAAAAGGGTTCCAAAAACAAAAAATGTGCTGTTGACTATTTTGATCATAATTGGATCAGATTACATTGTCTTCCAAGCCAATTATATTCAAAAAATCTTCTACCTAACATGTTTCTGTTTTTGTTTTGAAAACATCTCAACTTATTTCTGAGCTGTACATTAGAAGATAGAACCACGCTCGCTCAGTCTTTGTTATGTCTATGTGAACATTGGAATCACGATCACTTAATCCCTTTCCTGTCCATGTGAACATTAGAAGCACGATCACCAAATATCTGGCGTGTCTATTCGAACATTAGAACCACTGGATCGCCAGATCTTTGTCAACACAGTAGCTGCCTTCTTGCCAATACAGACATATTTCACATAAACCATACCCACCTCAGTTATGTTTTAATTTTGAATGTGTTATTGTTACTATTGTGCTTTGGTTTCAAACTTTAGCCTCTTTTTTCAAAATATTTGGATACTAATTATACCTACTACCTCACTATCATGAAGTCATACAAGATAAACAATGCATTAGACATATCTATACTAGTGTGACTCTTGCTTCTTGATGCCTTACGATGGGAACACATCCGAGCCATGTGACATGATAGCGACATGATTTGCTTGATCGGCGGTGTCGTAGCAGTCTGCGGTCAAAATGACAGCAATAGTACATGAAAAATATGCTTTAAAATCTTTCCATTAACTACCAAAATCGACAGCGATTACATTCTCCTGAAAAGTGACGATGTCTTTGTATCATGTGACCGGTCGTAAAGATAGAAACATTTAGTGTTAGTTGCTATTTCATGTCGCTTCAATGTGCCGAGTCTGACACAGGCAATTTAGAAAGCAATATTTTGTAATAATGCATGTGTCGTCATATCGCTGTCCCTCTGCGTTGCTTTGATGTGTGACTAACTGCACAATGCACGCGCACGCACACGCACACGCACACACACATGAATATGTGTAGCATCATAACACTAAAACATCACTCATTCTACTAAGTTCATATGTTTGTGAAATAATTCTACCTTACAAATTATTGTATTTTCTGAGTTATTGATAATTTTACAATAACAAGTTTGAATATTTCTCTGTGCATCACTTTCTGTACACATCATAACTTTTTGCGCACATTATCATCCCTATTGTCAGTCACATCATCATTGATCTCACTTACATCATCATCATTCTGAGTGTGCCTTAGCTTCACTTTATGAACGCATTAGCAACATCACTCTTTGAGCACATCATCATCATTCTCTGAGCACATCTTCTTCATTCTCAGTGTACATGATCATCACTTTCTGAGCACATCATAATCATTCACAGTGTACATCATCATTTTCAGTGCACATGAACATCACTTTCTGAGCACATGATAATCATCCACAGTGTACATCATCATTTTCAGTGCATCATAATCATCCACAGTGTACATTATCATTTTCAGTGTGCATCATCACTTTCTGAGCACATCATCATCACTTTCTGAGCACATAAGTATTCAGTGTGCACCAGCATTCTGTGCACATGTCATCATCATCACTTTCTGAGCACATGATAATCATTCAGTGTGCATCAGCATCACTCACTGTGTATCACCTTTTGTCATATCAAAATTTATGCTGTGATTCTGAGCAGAACAATTTATTAAATATTTCGAAATTGAAATTTATGTCCAATGCCCATGTCCTTCAACAGGCCCTACAGTGACATTAAGCCTTCAGTGGTCAAGCCGGCCAAAACTAGCATCTTGAGGAAAGTCGATTTGCAGGACAAGGACTATTTTTTTCAGATTTAATCACTGGAATAACTGGCGCGATAACTGAGCAAGTCACTTCAGTGATAAATTTTCAAAAGTAGTCTTCTCTTGGTCTTCAAATCAACATTCACTAAGCATAATAACCCTGTAATGATTAAATTTGACCAAAAAATTAATATTTACTTATTGAATGTCCATTTGCAGGCCAAGACTATTTTTGAACATTTACCATTGGAATGACTGGCTTGGTTACCGAGCCAGGCATTTCAGTGGTAAATTTTCAAAAATAATTTTCACTTGGTCTGCAGATGGACATACTTTAAGACCACTACCGAGGCTGGTTTTGCCTGCCTTCCTCATGAAAGGATTAAAGGGTTCAATTTAAATGCCCCTCAACACCCCCCCCCCCCTCTTCATTGTTGTGAAATGTGTGGCCTTATTTACATGTATTGAAGCAGTGCTATCTATTGTTTAACTAGTTATTGTATTGACAATGCATGCATTGCTGCCAACTTTGCCTAATATTTGTTAAATATACAATATATTTTGATAGCATATTATTTTATATTTATTTCGGTAATAAATTATTATTCTACACAAGATATGTATTTCCTTTTATAAATTTATGAAGGTTTGTGTTGGTTATTGGTATAATGCGGTGTAGTGAGCATGTACTGAGTAATAGTCTTCTACGTACCCATTAACCCGTACCACTACGATGTCAGGATTTTAAATTTTGAAATTAAATTATAAGATGAACTGGTGTTCATTTTCAACAACGGGTGGAAGATGGTGTGGTCATCCACCAATATTGTTGAAAAGTGTATACCAGTTTCGTTGCTATTGACACAGTAAAATATAGAATCAGAATGGTAAGAGGTAACTTACTTAAGTTTTAGCTATGCCCAATCCATCTTTAACTAAGCTCCCCTACACTTCACCCGTGTTGGGATCGATCGATCCCTGAACTCCCCGACTATCAATTTCCAGAAAACTATACAGGGAAGATGTTGAGTAATTTGAAAATAATTTGACCAGGGGCTGTTGCTGCCATAACAGAACCCAGTCAAATTAGTTTCAAAATATTCTAAAGCATGTTTATTAAAGGATAACTAATCCCATCTCTTGATAGCTATTGAGGTGATCTAACACGCCGGTCATAAACTATCCAGGTAATTTTAAGCTTTTTATCACGCCGCTAAGGAAAGATATTCAGGATTTAGTAGTTAAATGTTGGTAGATTTCTACACCCTATGATGGCTGTCATGATTTACTTTTCAACCAATCAGAAAAATCCTAGTGTGTCTGCCTCGGTATATACGCTCAGTCAGAGGCTCCAGCTATAGGTTGGCAATGTGGTATAAAAGCAATCCTACAGGTAAGCTGTTGAATATTTTGAAACCAATTTGATTGGAAGTTGTTGCGGCCATAGGCAGCAACAACTTCCAGTCAAATTATTTTCAAAATATTCAATGGGATGAGCATTACAAAATAAAGAATGTGATGCTTTGGAGCTGACATGACATCACACACAATAGCTTGAGGAGACAAAATGGTGTCGATCACTGTTCAACATTTACTCGATATTACAAAACAAATAATTGCGATACAGATCAGGGAATGTGACAGGATATGAATGATATGGAATCTATAAACCATATTCTATCGGTGCAGTACAACATTTGAGATGAGATTAGCATCGCTTTAAATAGTAAAGCCATTTTTTTACAATTCATACAACAACACTTAGTTGGTCATCAATTATGTTGGTGACGAATTTAGCTATGTCATTCATGGAATAATTGATTATGATGTCATCCTACATGTCACATAGTTGATTATGATGCCATATGATTGACGGATAAACTGGAACGGTCTGCTACTAGACTACCATCACTTCAGGTCTGGGACCACGAGTCACTATCACCTCACACTTCAATACCAGTAGTTGGTCATTGGAGATCTTACTTTCATATGTGAGCAGTGTGATGAGAACATACATCCAGTTCAGTGTTAGCAGAATTTATTTAAATATGTCAAATTAGCTTCTAACAGGCAGAGTGGGTTGGAGTCCAACAAACAACAAGTAGCTGTAACCATTAATTAACCCTTACCACTCTAATGTCAACATTCTATCTTTACGGTGCCAGTAGCAAAGAAACTGGTGTACATTTTTAAACAATTTTGGTGGACGATGTTGCTGTCTACGACAGCACCATCTTCCACCAAATTTGTTTAAAAATTTATGCCAGTTCATCTCTTAATTTAATTTGAAAATTTTAAATTGTGACATCAGGGTGCTATGAGTTAAAGAACAAGAACTCTTTCCATCAGTCTCAATCACATATATTGCAACAGAAAATAGTTTGCTTTACAAGGGTGGCTGTAGATAAGCCATCTAAGTACTTCCAGAAGAGGATGTTGACTTTGGAATGTAAAACTCTCCCAAACACCCCTCCTCTCAATCTAACTGGCGACAAGGCAAAATCTTATTTTCGGTTATTTTATTTCTTTTTATTATCAAGATTATTATTTATACAATTTTTGGAATAAGTCTTCATTAGTCAGATATCAAAATGTACAATAATTATACATGAATACTGTATTATTTCATAAATTACTAAAATACATATTTATTAAAACTAAGCACTAATTTACTATATTTCCATATAATAATGAACATTAGTTAACTCCAGGATGTAGAGTCTAGTGAGACAGAGCCCTTGCCACCATTACAGTCCACTCCCAATGACATCTCAAGGCAAAGCACACTGAGGAACCGACCATGATTATCTTTATGTAGTACAGATAAATAAGTTCATTATATGAATAAAGATGGGACTGGTACGTAATTTCATTATATGAATAAAGCTGGGACAGGTATGTAGTTTCAGTATATGAATAAAGCTGGGACTGGTACAGAGGTTTTCGGAAATATATTTCCAAACTCCTATGAATTCATGTCCAATAGAAGTTAGAAAAGAGCAAAACGAAAGTTGACATTAGTTTAGCAGAACTGAACAAGGCTATCCGCCAATTGAAGAAGAAGAAATCTCCCGGGCCAGATGGCATTATGAATGAAATGATCCAACACCTTGGTAATGCATCTCTCTGCAAGTTGCTAGACATCTTTAATCTCAGTTGGACCAATGAAGAGGTTCCTCAGTGCTGGAAGGAAGCCAGAATAACCCCTATTCTGAAAAAAGGGAAGAACAAGACGAAAGTGCTGAGCTACCATCCTATCAGTCTTAGATGCATATGCAAGACCATGGAGCGCATCGTCAACCAGCGGTTGCAGTGGTACCTGGAGTCGGAGAACATTATATACACCTGTGCAAAAGTTAAGCACCACCCTATTTTTATGCACATGCGAGGGTATATTCATGTGCTATGAAGAAAGCAATAGCATAAACATTTATGTACCCATCCATCTTAGTGCAAGAGGTAATAATGCAACTAGAGGAATGCTGATTATGATGGTGGGGAAACACTGTATGTTTTTGTTTGAACTTGAAAACGAGGCCTGAATATGGTTACGTTGACACAACTGACAACTATTGCCCTACAGTTGACACACGTGGCTAGATTGTCATTAATGGTGTCTGAAAACGAAGTTTAACATCTGTGCACGAGTTTGAGACTGTCATTATTAATACCGGGTATATCCACCTTGTGCCTGGATGACGGCCTGGACACGACGTCTCATGCTGGTCACCAACTGACTGATACGCCATTGTGGTATTCGTTGCCATTCAAGATGGAGTGCGTCTGTTAATTCCTGTAGGTTCTGCACAGGAGGATCCCTCCTTCTCACCATGTTTCCCAGAATGTCCCAGATATGCTCAATAGGGTTCATGTCAGGGCTCCTTGCTGGCCATGGTAGGGTTTCGATGGCATTCTGGCGGAGGTATTCATGCACAGCTCTAGCACGATGTGGTCGGGCGTTGTCATCCATGAATATAGGGTGGGTTCCAGGTGCATGATTTACAAAATGAGGGACCACAACTCTATCCAGTATGGAATCTTGATATCTTTGTCCATTTAGTGTTCCAGGTACAGTCAACAGATCCAGCTTACAATCAAATGAGATGCACCCCCATATCATAACGGAACCTCCACCAAATGGAACTTCTTCCATGATGTTACATTGGTTGTACGCCGTGCGTCTGGACCTCCATACACGAGTTCGACCATCTGTGGCATGAAGCAGGAACCGACTTTCATCGGACCAGTGTACCCGTCTCCAGGATCTCATGTTCCAGTGTCTTCTTTCGTTGCACCACCTCAGACGCTCCTCTTTGTGGTGTGCAGTGAGGAGAGGATGTCTGACAGGTCTCCTAGCTTTCATGCCAGCAGCATACAGTCTCCTTTTGACGGTAGACATTGAAACTCTATTGCGCGTTTCCCATTGCTGGCTGAGCACTCTGCTGTTGGTGAATGGAGATCTCCAAACCAGGCGTACTAGGGCTCGATCATCACGGGCAGTAGTCTTCTTCGGTCTTCCAGATCTAGGCCTGTCCTTCACCTCGTTAGTTTTCCCATGTTTTGCAATCAAACGACTGATTACAGTATGGTTAATGTTCAGCTGTCTGCCAATCTCTCTGCATGACATACCAGTGGTATGCATGCCTATGATTTGCCATTTCACACGATCACTTAACCTCCGTCTTGCCATAGCGGTTCACAATCAAGAGCTAATTCTCTCTGTACAAATAAACCACGGTCATGAACACAAAATTCCTAATCTTGTCGCCTAAATCTGTATGTAATGTTCTACACCTCAAACTGGACTTTTACATAACTGAACATGTGTGCTGTTTCCCGCCACGCACGGACATCAAGCGGCGTGAAGTCATGCATGCATGTGCATTTCGTACTTGGAATTATGTCAGCTAACGCGGGGACAAAAAGTATGGCAGCCTAGTTGTACCATCATGTTTCTACGTTCTATTGTTTTTGCTGGTGCTTAACTTTTGCACAGGTGTATAGTTTCAGAGCAGGCCGGTTTCAGAAGATACAGGAGCACAGAAGATCAAACAACACATCTTGCACAGGTCATAGAGGACACTTTTCAAGCCAAGAAGGTGATGCTAGCTGCCTTTATCGATATGCAGAAGGAATTTGACAAGGTGTGGAAGGATGGCCTCCTCGTGAAGCTCCGGCGCACAGGCATCAGTGGCAACATGTTCCGATGGACCAAGTCATACCTACACACTCTCAGAGCTAGGGTGCTGGTGGATGGACAATCTGGACAGAATGTATTGCTGAGACAAGGTGTGCCACAAGGCGGAGTATTATCACCAACTCTGTTCATAATCTTCATTAATGACATTGTAGCAGAGCTGCCCAATGGGATCCAAGCAGCCCTCTATGCAGATGACCTCGTACTTTGGTGCACCGAGGAGTACACAACAACTGCCACGTACAGAATGCAGCTCGCCTTGGACAGAATTACAGCTTGGGCCAATCGCTGGTGTATTACCATCAACAAAGAAAAATCATCAGCCATGCTATTCTCACTGTCCACCAAAACCATGGTTGGCAATCTGACACTGGGCGGTACTCCACTCGAGTATGAGGACCAGCAGACATACCTGGGAGTCACCTATGACAGAAGATTAACATGGAAGGAGCACATCCAGAACGCAGAGGCAAAGGCCAGAAGAAAGCTAAATATCATGAGGAAGCTGGCAGGAACAAAATGGGGTGCCAATGAAAGGATCCTCAAGACCATCTACATAGGTGCCATATGACCACACCTTGAGTATGGATCCAGCTCATGGATGACAGCAGCTAAATCTCATCAACAGAACCTCGACAGAGTACAAAACCAGGCACTGCGCATCATCACTGGTGGAATGAGATCAACACCAATAGAAAAATGGAGCAGACAGCAGGCATCCCCCCACTTAGCAAAGGAAGGGAATGCAAATCACTGATCCAAGCTGCAAAGTTCAAATCGTTCAACAACCACCCAATGATGATAAGGCAAGCACACCTGTCACCAGGAAGACTTAAAAGATCAAGTTTTGTGAAAGAGACAAAAGCACTTCAAAGGAAACACCGAGAAATGTTGCCAGCACAAATAGAAGACCCAAACCACACACTGGGAAAACAAACTAGAGAGCATAGCTATTCGCACCACAGTACCTCATCTCACAACCAAAGATGAACACAGTAATGTGAGCAAGAAGGCCCTGATCTTAGCCATGTTGGAAGAAATGTACCATCAGGAGACATGGATAAGGATCTACACAGATGGATCAGTCAAAGATGCAATTAGGAGCGGAGGTGCTGGACTGCACATACAGTATCCAAACGGACAACATGAGTCAGCTGCAATACCGACAGGCAAACACTGCACAAACTACAGAGCTGAAGTCGAAGCACTGGTTCATGCAGCTAATACCATCAGCAGAACAGCAGACCCTATTGCACAGATTGTCTTCTTATCTGATGCCCGCTCCGTCCTTGACGCTATCACCAAAGGTAAGCTGCCACAACTTGAAGAAGCACTACAAACCATCAAATGCTTTCGGATAGCATTGCAGTGGATCCCCTCACACTGTGGAGTCCAAGGAAATGAGGAAGCAGACAAGATGGCTGCAGAAGAGAATCGGACAGAAAACATGGTTACCCATACAGAGATGAAGACTATCATCAAGTCACTCTATAGAACACCTCAATCAGAAGATGCCTACCATCATCTCTCGAGGCCAGAGAAAGTGACCATTTTTCATCTCAGAACTGGACACAACCGACTAAACCAACACATGTACAGGCGGTTCCACCTTACGACATCGTCCGCTTGTCTTTGTGGAGAAGCAGAACAGACCACAGAGCACATACTTCAATGTTGCAGTACGTATCAGCTGCTGAGAGAATAGATCTGGCCTTTGTCAACTTCTTTTCTTGAAAAGCTGTCTAGGCCTGTGGAAGAACTGCAGAAAACCACAGATTTCATCTTGAGAACGGCTCTCCAAGTGTGATACCAGCGATCGAAAAGAAGACGTCCAATAGAGGCATCCATTTCTAACTATACCCGCCCATCTCTAGCTAAGCTCTGTTCACACTTTGTATGGGTGTTTGAATTGGTTTGAAACGTGAATTCCCAAAATTTCAATTTCAACTATATATTAAGTAAGCTGTTTAATATTTTGAAACTAATTTGACTGAGTTGTTTATGCAAAATATTCAACAGAATGTTTATTAAATTGGAAATTCACCAAAGATATGATTCAGACTCTCATGACTGACTAATGCCACTTTCATGATGGACCTACATCATTGTCATTGTGATGTCAGCATATTATGATGTCAGATACTTAAGTGACAGATGGAATCCCTCCATTATACGTGTTCTCCAGCCCTCCATTATACATGTTCTCCAGCAAGAGCTGGCACCTGTGATGATACAGTATAAACCTTAGTGCTTTGCTCAATCATTCACAATGTACAGCATTAGCAACCCTTTCATGGTGAAGCCAGCCAGGACTAGCCTCTGCAATGGTCTTAACCTTTTAATCCTCGAATTTGTAAAAAATTTCAATTTTCTCATAGAACATGTCGATTTGCAGACCACGAGAAGACTATTATTGAAAATCTACCACTGCAATGACTAGCTCTGTTATCGAGCCATTCATTGTGGTAAAATTTCCAAAATAGTCTTCTCTTGGTGTTCACATGGACATTTATCAAGACCATTGCATTAGCCGTTTTTGGCTGAGAATGTCCATTTGCATGCAAAGAGAATACTATTTGTGGAAATTTTACCACTGGATGGAGTGGCTGAACAGCCGAGCCAGTCATTCCAGTGTTAAATTTTCAAAAATAGTCTTGCCATGGCCTGTAAATGGACATTCAATAAGCTATTTTGATTTTCTTAACCAAATTTAACCATTAACCCTTTAAGCCTTGAATTTGTTCAAGAAAATTTAATTTTTTTCAAAGAAAATGTCAATTTTCAGACCAAGAGAAAATTATTTTTGAAAGTTTAGCATTGGAATGACTGGCTCAGTTATCGAGCCAGGCATTCCAGTGGTAAATTTCTCTTGGTCTGCAAATTAACATTTCTCAAGGCGACTGTAGAAGCCGTTTTTGGCTGATATAAGTGTTAACGGGTTAACACATTTCATTCTATATACTTAGATAGTATTTACCACATGGTACAGTTAAACATATTTGGTAATTATTTTGAAAATAATCAGCAAATATCCTATTCAGATCTAGCGCTCTTGTTTCTAGTACTTACCACAAATACACAGTGAAACGTATTTAAATTTGCTAACATTTGTGCATAGTGGATAAAATAATAACAATGACATTCACAGAAACAAGCAGTGCATGTTGGAAAATTACTGAAATGAAATATTTCTAACATTCTCCCACCTGCTATTTAACGGCTTACTGCGAAGGTAGACCAAAACAGGTCTTTGCAGTGGTCCATTTGCAGGCAAAGAGAAGACTGTTTTTTAATTTTACTACTGGAATCCTGTCAGTCATTGTATGATTACTGTATTCTGCGGCTGTAGTAGTAAAAACATCCTACAGCTGCAATCAGTCCTTCTTCGCTTTTGCCCACTGTATCTTGTCCTCAGCCGATATCCTTAGCGTCCTCAGGTCCATTCTTGACTTCAGTGTACCTAATCCAGCTTTCTTGAGGTCACCTCGTAGCACACTTAGCAAATTTATGCAATGACGTCCTTTCCTGGCTTTGTATTTGCTGGCTCTGAGTAGGGAGAATTCCACGGCTCTCTGTGCTGGTGTCTCTTTTGGCATCCTTAGCACATGGACCATCTTTGCTGGTCGACTTTTACAGACAGCGGCGACGTATTACACATCTTGCATAGTGCATCATTGGAAATTATGCTGTCTGGCTATCTGTGTCCAGTGCCAGTGATGGTGCGTAAGTGTTTGCAGTGGCAGGCATCAAATTTCTCTAGAGTTGCCTTTGGAGCTGCCCACCTGTTACAGTTATACTGCATCAAGGGCATCTTTGATATACGAATCCATAAATTCCAGAAGGACTGGAAAGCTATGTCCCTATGACGCAGCATCAGTCATTCCAGTATTAAATTGTAAAAACAAGCGTCTTGGCTTGCAAATGGACATGTACTAAGTGAAGTCAATTTTGGCCATTACAGGATTAACCTTTTAATCTCGAATTTGTTCAAGAAAATTCAAATTTTCTCATAGAAAATGTCCATTTGCATAACTGAGCCAGGCATTCCAGTGGTAAATTTTCAAAAATAATCTTCTCTTGGTCTGCAAATGGACATTTCTCAAGACCACTACAAAAGCTGTTTTTGGCTGATATGAGAGTTAATGGGTTGATGATATTCTGAAATCTGTGACAATCAGATCCGACAATGGAGGAGTCCAGTTTTAGCTATGCCTCGCCCATCTTTAGCTAAGCTCCACCCACATTTCACCTGTGTTGTGATCGATCGATCCCTGAACTCCCTGACTATCAATTTCCAGAAAAGTGAAAACTATACAGGTAAGCTGTTAATGTTAAATTAGTTTCAAAATATTCAACAGCATGTTTATTAAATAGTAGGGACATATAATTCGCACAACGCTTAGTCCGTCATCAACTAAGCGTTCATGACGAACTTAGCGATGCCATTCATGATGTAATTAATTATGATGTCATCATATATGTCACATAGTTGATTATGACATCATATGATTGATGGATACACTGGAATTCTCCATTCCAGGCAAAATAGTGTAGTTTGCGACGTGTGATGAATAAAGCCATGCTTGTAAGATAGCAAGCATCACTAATGTCAGCAATGATAGGATAATATATGACAGATAGTAATACTGAATAGTTTATGTGTGATTGTCACCGGATAAATATTAGCACTCTTCTGTGTATTGTGATTGTGCCTCTCAGTGTTGTAACTTAACATTTAGAGATGAATGCCATTCGGGCATGCAAAAAATTAAAACAGAGTGCCCTCATTGAAATTAGTCTGTCCGCATTCTATGTCATATAACAAATCGGTACACATCCTTGCATTATTATAAAATATTATATGAAGATGCTTTTTATAAAGATTCAAAATGACCATTATTCTGAAATTGCATTTGTATTACACCATGATATGAGATAAAAATCAACAAACCTGGATTTACAAATAATCAAAGCACTGAAATTTTTTCTAAATTGCATTTGCATCAGGGCACTCACTAAGTTACAGCACTTCCTTTGAATGAGACACAAATATATCGACTTCCTTGTCGGCATCTTAGCAGCAAACAATCAGAGATTAGCAAGAGCTGGCGTTCGCTTCTGTGTGGAAAGAAGATGAGAGATAGTACCATATTTTATTCCACCTTTTCCCAGTACTAGAGGCCTGGGCCTGCATATTTAGAGACATCAAGGAATTTTGAAAAACCGTAGCATTCTACATAATTATCAGATCAGAGACTGCACACTGGGTACCATTCAGATGACTATGTCAATCCATCATTCACTTCATGTATGGCTCGACATCTAGTTTTATCCTTTCTCAAATATTCATCCCCTCCCCCTACAACTCAAATCACCAACATTGTGACCAAACAATTCAGCAAAAACTGCTGAAAGGACATTGTATTTCAGCTATTTGAAGTATATAATTATGTTTCTAAGTTAAAAAAGTGCAAAGCCTTTGCCTAAAGGATAACCCTTTCACCGACAAATCCTTCAAAAGAATTAATGGATGTGGTATAGATACATGATATGCTGATAAATAAAATCCTAAGCTACCTAATAAAACATGTATCATTTCTAACTTATTCTGCATTAGTAAACCACTCACCTGCATTTTGTACTGGTCAAGCGCTTCTTGCAGACGCCGCCCAAACTCAGGATCAGCTTGACCAAAGTTAGACACTGCACGTTTCTGAATAAACTCCTGTGCCGCTTGGAGGTGTGCGGCGATGTTACCGACCAAACGTGACCGCTCATCTGGTTTTAGCACCTGTAACAAAAGCACATTACCATGATTACACCACTATTCGCATTCCACACAATGTGTAAGAGAGTACTTAATGGATCCCCCATCTCACCAATTGTGGCCAATCTGTATTTATAAGGAGTATTTTGAGAGCAAAATATTGGCCTCTATACCTCAAGCACCACTGTGTGGTACCGATATACGGATGATACACACTCACCTAATGGAGGGAATGGATACATACAACATCTAAATGCCATCCATCAACACACATCCAATTTAACACACACATACAGTACATATCAATACCTATTTTTCAACTCCAATCACCGCTTTAACTACAAAAGATCAGTTGTCCGCTCTCTCACACAGCGGACAGGTACCGATTTTACAGATAGGTGTACTGGAACAATGCCGAGTGGAGTGCCTTGCTCAGGGACACAATGCTGCAGCCCGGCCGGGAATTGATCTCGCAACATTCGAGTCCAAAGCACGACTCTCCAACCACTTGGCCACTATGCCAAGCATTGTTTCATACGCCTTCTTAACGGGTTCATTTAGACGAGAAGACATTTTAGCTTTTTCTAGTGTCAATTCACTGTCCATTTGAAGTCACTCAAACAAGAGGCCCAAGGGCCTTCACGCTCACCTGGACCATTAGCATTTGAACCATTGGCATTTGAACAGACATAATACTTTAAATTCAGAAGTAACAAGATATAAAATACAAAATTGGGAATTCAGTACAATCAATATTTATTGGGAAACTAATGATGAACGATGACCAGTTCGACCACACAATCAGATTGAATTGAACCTTAGGTTCCATCCAGCTAATAAAAAAAATCCAAATAGGCCATCAAACCCAAAATTTTGATTGGTCCATGACAACCATATTTTCAGGATCAGGTTCTCTTGAACAAACTTTTATCACTCTTAGTTTTCGGTGAAATTAAATCTAATGAGTTTCAGCCTGATCCGTACAGCAATTCCTGAGATGTCATTTTGGAGAACAAGATGGCCACTAGAACAAGCGGTTAATGATTTCCAGCTATTTTTCGGAAAATTCAAGATGGCTTCAGAACAAAGTGACCAATCAAAATTCTGTATACAAGCTCTGAAGCTCTAGGGTTCTTCCAGCCGAGTTTGCTTGAAATCATTCATGCGGTTAATGAGGAGTAGCATTTTAACTGATTTCCTGAAGTTTTCAGACAATCCAAGATGACCACTGGAAATAGTGACCAATCAGAATTCTCGTTGGAAGTGTTGATGCCTCTCAGCATAGAATTAGTCCACCCAGGTTCCAGTGAAGTCGGACTGTTTATATTGTAGTAGCGTTTTAAATGATTTCCGGAAAGGTTTCAGAAAATCCAAGATGGCTGCGAGAAAAATTGACCAATCTAAATTCTGAATAGACTTTTCTGGCGCCTAGCACCATATGATCCTTCCAGCCAAATTTGGTTGAAATCAGTCAAAGCATAACTGAGTAGCTTTTTAAATGATTTGCCGCCATTTTACGGAAAATTCAAGATGGCCACCGAAAGAGTAATCAAAGTTATGTATACGTGTTTTGAAGCATACCACTCTAGAGTCCTCTCAATCGAGTTTGCTTGAAATTGTTCAAGCAGTTAATCAGTAGCATTTTAACTGATTTCCTGAAGTTTTCAGAAAATCCAAGATGGCCACCGGAAATATTAACCAATTAGAATTTTCGTTAGAAGCGTTGATGCCTCCCACCATAGAATTATTCCACCCGGGTTCTGTTGAAGTCTGCCTATTTATATTGGAGGAGTAGCGTTTTAAATGATTTCCAGAATATTTCAGAAAATCCAAGATGGTCACCAGAAAAATTGACCAAACTAAATTCTGACTAGAAGTTCTGGAGCTTCCCACCATAGGACTCTTCCAGCCAATAAATGACGAAATGTGATTTGACGGATGGAAGGCAACCATGGCATAAGCTCGAAGGGCCAAGTGAGCTAATCATATAATGCACTTTTAATACGTGGTCAAAAAGGATTAGTTCTCCCAACCGTCATCTGAACACAGTCAATTTACAGATCTTATGCATGCCACCTATTTACACTCATGTAACTAACATAACAACCGAGACTCAAAGACTAATGATACCCACACCACAGCCACCAGACATGCCAGAAATCAAGGGCCGATGAAGCTCATCATCGACCGAAATATAAAAAGTTAATTTAGTTAATTAACATCGAAACCGGTTTTAAAATTTCAACCACTTCTCACACAAGTAAATGATCTTAGTGCACACACTTGTGATTACAGGTGATGGTGTTTGATGGCTGATAAATCAAATCAAGTGGATCTGATTCTTTCTGGTCGTATTCTATCGCTATCAACTGTGGTTGTGATTCTTTAAAGTGACAATCAGTGAGCTGATGAAACCTTCAATTATCTTGCTTCACTTGTGATCTATTGTCGTAAGTGTCTAGGCTATTAAATCGTTTAATGATCAAATTTGGTCAAGAAAATTAAAATATCTGCCTATTGAATGTCCATTTCCAGGCCAAGAGAGTACAATTCTTTGAAAATTTATCACAGGAATGACTGGCTCGGTTATCGAGCCAGTCATCCCAGTGGTAAATTTTGGAAATTTGTATTCTCTTTGCCTGTAAATGGACATTCTACAAGACCATAACAGAGGCCGGCTTGGCCATTAAAGGTTTAAGAGCCGTACTGTATCACCTACACAATGCAAATAGAATGAAATGAGTTCAACTATTTAACTACCTTTCTCCAGAGGTCACCAGTTTGTGAGAAGTTATCATCATCAGCTGTGTTGTACCGGTTGACATCACCGCTGACAGCAAACGTACTTTCCAGTTTAGTACTATTATCCCGAGGACCGCTAAAGCTGTTAGGAAAATAATTTGGTGCACCACCTGGAGGAACAACGTAAAGCAGTGTGCATGAATAAGGCAAGGGCCCTGAGGAATCAAATGTCTTGCCTATCCTAATTATTGATAAACATCACAGCTCAGTGACATTGACCTTTGACCTTGTGAGCTCAATGTCATCACACAAACTCCTATAAGTATAGTCACCCATGTATCCAATTATGTGCCAATAGACATAACCAATCTGAAAATATAAGCAAAACTCTAAGATTGAAGAACAGTTTTCAATCAATTCTGCAACTTGCAGCATGTGCGAAGGCGGTTACCAGTCAGAATGATTGATGCCTATGAGCTTCATGATGCATCCAATAACATTAATTTTCCCTACGAAAAGAGGTGTTGGCTTTATTGGGTTTTCAATTAAGGTTACAGTGACACTGGTCTTTGAGAGCTTGACTCCCACAGTGTGAACTGTATCAGTACATACATGATAATGTCTGTGTCATAATTACTTAATGATAATTGCTTAACCTTTTAACTATTGAATTTGTTCAAGAAAATTTCAATTTTCTCATACAGAATGTCCATTTGCAGACCAAGAGAAGACTATTTTTGAAAATTTACCACTGGAATGACTGGCTCATTTATCGAGCCAGTCATTCCAGTGGTAAAATTCCAAAAATAGTCTTCGCTTGGTCTGCAAATGGACATTTCTCAAGACCACTGGTGAAGCTGTTTTTGGCTGATATGAGTGTTAAAGTGTTAAAGAAAGCGTTCACTTCATTTCAGAACAGCTATTGATAAGACATACATTTAACCTTTACAGCCCACAAACAACAAATTCTTTGCAGGAATATTCTGTTGAATATTTTAAAACTAATTTTACTAGGAGCTGTTACTGCCTATGGCAGCTTTCTTGTATAGCTGTCTTAAAATTGAGACGCTCTAAATCCAAGCGTTAACCCCTTAACGGTCATACCGGCTAAAACCGCCCCCTACTATGGTCTTGTGGAATGTTCATTTACAGGCCATGGGAACACAATTTTTGAAAATTTACCACTTGAATGACTGGCCCGATAACCGAGCAAGTCATTCCAGTGTTAGATTTCCCAAAATTGTATTCTCTTGGCCTGTAAATGGACATTCAGTCAGAAAATATTTAAATTTTATGGTTAAAGAGTTATTCCAAGAGTTATGCAATGGAAGTTAAGAAAGGTGTGCGCTCTAAATGGCTAAGATGGTCTAAAATGGCTTCCACAATGGTCTTGATAAATGTCCATTAAAAGCCAGTAGAAGAACACAACCGAGCCAGTCATTTTAGTGGAAAATTTTCAAAAATAGTCCTTGCCAGTAAATTGACATTCATCAAGCAAAACATTTGATTTTCTTAATCAAGCTGCCATTTAATGATTCAATTTGTTGAAAAAATTAAAATATTTACATTACAGTCATTCCAGTTGTAAATTTTTGAAAATAGTCTTCTCTTGGCTGACAAATGGACATTCCCCAAGACCAATGCAGAGGCCGGTTTTGTCTGGCGTCATTCTTATAAGTTTACGGGATTAATCAATCAGAAGCTGACTCGTTATTAACCCTTACCACCCTAATGTCAATATTCTATCTTTTACTGCATCAATAGCAGAGAAACTGGTGTACATTTTTCACCAATTTTGGTGGACGATGTTGCTGTCTACAACAGCACCATCTCCCACCAAATTTGTTGAAAAATATACACCAGTGCATCTTTTAATTTAATTTGAAAATTTTTATTTTTGAAAGCAGAATGCTAAGGGTTAACCTTTTACTTGTCAAACCAGCCAAAATCATCCTGCGCAGTTGTCATGAGGAACATCAATTTATTAAGTCAGAAGAACTTTTTGAAAAGTTATCAATAGAATGACTGGCTCGATAATCAAGCCAGTCATTCGTGATCAATTTTCAAAAAATATTCTCCCGGCCTGGAAATGAACATTGACTATTAAAACTTGATTTTCATGACTAATCTTTACTATTAACGGGTTAACAGTTTTGGTCAGGCACTAACCTTGATTTGCATCGACACACTGTGGTCCGTCTCTCTGATAATTATGTGCCGACACACTGTATGGACAATTGACGGGAATTTGTAAATAGTTACTGCCGAGACGATGTCGGTGTGTGTCAGAATATGAGAACAAACGTCCCTGTAAAGAAGAAATAATAAATGCACAATCAGACCCTCTTTGATCACATGTCAGCATGTACATGTAAGTTAAAATACAGAGACTCTTACCCCTTAGAACTCTGGTGTCAAACAATTAAAATTTTCAAATTAAATTAAAAGATGAACTGGTGTTTATTTTTCAACAAATATGGTGGGAGATGGTGCTGTCGTAGACAGCAGCATCTTCCACCAAAATGTTGAAAAATGTACACCAGTTTCTTTGATATTGACACAATAAAAGATAGAATATTGACAACAGAGTGGTAAGGGTTATAAGACTAGTGAGTGCAGGCGTGTCCTGTACTTTGTCAAACAAGTAAAATCAATTCCCTATGATAAATCCTTGCGCTAAAAGAGGATCTTATTCAGTGATCAATGCTGGCTGTTCTAGATAGACCTAACTACATTAGATTGATCCATTCACACGTATAATAGCTTTGTTATGATGGAAGAAATACTCATTGAATAGCCTGAAAAATAATTTTCATGAGAGCTGCGAGTTAAATTAATTTCATAAATTTAATAATCTTCCTGGAAATTGAGACATTAGTACCAGGATAAAAAAAGTTGATACATGTACTAATTTTAAAATTATCCCCTTAGAGTAGAATAGCATTATCGATCTATAATTTTTATTTTTGATAGATGAACATTGTAGAATAATGTATTACATCCAGTGAGAGGACAATGGACCTTTCCAGTTTTAGCTACGCCCTGCCAATCTCTAGCTAAGGTCCATCCATACCTAGCCCGTGTTGGAATCGATCGATCCCTGAAGTCCCTGACTATCAATTTCCAGAAAACTATACAGATAAGCTATTGAATATTTTGAAACTAATTTGACTGGGCGCTGTTGCTGCCTATGGCAGGAACAGCGCCCAGTCAAATCAGTTTCAAAATATTCAACGGCATGTTTATTAAATAGCAAAGACATACAATTCGTACAAAGTGTCAGACTACTCAGCGTTTAAGACGGGCTAAATCGAGTCATTCATGATTGAATATGACATCATCCTACACATTACGTAGTTAATTATGACATCATATGATGGATGGATAAACTGGAAAGGGCCATTCAGAGATGTGCACATGTTTACATACATCAGCAACATCATGTATCTGAGAGGTGATCCCATACATAGTAATATATCTTTTGAGAGGATAGAGGAAACTTGCTAGAGGTGGAACTGTAGGGCCCGCCGCACGCATGCAAACCTGCCTCTTTAATGTAAATGTATTCAGCAAGCTCACTGGTGTTTCAGTAAATTATTTTGTGATGCAAGGACAATAAGCATTGTTTTATAGATTCTATGTATCTTTATTTAATTTATTCCTAAATGAAGTGTACTTTTAATACCTGGCTAGAAGGGAATACCAGGCAACATGTACCTCATGACACTGATGTATGCCTGCGATAAATATTACAACTCCAAACTAGTTACTCACAGACCAGGGAAATACATACCTGAAGCATTTTATCAGGACTTGCTTCAATTCCGGGGACCATGTGAGCTGGAGAAAATGCACTTTGTTCTACATCGCTGAAGTAGTTCACGGGATTGGCATTCAACACCAGTCGACCAACAGGGATCAGTGGATACTCACCATGAGGCCAAATCTATACAAGAAAAAACATTGATTGTGCACACTACATTATGGAGATATTGTGAATGAATATCTTCTGATGCTGGTGCTACATGTATATTGTGTGTATCTAGTTGTGAAGTCGATACCAACACTACAATACACTAATCTATACAAGAAACTTGCGATGCTGTAAAAAATATTGTCTCATATCTGAAACTAATTTGACCAGCTGTTGTGCCCGTAGGCAAAAATGGCTTCCAGTTAAATTAGTTTCAAAATATTCAACAACTAGATTGGCTAGTCGATGGTTACGATCGCAAATCTCCCCGTTCACCATTTTGGCATTTTGACACCCAATCTCAACCTTCCTGGGGGCGCAGCCAAATGTAAATGTCCCCTCGCGCTCAATCATATGGATAACTGATACCAAATTTGGTTGAATTCCTCCCAACAGTTTTGGAGGAGTTGCTCTACTATCAATTTGACTTTTCAGTCGTCCCCTGCCCCTTGCAAACCCCCCCCCACAACCCCTTAGGGCTGAGCCAATTGTACATATCCTCCAGCATTGCGCAATCATATGGGTAACTCAAATATACAATTTGGTTGAATTCAGTCCGATGGTTTCGGAGAAGTTGTGTTAAAATCATGACCAGAAATGTGGTTGTAATGCAACCATGAAGCTCGACTTTACGACTTTGCAATGAACTATGACGCGTGACTTCAAATATAAACAAAATCTAGAAGGCTTATGAGTTGTGAATATACTTATCAATGACCATAACCTTTTGACCCCAAAGTAATTGTCTCATCCCCTCTCATTAGCAAGTGCCCAAGTTAGGCTGAGCATGATTAACACAACATGAGATATGAACTGCTAAGTTGAGATAAAAGCAAAATGTTATTGCTGAGAAAACCCTTGAGCTTTGTTATTATCAAACTGACCCTGACCTTTTGATGCCAAGGTGATTGTGTCATGTCATCTCATTATAAAGAAGGTTGTGTCCCTGTATGCTTAACCAACCATGAGATATAAACTGCTAAGTTGAGCTAAACGCACAATGTTAGTTTTGATAAAAAACTAGGTTTTAGCAAGGACACAAGTGACCTTTGACATTTTGACTCCAAGGTATCATGTGTCATTCTCCCTCGTGATAAAGACGCATGCATAGGTCCAACTTTGGTTCCAGTATGATTAAGCAAACATGAGACATAAACAGTGAAATTGAGCTAATCACAAAACGTTACTGTTGAAGAGTTTTTCCCAATATCACAATGACCTTTTGACCCCTGAAGGACATTGTGTCATGCTCTCATAATTATAAGGATGTGTGTGTTTAAGTTTGGGTTCAGTAAGATTAACTAACTATGAGATATGAACTACTAAGTTGAGCGAAATGCAAAATGTTAATGCTGAAAAAACCCAGTCTTTAACCAATATCACAACAAGAGGCCCAAGGCCTGTGATGCTCACCTGAACCACTAGAATCTGAATAGACATGATGGATAATTTTCGGAAAATCTAAGATGGCCACCAAAAAAATGGCCAATCAAGATTCTTGTTTGATATGTTGAAGCCTATCATTGCACTGTCCACACAAGTTCTGGTGAAAGCGGGCCATTGATTAAGGATTACCTTTTTAAAATGGTTCCGGAAATCTCTCAGAAAATCAAAGATGGGTGCCAAATAATTGACCTGTCAAAATTCTGAATAGATTTACTAGAGGCTACCACTATAGGACCCTTCCTGCCAAATCTGGTTGAAATTGCCTAAATGGTTAATGAGTAGCATTTTTAACGAATTCCCAATTTTTGGAAAATCCAAGATGGCTGCCAAACAAATTGACCAATCAAAATTTTGCATAGAAGTTCTGAAGCACACCACGCTAGGGTTCTTCCAGCCGAGTTTGCTTGAAATCGTACAAGAGGTTAGTGAAGAGTAGCCTTTTAACTGATTTGTGCAAATTTAAAAGAAATCCAAGATGGCCAGCGAAAAAGTTGGCCAATTAAAATTCTATATACATGTTGTGAAACCTACCAGCCTAGTATCCCTTCCAGGAAAGTCTGGTTGAAATTTTCCAAGCAGTTAATGAGGAGTAGCATTTTAAATGATTTCCCAACATTTTCTGGAAAATTCAAGAGGACCGCCGAACAAATTGACCAATCAGAATTCTGTATAAACGATTTGAAGCATACCCTTCTAGGGTGCTTCCAAACGAGTTTGCTTGAAATCGGTCAAGTGGTTAACTAGGCTTTTAACTGATTTCCTGCCATTTTTCAGAAAATTCAAGATGGCGGACGAAAAAATGGACCAATCAAAATTCCGAATACATAATTTGAAGCATTCCTCACTAGGGTCCTTCCAGCCGAGTTCGCAAATCCAAGATGGCCGCCAGAAAAATGGGTCAATCAAAATTCTGTATACGAGTTCTGAAGCCTCGCCATCATGGGGTCTTCACAGCCAAAGTAGGTTGAAATCCGTCAAGCAGTTAATGAGGAGTAGCGGATGACAGACAGATGGATGCCGGACAGTCGCCATGGCACAAGCTCACTTTTAGCCCAAAGGTCATTGTGTCATACCCTCTCCGTATAAGGAAGTATGTGTACAAGTTTTGGTCCAGGAAGATTAAGCAAACGTGAGATATAAACAGCTACGTTGGGCCAAACACAAAATGTCAATGGTGAAAATAGTTAGTTTTGGCCAATGTCACACTAACCTTGACCGTTGCCCTTTTGACCCCAATATCATTGTATCATGCCCTCCAATTATAAAGAAGTATGTGTCCAAGGTTGACTTCAGTATACTTAATCTAAGATGAAATAGGAACTGCTAAGTGGAGCAAATGCAGTATCAATATTGAAAAAGCAAAGGTTTTTACCAATGTCACAGTGGCCTTGACCTTTTGACCATAAGTTCATTGTGTGATGCCGTGTCATTATAAGGAAGCAAGTAACCATGTTTGGGACCAGTATGCTTAACCAAACCTGAGATATAAACAGAAAAGTTGAGCTAAAAGTTAAATATTAATGTTGAAAAAACAATGCTTTTACCAATGTCATAGTGACCTTGACTGTTTGACCTCAACGTCACTGTGTGATGGCGGGTCATTATAAGGAAGCATGTCTCCAAGTTGGATCCAGTATGATCAAACAAACCTGAGATATACAGAAAAGTTGAGCTAAACGAAAAACGTTATTGTTGAAAAAAACAAGGTTTTTACCAAGGTCACAGTGACCTTGACCTTTGAGCTTTTGAGGCCGCTATCATTGTGAGATGCTGTATCATTATAAGGCAGCATGTGCCCAAGTTTGGGTCGTGTATGATTAACTAACCCGAGATATAAACAGAAGTGGAGCTAAGCGCAAATTGGCGCCGCCGCCACCACTGCTTCAACCGCCGGATGACATGCAGGGTATTGCAATAGCTCATTTTACTTCGTAAAGTCAAGCTAAAAATCTACTGCACCAGGTAACACTCATATCAGCCAAAAATGGCTTCTGCAGTGGTCTTGAGAAATGTCCATTTGCAGACCAAGAAAAGACGATTTTTGTAAATCTACCACTGGAACAGTCATTCCAGCGGTAAATTGTCAAAAATCGTTTTCTCTTGGTCTGTAAATGGACATTTTCTATGAGAAAATTGAAATTTTCTTGAACAAAGTCAAGGATTAAAGGGTTAAGACATACAATACATTGAAATATCATGATTATTATGCATATCTCAGGATACTTTCCAGAGCAGTATTGTACAACACTAAATTGTCATACCTTTGTCAGATCAAAGGGATTCCACCTGAATTTGTCCGCTTCTTCAAACGTCATCACCTGGATATAGAGAGTCCATGATGGATGGTCACCATTAGCGATAGAATTGTACAGATCTCGCACGGCATAGTCTGGATCCTCTCCACTCAAGCGGTCAGCTTCCTCTCGATACAGACATTTTATTCCTTGGTCAGTCTACAAAGATAACATCAACACTACCATATTTAATGGTCAAACCAGCCATAAATAGCTTCAGAAGCAAACATGAGAAATTTTCAATTTAAAACGTTAAAATACTATTTCAGTATTTGTCTTATTTACAACTGCAGCGGAAAATAGTTTCTCTTCACCTGCAAATAGACATTCTTTTAGTCATTCCACAAACAATTGAATTTCAGATTTGTGCTATAGCCCTCCAGTCAGTGTTATTTAAAAGTATTTATATCTTCCAACATGCCTGACAACTGATGTATCCATGCTGACCATGTGATCAAAAGCTTTTCTGCCATTGTGTTGCTAATGGACCTTTCCAGTTTCAGCTATGCCCCACCCATCTCTATCTGCCACCCACACATCGCTCATGTTGAGATCGAGAGATCTCTGAACTCTGACTATCAATTTCCAGAAAACTATAAAGGTAAGCTATTGAATATCTTGGAACTAATTTGACTCGATGCCTATGCAAGGTGCCATTGCTGCCTATGGTAGCAACGGTGTTCAGTCAAATTAGTTTCAAAATATTCAAAGGCATGTTCGTTAAATAGTAGACATACAATTTGTACGTGTCTGACTATTAAGAGTTAAAGACGGGCCAAATAGCATCATTTAAGAAGTAATGATTATGACGTCATCCTACACGCCGCTTAGCTGATTATGATGTCAGGTGAATGATGGATACGCTGGAAAAGTGAATTGAGATAATCTTTATCGAGTCTATAGTAATGGCCCTCACTTTGAAATGAAACTTGCAGTACACAGCCTCCTCCTGCGCATTGACCAGCTTAAATGCGTGACTGCCATAACCATTCATGAATCTGAAACCATCAGGTGTGCCACGATCAGAAAACAGGATGGAAACTTGATGTGTGCTCTCTGATCGGAGTGTGAGAAAATCCCAAAACATGTCTGCGTCCTTTAAGAAAAAGAACAAGAAATTGTATGTTTTATTTCTTGTCAGACACAGTCAGGTAAAAATGTTTTTATTGACATAATATTGAGAAGTTTATTTGATGTCAAACTCCAGAGTTATGTTACTTTGAAAAATTGTCCAGTCTTAGACCCCATAGAGAAAAATATATATGTCATATTTAAACATGGATATTGCCTTTTACCTTGTTGTGGTGGGCATCTTTGGGAATAGGCTGTCAGCTATATACAGGATTATGCAGAATGGAAAATTGTCCATACCTTTTCTCGACCTAGTTTATCAATTTCCAGACACATTTTATGATGACTCTAATTGGTGTATATTTCAAAATGGTAAATGGTTACAGAAAAATGCCAACATTCATAGCCCAGATATGTAATACTTTGACTACTATCCACATTTTATGCAGAGGTTAGAATCACAACTGATATTTAAGTTGTCCATACCTTTTACAAACCAGGCATGCCAGGAAAGCAAAATCTTGAATTTTCATTACTTTTCTTAATGGCCTGAAAATATATATATATTTTCTTGGTTCTTCCTGACAGAGTTGCATCTGAAAGCATCTAACTTCAATGACTGAGAAAATATTTACTAAATCATTGAGAGATCTGAAAATATTATCTTGGGAGGTCAGTTCAGGCAGAATCTGAGGTAATTTTTTGGCATACAATTTGGATTGTTCATTGTTAACTCTTTAACACTCATATCAGCCAAAAATGGCTTCTGCAGTGGTCTTGAGAAATGTCCATTTGCAGACCAAAAGAAGACTTTTGGAAAATTTACCACTAGAATGACTGGCTCGATAACCGAGCCAGTCATTCCAGTGGTAAATTAAAAGAAAATACTCTTCTCTTGGTCTGCAAATGGACATTTTCTGAGAAAATTTAAATTTTCGTGAATAAATTTGAGGGTTAAATCACAATAAAGGCATGTATATTAGTTACTGGTATTTCCATGGACTCCACAAGGTCATGCTTTAGTTGACTACATTGTTATCCATACCACCTAGATCTAAGAATTAGAGCAGTCTAGCCTAGCTTCTGGAGAATACAACATATGTTGAATTGTTGACTTCTAACGTAATCTTTGCGTTTTAGAAACCACAAATTTAAAACCGACTCCTGTGACCTACACCTAGACCTACAAAACATAGGTCAAATTCCACATTGATAAACAGACCAATGTAGTGGGCTGGCAAATTTTGTCATACATAGAACAATTGACTTCTAACGTCATCTGTCAGATAATACCATCTATATACTAGCTAGTGAACCAGCACATATTCCATCATACTGGCCTAACATAATCGCTCAGATAATACCATCTATATACTAGCTGGTGAACCAGCACATATTCCATCATACTGGCCTTTGTCACCAATGATTATAAATATATTTAGTCATAATTGGTGACATGGCACTCACTGCAAGCCAGGTCAGTGTGACCTTAGACATTGAGATAGAGTGAAGGAAATTTCAATTTCCCTTTCTCCGAGATCTAACAATACTCACCATTCTATTACTTCTGATATACAGCTGGCCCTGACAGCTGGCTCTAGGACTATAGACTTAGAAAGCTTTACCGACTCCTTGGAAGCGGGTACTCGGCTCCCAACTTCCGAGTACCCGCATACCATGAAGCTCATATTGTTTGCATAGCCACCAAACAAGAGAAACTCATGGCTTGCCTCCGTGGGGCCGGGAGGCTGGGTCCGTAATAGATTGGTGAGTATTGTTAGATCTCGGAGAAAGGGAAATTGAAATTTCCTTCATTCTCCTTCGATCAATACTCACCATTCTATTACTTCTGATATACACCAGATTTGGTCAGTAACCTGGTGGGAAGGGGCAAGCCATAACTGCTACTTTTGCCCCTTGAAGAAAAAGCTAGACTTAAACTTGACTAATGGAGACCTAAAAGGACCATCAAGTTAACGGAACCGAATTACATTCGCATCACTGCCCTCCCCCCTTTTTTCTCCTAAGAAAAGGGAGAGAACTCACGAACATGCATCTCGCCTGAAAACACAAATATGCCAAGAGGGTTAACTGCTCTTTGCATACACATGTATATTAGCCTGGGAATGAGCATGAATATATAAGATGAATGATCATGATATATAGACATAATACAACACTCTCAATCCTGAATTACCTCATGATATTTGGATTTCAGACCTGGAGCCTCCAACCATTCACTTGTCTGGCCATCAATGACACAATCTGGTTGATATCCTCTCGCTCGACCCTGTCTGCTTCTTAATTCTTTCTTACAAATGCCAAAAAAGGAAGAAGAGCAGTGTGGTCATATAGCTATCATCTCAAAACAGCTAAAGCGAGTGGATTGGCGAAGTCTGACACATCCCTCATATAGTAATCCGTGAAAGAGGACTCACAGTGCCATTGTGCAACAGCCATGATGTCCTTAAACGGAACACCATTGTAAAAGGGCGGAAGAGGCGGCTATTCCTCTAACATTGTGCCCTTGCGCATTGCACCTGGTGCCCAGTCGTAATCTCACGGGTAGTCCGAATGCATTCGACTACCCAACGAGAGATAGAATCCACGGATGCGGCGCCATATGGCTCCTTATGGCAGATCCACAGATGTCTATCATTCGACCGTAACGAATCTGTCCGTTTTGTACTTAGTCAAAGCACGGACTGGGCACCAGACACTGGCATCACGATCAAACCTACTTAGTTTCGGTATAACGATCAGTTTGCCGGGATATCTCAAAGATTGAATCTTTGACATAAACTCTGCTCTTGGCAGTAGACGCAGACCCTCTCTGGAGACAATAAATCGGTCCCTCTCTGCTGAAAGTGCATGGATCACACTGCGCCTTCTAGCTGAGGAAGCTGCCAATAGAAACACCACCTTTAGAGTCAAATGCTTTAGACTAGCTGAACGCGATGGTTCGAAAGGGTGCTTGGCCAGTACATTAAGCACTAAAGATAGACTCTAGGCTGGAATGACTACCGGTTGTCTCGGTCGGAGATTGCTCATTCCCTTCACCATCACACTCAACTGGGCCACCTCTGGCCTATCCCTGTTGGCTAGACAAGGGATAACTGATGCCAAAGCTGACTTGTACCAGCAATTGTGACAGGAGCTAGTCCTGAAAAGAACAGCTCACAGAGAAAGTCTGCTATTTGCTGAATAGTGGAATGAAAGGTATCAATACCCTTTTCTTCACACCAGTCTGCAAATCCGTTAACCTTGTTGTTATATGACTTGAAGGTTGACCTCCCTCTCGCAGCTGCGATGAAATCTGCAGCATGTCGAGAAAAGCCCTCCAACGTGGAACGTTGTTTGACAACAACCACGCAGTCAATAACATTTCGGGACGCTCGTGTAGGAAGTGTCCCTAGGCCTGGGAGATTATGTTGGGAATCTCGGGTAACTGCACTGGATTCTCCACCCGCAGACCTCGAAGATCCATGAACTACGCCCTGCTGGGCCAAATGCCGCTATAGCAGGACCAGGCACGGTTCCTCCCTGATCTTCACCAATATCTTCGGAGAAGAATGGTGGGTGGGTACGCGTAAGCATGCATCCCTCTTCAGCTTAACGCCAGAGCGTCTGTATCGACGGCATTAGGATCTGGAATCGGAGAGACATAAGTCATGATTTGAGCATTTTCCCTTGTGGCGAACAAGTCCATGTTGGGTTTGCCCCAATGCTCGAAGATCCTGTGAAGAAATGGAGGGTTGAGAGACCATTCTGTTGGCAGAATTCTCTGTCTGCGAGACAAAGCATCCGCCAGAATGTTCAATCGCCCAGGAATATGAGCTGCTTTCAAAACAACTGATTAATTCCTGTACCATTGAATCAAGTGCCACACTTAGATACATAGTGTGGGTGACTTGGTCTCGCCTTGGCGATTTCTGTATGATACTACTGTCGAGTTGTCCGACCGTATCAATATCGCCCCTGACTTTTGGAAGAAACCTTTTCCAATGCCAGTTCCACTGCCATCATATCCAACAGATTGATATGCAGCTGGCTCTCTTGGAGAGTCCATGTGCCCGAGACCTGGTGTTCTCCCAGGTAGGCCCCCCATCCCTCCAGCGATGCATCCATGTACACGGACAGCTGGGGTGGGGTAGGTGCAGTGAAAACTCCTACTAGGAGATTCTGACGCTTTTTCCCACCATACAAGATGCGACATTATTGGCTCCAAAACTGGCACCAGTTTCTCTGTTTCCACAGAGACATCAGATACAACTGGATAGGTTTTCACATCCGAGCAGTGTACAGGTTTACCTGCTCCATGGAGACCATCATGCCCAGCATCTGAAGAAACCGCCTCGCCTGAATGTGGTTTCCCAATCGAAACTCTTGAGGATGGCTAACAGAGACACCACACTGGGCTTTGACGGGTAAAAAACCCTGCCCTCCTCGAGATCGAATCGCATCCTTAAATAAACGAAATGTTGAGTGGTGTGTCAACTCGGATTTCTCCTTGTTGACTATCCAGCCTAGATCTGAAAGCAACTTCAGAGTCAGAGCAGTATCCACCTCTAACCTGGCTGATGATCAGCCAATCGTCTATGTCGGTGTGAAGCGCCACGTTCTCTTTTCTGAGAAACGCGACAGGCCGAATGGGAGGATTTAAACTCCCATACTTGATTCTGAAATGCAACTCTCAGAAACCTGTGACAACTCCTGTTCATAGGAATGTGGAAATATGCATCTCTCAGATCGATCGATACACACCACACACCCTTCCTCAATCCTGCCATTACCGACCTCGGAGTTTCCATCTGAAACCGAGGCGTATGGATAAACCAATTCAATGGCCTGAGACTGAGTATGGGTCTCCATCCCCCTGTGCTCTTGGGGACAAGTAACATGTTTGAATAGAAGCCTGGAGTGTTCCGGTTTGCTGGTTTATTGCTCCCTTCAGAAGCAAACCTGACACTTCGTTTTGAATAGCTTCTAACTTGTCTGGTTCCGTTGAACGGGTATCCAGACAGGTGCCAAAGACAGATTCTGTGGTGGAAAGTCCCACCACTCTGGTATGTACCCCTGGGATAATCATCCCAGGACCAGACTGTCTGACGTCACACCTCGCCAAACCTCGACGAAAACACATGAGCCTTCCACCCACTATAGACGCCTCAACAACTAATGGGGGGTGTCTGGCTCGCGTATCCGCTCCCCCCCCCCCCCTCTCTTGACGAGAGAGAGAGAGAGAACCATATTGGTCTTGGCTTGGCCGGTCTAACTGGCACCACTGTTCCTGTCGCACAGGTGCGGTCCAGGTAGATGCGAAGGGAGCCCTCATACCCTCGGGTACGATCCGCTCCCTTCTGTCCGCCCTTTGAGGACTTACACCTTCCCTTCCCGCCTCTCAGGCGATCAGCAGCAACATTGGGGAGGGTAGAGGCCCCCACAACCTTCTTGGCTTTCTTCGCCGAGGCGGCTGAGAAAACCCAGCACAAAACAGAAGCAGCACTATGCTTTTAGCTTTCACCTTGCTTTTTCTCTGTTTCTTGAAGGTTGCCTGGTCAGCGGCCTGACTACAGTCAGATTAACCGCCAACCGATTCTGCGCAATGCTGCCCGTGTCCTCCAAGATGGCCAGCGCCTGGCCACCAAGGATGCTAAGGCCTGTTAGGGGTGTCCGAAGAAGACGCTCCCTGACGGCAGTAGCTGGACGCATATGGTCAAGGACCATCTGCCTCCTGGACATAGTCACACGCGCCTGCACCCTTGCCAATGCGTCCATAGACAGCACCAGGCCGTCATTAATGCACGAAAGCGCCACAGGTGGCACAGGGTGGCCTGCCCCGGCTTCAGCCCACACTGACTGAATAAGACGATAAGAGTGGTTGACAGCACTCAGTGCTGTCCTCACACCCCCGCCTCCGGTTGCAGACGTGGAACGCCCCCAAGGGCCGAAACGGATGCTCCACAATTTACTTTCGGACCGCCTGACCCCGCGTCAGACCCTGCCAAGTCCTTCTGGCAAGGAACTTAAGCATCATATCGACCGACCACACAGCGCAAACGTTACACCTACTGTCAAGACTACACTTAGTACAGTGGCAACAGACATGGTCCTTGCATAGAACCTGTACGATATGTGGCACTGGACACATGATGGCGGGGCTGGCTTGGCCTATAAAAAGCCAAACCTACAATAAGCCAGCGGAACGAAACCAAAAATGGAAGGCAGACAATTAATTTTCAAATATTTTGACCATAAATTAACTGTCACCCTCCCGCACCCCAGCCCGCAACGTTACAGCAAAGATCGCATTGATTAAGACGACAAGAACGAAGCGGGCAATAATACACCCATACACTGATCCTCAAGGATGTATAACGGAACCAGGAATCATATCGCATAGCATTCGGGGTATATTTACTAATAAATATAAATTATACTCCTAACGAAGGCCTTAACGATATGTGAAGAAACAACAAAATGTAAACAAACTGCTGTAGCACACGGTAAAACCGCAGACCACACATCTAAATCAGGAATTTTGAAACCACTGATCATTGCAAACAGATCGTGATAACACGCAAAACTTGAAAATTCCAAAGTTTTTCTGGTACCAATTAAAGTACGCAGCACCCAGAATCAGATGCGCGAATTAATGAAACATTTTCTTCACATAAACATCCGAGAAACACGGGTGTGACGTCACCCGCTCGGATCATACGGAGAACAACGTCAGCCGATAATCGTGTTAAAACACCGATAAGCCAACACATAATTTCATATCTGCCGATCGCCTGTTGGGGATTTAAAGGAAGGCGATCATCTGGCATATTTCGTTGTTAACACACGTCCCAGAATCTTTGGGGTTAGAAATTGGAACATGCGACACAGACAAAATTTCAGAGACCTAAGTCTTTTAACTATGGAGTAACATGGAAATATACGACCTGGTTATCATCGGAAGCATCCATATTAATCCAAATATCCTTTTGAGAACGCACAAGCTATCACAATTAATCACAGTAAAAAGACTTAGGCTTAAACAATCTTAAGACTTTCCAACTGCAAAAAGCATGTATTCTCTTGTTGCTATGCAAACAAGAATGAGCTTCATGGTATACGGGTACTCGGCAGTTGGGAGCCGAGTACCCGGTTCCAAGGAGTCGGTAAAACTTATAGTCCTAGAGCCAGCTGTCACGGCCAGCTGTATATCAGAAGTAATAAAATGGTGAGTATTGATCGAAGGAGAAGTCATTTTCCCTTAATCCATTCCGCGATGAATTCCCTACATCTCATTTTCAAGGCAGCAATGGCTCCCAGTCAAATTAATTTCAAAACATTCAATAGATTAAGTTTTATATCGTAAAGAATACACTTTTTCAGGGATTTTTCAGTGAATGGGTTAAACTTCTAAAGTGTAAATCATCCAAGCTTTTAGGCAACTGAGGGTCATCAGAATTTCTATCTCGGCTTCATAAGACTAGAGTGCTCTGATTATGTAACAATTCGGTCTCCAGCCAACTTCACACAATTCATTGCGCTTACTACAGTTTAACATTAACTGGAACACTGTACTTGGTACAGTGTTCCAGTTACCATTAAACTGTAGTAAGTGCAATGAATTGTGTGAAGTTGGCTGGAGACCGAATAGTTAACAAAATCCCTCACTATATCATACCTTGAGATGTGTTACTGGGTTCCTTTTCTGGGTGTGAATAAAACTTGGAAACTGAAAAAAGATAACAGAGAAGATATAACTATAAAATCACTCATTGTCGCTAGCAGACAGGTATACGTGAACATAACTATTTAAATCACAAATTCTTGAAAATTTACACACCTGGAGACAGATCACACAGACATGACAGATTTAGTGATGGATCAACATATGTAATAACAAATTTGACAGGTGTACGGCTAGCTGACACATTCTTAGATACAGAATGGACCTCTAAAGCTTGCTCATGTTTCTGTTGTCAGGACTGTAGAGATTTTGCTTCTATTGACTACTCCTCATACAGTGGACCGTTCCACTTTTATCTATGCCTCGCCCATCACTAGCTACAGTACACCCACACTTCGCCATGTTGGGATCGATCGATCCCTAAATGACATGACTATCAATTTCGTGAAAACTATACCAATAAGCTGTTGAATATTTTGAAACCCAGTCAAATTAGTTTCAAAATATTCAACAGAATATTTATTAAATAGTAGACATATAATTCGTACAACAATGCATAGTCTGTCTTTAATTATGCGTATTTACTTCATTTCATGATGTCATAATGACGTCATTGATTGCAGGAAATGTCAATTTCCCTTTCTCCGAGATCTAACAATACTCACCATTCTGTTACTTCTGATATACAGCTGGCCTTGACAGCGGCTCTAGGATTATAGACTTAGAAAGCTTTACCGACTCCTGGGAATCGGGTACCCGGCTCCCAACTGCCGAGTACCCGTTTACCATAGAGCTCATATTGTTTGCATAGCCACCAAACAAGAGAAAACTATGGCTTGCCTCCGTGGGGCTGGGAGGCTGGGTCCGTAACAGAATGGTGAGTATTGTTAGATCTCGGAGAAAGGGAAATTGACATTTCCTGCATTCTCCTTCGATCAATACTCACCATTCTGTTACTTCTGATATACACCAGATTTGATCAGTAACCTGGTGGGAAGGGGCAAGCCATACATGCTAATTTTGCCCCTTGGAGAAAGATTTTAGACTTCAAACTTGACTAACGGAGACCTAAAAGGACCGTCAAGTTCACGGAACCGAATCACATTCGCGTCACAGTCCCCCCCCCCCTTTTTCCTCCTAAGAAAAGGGAGAGAACTAATGAACATGTATCTCGCCTGAAAACACCAATATGCCAAGAGGGTTAACTACTCCCTGCATATTGCTTGTATTAGCCTGGGAATGAGCATGAATATATAAGATGAATGAACATGATACATATACATAATACAAAAAACTCTCACTTATTGAATTACCTTATGATAACAGGACTTCAGATGTACCGCCTCCAACCATTCACCGGTTCGGCCATCGGTGACACAATCTGGTTGACATCCTCTCGCCTGACCATGCCTGCTTTAGGTTCTTTTCTTACCAAAGTGAGAAAAGGGTGAAAAGCAGTGTGGTCACTAACTATCGTTTGAAAACAGCTAAAGCGAGTGGATTGGCTGAGTCTGACACATCCCTCATATAGTAATCCGTGAATGAGGACTCACAGTGCCATTGTGCAACGGCCATGATGTCCTCTAACGGAACACCATTGTAAAGGGCGGTCGAGGCGGCTATTCCTCTGACATTGTGTGCCCTTACGCCTTGCACCTGGGGCCCAGTCGCCATCTCGTGAGTAGTCTGAATGCATTCGACCACCAAACGAGAGATAGTATCCATGGATGCGGCGCCATAAGACTTTTTATGGCAGATCCACAGATGTCTATCGTTCGACCGTAACGAGTCAGTCCGTTTCTTGTACTTAGTCAAAGCACGGACCGGGCACCAGACACTGGCATCACGATCAAACCTAGTTAACTTCGGTATAATGATCGGTTTGCCGGGATATCTCAAAGATTGGTTCTTTGACATAACCTCTGCTCTTGGCAGAAGACGCAGACCTTCTCCAGAAACAATAAATCGGTTCCTCTCTGCCGAAAGCGCATGGATCTCACTGCGCCTTCTAGCTGAGGAAGCTGCCAATAGAAAGACCGCCTTTAGAGTCAAATGCTTTAGACTAGCCGAACACAACGGTTCGAAAGGGTGCTTGGCCAGTACATTAAGCACTAAAGATAGACTCCAGGCTGGAATGACTACCGGTTGTCTCGGGCGGAGATTGCTCATTCCCTTCAACATCACGTTTAACTGGGCCACCTCTGGACTATCCCTGTTGGCTAGACAAGGGATAACTGATGCCAAAGCTGACTTGTATCCAGCAATTGTGACGGGAGCTAGTCCTGTAAAGAACAGCTCACAGAGAAAGTCTGCTATTTGCTGAATAGTGGATTGAAAGGTATCAATACCCTTTTCTTCACACCAGTCTGCAAATCTGTTAACCTTGTTGTTATATGACTTGAAGGTTGACCTCCTTCTCGCAGCCGCGATGAAATCAGCAGCCTGTCGAGAAAAGCCTTCCGACGTGGAACGTTGTTTAACAACATCCACGCAGTCTCTACATGTCACGTAGTTGATTATGATGTCATATGATGGATGGATAAACTTGGAAAGGTCCATTCTCATCAAGTCTCACTGGAACTGTACAAGCAGATTCTAGGTATAAGTACCAACATCATAGCGAAGCCAGATTTCCATGTAACTGCCCAGCTGCGTGCCCAATCCGTAAATATTAAAATCACCATACAAGTTGCTGAAGGCTCCAGATATTTTTGAAAAAACAGAGGATATTGCGATCTCCTCTGTCCATCTATCTATCTGTCCGTCCGGATATCGCCTCCGAAATCATTTGGTGGAATTCAATCAAATTTGTCATGTGAGATTGGGGATTGCAAGATGACAATTACATTAGGCTCCACCCCCAGGGTGGGGGTGGGGCAGGGTGGAGCTGGCTGGTGGCATAAAATCAAAGTTGGCGGAATTCAAACAAATTCGGTATGTTATTTACCTATATGATTGCAGATTGTGAGGCAATGTTTGCATTAAGCTCTGGTCCCCAGTGTGTGGGTGGGGTAGGGAGGGGAGAATGGCAAAGTTGGCGAAATCACAGGGATTTGCGATGGCATGACATTGACTGCACATTCTAGTTACTCATGACGCTGAAGACCTGATTTCAGGTAAAAAAATTCAAACATCTAGGTAATGGGGTCACTAAGTACATCCCGAAATACAGATTTTTAGCCATAAATCAGGAACGCAATTAGGTAGAATCACCAAATTTGCGATATACATTGATATTATGAGTAGCTAGAAAAATTCTTAGTTCATGTTCAAAAGGTTAAAAAAATGAGGTTTTCATCCTGCAATGTAAGAAGTGTACAGAATCGCCAAATCCATAACATACATTCATATTGCAGTTGGCTAAAACTAAAATTATGTACCAGGTCAAAGGTTCACATATATCTAGGTCATGAGGTCACTAATTGCATCCCGAAATACACATTTTAGCCATAAATTGGGAATGCAAGTCGGTAGAAACAACAGATTTTGCACATCCTTTCATATTATAGGTGGCTAGAAGTTCTCTGATTTTCATGACAAAGCATCAAATATCTAGATCACGGGATCACAAAGTGCATACTGGAAAACACATGTTCGGCCATACCTCTGGAATGCAAGAAGTAGAATCACCAGATTTAGCGCACCCCTTCATATTGCGAGAGCTTATGATTGCTTTGAGTTTGAGATCAACTATCTAGGTCATGGGGGTCATGAGTGAACTATCAAGAGAAAGCGTGAAAGGCGTTAGTCAGCATCTCCCTCGAGTGCATTCTAGTTCGGCTTACTCTTGGTAAATTAGCAAACATTCATATTTTTGCAATTTAGATGCATAACAAATAGATTATTTAAGATTTCCAAGTCCATTATAGTTTTTTAATTATATTTGTCCATGTTACGTTTAACAATCTGTATTCGACTCAATGGCTGCAATATTGACTTTTAATTTTACAGCACTTACACAATGTGCATTTGTACAATAATAATCTATATTGGACACGGAAATATAAAATATGCTCATCCTACTGTATTCTCCCTACTAGTAGCCTAGGTTTCTATTAAGACGAGAGGTGTTCAATTTCCAAACCAACATCACTGAGAAGGGGGGGGGGGGGGGGGAATCTTATATTACATATATTTCAGGAAAGAGTTAAGATCCATTCTCTAAAATTGTTAAAACTGATAGACAATAACACAAAAATTGAACACAATGTCTCGGTACCAATTCTTGCCGTCTTACAACTATAAACAATTCCAGTCAAATTAATTTCAAAATATTCAACAGTTGACTAGTACAGTTATCTTATAATTGAGACAGTGGAGGAATCCAGTTTTAGCTATGACCCGCCCATCTCTAGCTCAGGTTCATCCACGCTTTGACCTTGCTGGCATCGATCAATCCCGGCACTCTCAATTTTCAGAAAAATATACAGGTACATGTAAACTTTTGATTTTGAAACCTATTTGAATGACTGCAAATTAGTTTCAAAATATTCAACAGCATGTTTATTAAATAGTAAAGACATACAATTCGTACAACTCTTAGTCTGTCATCAAATAAGCGCTCATGATGAACTTATCTACTTTATTCATTACGTAATTGATTATGACGTCATTCTACACATCACGTAGTTGATTACGACGTTATATGATTGATGGATAACCTGGAATCCTCCATTGAATTTCAGTGGTTAGAGGGTTAAATCAGAGTAGTTGCATCTCTATAGAAAGATCCATCAGCCAAAAAACGCTTCTGCAGTGGTCTGTAGAAATGTCCATTTACAGACCAAGAGAAGGCTATTTTTTAAATTTTATTACTGGAATGACTGGCTCGATAACCGAGCCAGTCATTCCAGTGGTAAATTTTCAAAAATAGTCTTCTCTTGGTCTGCAAATGGACATTTTCCATGAGAAAATTCAAATTTTCTTGAACAAATTCGAGGGTTAAAGCTGCATAATTTGTATGCATGTTGGAATCAATTTGAAACCTTGAAACTTGAAAGTCCCAGAACCTAATTTTCAAGCTAATTGTATAGGTGAACTGTTGAATATTTTGAAACTAATTTGTCTTGTGGCGGTTGGTGGCTACGGCAACAACAGCTTCCAGTCTAATTAGTTTCAAAATATTCCTCAACAAAATGCTTAATAAATTGTAAATTAATTAAGGTCATACAATGCAGACACTTGGATCCCTCCATTGACACCTATGGTGCACATACACACGTGCGCGTATGCATGTACAAACACGCATGCACGCACACACATACACAAGCACCATAAGCACGCACACACGCACGCATGTAAGCACACACACACTATTGACCTTTGTAAACATTAACCAAAGATAACAAATGTACCAGCATCGGGTCTCTGATGAAAAATATAGGTGTATTATTTCCAACCAGATCCCAGTTTCCGTCATCCGAGTAGAATTTCACGGCAAATCCACGGGGATCACGAGCTGTATCGGCCGATCCACGTTCACCTCCTAGAAAGCAAACCATGATTTATGTCAGTACATGTATGTTTGAAATGACGAGAATAAACCTGAAGTAGAATGCACCGTAGATGGCATACCATCGCAAATCCACATGATTTCCACAACGTTGACGTTTTGACAACAGGAAAAATGACAATCGATTGAGCAGCTCGACATACTCACCCACAGTTGAAAGGCGAACAAGAACTTTTGTCTTCTTTCCTATGTTTTCAAAAACTCGGGCCTTGCAGTACTTTGTGATGTCATTTGTTACTTCAAAGTAGCCAAATGCTCCTGAAAACACATTATATTTATTATTACAAGTATTATTATTATTATTATTATTATTATTATTATTATTATTATTACATGCATGACTATGAATCTATAATGTTTTATTCTATATGCCAGGATGATAGTTACTGCTTGCTGCTAATGGTAAAATCCCAGTCATTTTGAAAACCATTTGTCTGAAATTTGGAGATGCCCTCCATTGCATCATTAATGATTTGCATTTACTTCATTGGCATTTATAGTTAGTTGTGTATTTGTTAATTACTTGAATCAATTTTCAAATAAATTTACAGCAACTTTCGCCATACATGTACATTCCTGAAGATTCCCAGGCTCAGTATCCTGCCCTTTTAGGCGACCTTGACCTCTGAAATTTTGACCCCAACATCAGCACACTTGTTCAGGACTTTAAGACCATCTTTCTACCAAAGTTTGGCCAAGATCCCTTCAGTAAATTGTGAGTTATCATGCTAGACATTTTCAAATCTTTTCATTGACCTTGACATTTACTGTTTCTACCCAGAAATTAGTGCACTTCTTCAGGTCGCCAACCAAACAACTCAAGTTTGGGGAATAAACCTTCAAAAGAGCACGAGTTATTGAGGTCAAAACACACCCACACACGCACGCACGTGCACGTGCACGCACACACACACACACACACACCCGCCTGCCCACACGCACATCTTATATGCCGATTCATCAGAATTTTTAGAATGATTACGCACCAGCTCCTTTTGCATGCACTATGCGTTCAGGAATGCGTTCCCGATTGAAGTGTGCCATCTCATCAGTGAAGACAAAGTCTTGCATAAGCAGTGGTCCCCGTGGTCCGACTGTCAAAGCTGCAAGCTTATTGCCCACTGGGGCACCTGTTCCTGTTGTCAAGGCATTTGGATACTAAAATAAATATAAAACTATAATTTGTATTTTGATTCAATGGAGTAAAACTAAAAATGTCCATTCAATGACTAAATATTGACAAAACTAAGTATAGAGAGTATAGTCACATGTGCCCATAACAAACACTATAAAAGCCATTTCAATGACAAATACCAGAAAAGTACATTCTTTACAATATAAAACTTATTCTGTTGAATATTTTGAAATTAATATGATTGGAAGCCATTACTGCCTTAAGCAGCAATGGATTCCACTCAAATTAATTTCAAATTATTCAACAGTTTTCTTTATGGTTGCCTAGAAAATGAGATATATGGAATTAATCGGTGAAAGGGTTAAGGACAGGCCTTCATCTACTATATTTTAAAATATGGTAAATAGCTTTTGGAACATTTAACACATGTATGATCCTTAACCATTATGTCCATCCGTCTTAACCATTCAGTGGTCAAGATGGCTAAACCAGCCTCTGCATTGGTCTTGTGGAATGTTCATTTGTACGCCAACACTATTTTTTGAAAATTTACCACCTGAGTGACTGGCTTCATAAATAATAAACGAGTGTTCCAGTGATAAGTTACTCAAAAATAGTCTTCTCAGGGACAGATGTGGTTTTTACAAATTATTAGTCGACAGATTAGCCGACATTCCTTTTTCTTAGCCAAATCTTATTAATTTTATCCAATGTTTTCCTATGTATACAATCCATCAACACCAGTTAAGTCTTTCAACTGAATGCTACATACCAGATACAAGATTAGATTGAATATTTTAAAACTAATTTGACTGGAAGCTGTTGCGGTCTAAGGCAGCAACAGCTTCCAGTCAAATTAGTTTCAAAATATGCAACAGCTGGCATATATGAGAGCTTTTGTTCCGAGATATTGTGATTTCAGGGGTTTTGTTCATAACAAAAACATAATATAAATACTAGTTACATAAATATTTATCTTTTTCTTCAAAGTTCAATTTAATGATTCTCTACTACGAAATTAAGTAAAATAATATGATTTTAATCATTAGCCAAATATTTAACCAATCCTGATTTCTATTAGCCAGCTCTAAATTTTACTAGCATTTGGCTAATTGGCAAATGGGTAGGTCGATCCCTGCTTCTTTTGGTCTGCAAATGGACATTCAATAAGCTAATGTATATTAAAATTTGACTGACGAATTATGACCAGGAACGGGTTAAAGACGTGCAATCTTTCTGTCCCCAACAAGAAGTGTTTGCCATTAACATGTCTCACTGTACATGCACAGTAACACTTTTCTGGTCAAATTTGGTCAAGAAAATTTCAGCTTTCTCCTAAAAATCTCCATTTGAAGATCTAGGATATTATTTTTTTACCTCTGGAATAACTGGCTCGCTCACTTATCCAGTCATCCCAGGCATAAATTTTCAAAAGTAAGCTCTTGGTCTGTAAATGGACACTACTCAATACTACTGCAGAAGCCATTTTTTGGTCGGATTAAATGGTGAAAACACTGGACACTGTTCAGACACCATATTCAGTTTATAAAGCAAATGCCATATTATGTGAGACTATTGTCTATACAGCTCGGGAATTCTCAAACAAAAAGCATGCACACTCCGTGCATGTGATCAGTTGCTTCACTGATTTGGGTGCAAATGGTTCATGTGCACTTCTAGCTCATGTGCTATTTATATGTCAATTTATGTGCATCAAGATTTGCTGTGGGTAAAATTCTAATGTTAGATGCACTCATAGAACAAATCCCCCCACAGACCCCCCTTGCGGGTTGGTCTGTTGTTTTATTAACCACTATAAAAACATACTTACCGTTCAATCACTACTTGCTAAATCAATTATCTGCATTTTGCTATCAGAATAAGATTTTTATGCCTGCATACACACCTCCCCATGCCTAATCCTATTCCTATGGACCCTCAACCAGGCTACTGGTTGAGTCCCATCTCCAGCCTACCATCATGTATAGACTGGCACCAGTCTATACTCACCTCATAGTGATGTTTGTCGCTAAGCGCGCTTGCGCATGCGCATTAGAGCCTGAATAGGAAACAGATTCACTTTTCTAAATTTAAGTGCAAAATATTTAGTCTGATTCTCAAATCTTACCACGCGGGGTGGCTGAGGCCGGGTCATAATGATTGAACGGTAAATATGTTTTTATAGTGGTTAATAAGACAACAGACCAACCCGCAAGGGGGGTCTGTGGGGGTTGTTATTACACCACAAAAACATCCATTACCGTTCAATCACTACTTGCTAAACCCGTAGATTGCAGGAAATGTCAATTTCCCTTTCTCCGAGATCTAACAATACTCACCATTCTGTTACTTCTGATATACAGCTGGCCCTGACAGCGGCTCTAGGATTATAGACTTCGAAAGCTTTACCGACTCCTGGGAACCGGGTACTCGGCTCCCAACTGCCGAGTACCCGCTTACCATAGAGCTCATATTGTTTGCATAGCCACCAAACAAGAGAAAACTATGGCTTGCCTCCGTGGGGCTGGGAGGCTGGGTCCGTAACAGAATGGTGAGTATTGTTAGATCTTGGAGAAAGGGAAATTGACATTTCCTGCATTCTCCTTCGATCAATACTCACCATTCTGTTACTTCTGATATACACCAGATTTGATCAGTAACCTGGTGGGAAGGGGCAAGCCATATATGCTAATTTTGCCCCTTGGAGAAAGATTTTAGACTTCAAACTTGACTAACGGAGACCTAAAAGGACCGTCAAGTTCACGGAACAGAATCACATTCGCGTCACAGCCCCCCCCCCCCCTTTTTCCTCCTAAGAAAAGGGAGAGAACTAACGAACATGTATCTCGCCTGAAAACACAAATATGCCAAGAGGGTTAACTACTCCCTGCATATTCCATGTATTAGCCTGGGAATGAGCATGAATATATAAGATGAATGAACATGATACATATACATAATATAAAAAACTCTCACTTATTGAATTACCTTATGATAATTGGACTTCAGACGTACCGCCTCCAACCATTCACCGGTTCGGCCATCGGTGACACAATCTGGTTGACATCCTCTCGCCTGACCATGCCTGCTTTAGGTTCTTTTCTTACCAAAGTGAGAAAAGGGTGAAAAGCAGTGTGGTCACTAACCATCGTTTCAAAACAGCTAAAGCGAGTGGATTGGCTGAGTCTGACACATCCCTCATATAGTAATCCATGAATGAGGACTCACAGTGCCATTGTGCAACGGCCATGATGTCCTATAACGGAACACCATTGTAAAGGGCGGTCGAGGCGGCTATTCCTCTGACATTGTGTGGCCTTACTCCTTGCACCTGGTGCCCAGTCGCCATCTCGTGAGTAGTCTGAATGCGTTCGACCACCCAACGAGAGATAGTATCCATGGATGCGGCGCCATAAGACTTTTTATGGCAGATCCACAGATGTCTATCGTTCGACCATAACGAGTCAGTCCGTTTCTTGTACTTAGTCAAAGCACGCATCACGATCAAACCTAGTTAACTTCGGTATAATGATCGGTTTGCCGGGATATCTCAAAGATTGGTTCTTTGACATAACCTCTGCTCTTGGCAGAAGACGCAGACCTTCTCCAGAAACAATAAATCGGTTCCTCTCTGCCGAAAGCGCATGGATCTCACTGCGCCTTCTAGCTGAGGAAGCTGCCAATAGAAAGACTGCCTTTAGAGTCAAATGCTTTAGACTAGCCGAACGCAACGGTTCGAAAGGGTGCTTGGCCAGTACATTAAGCACTAAAGATAGACTCCAGGCTGGAATGACTACCGGTTGTCTCGGTCGGAGATTGCTCATTCCCTTCAACATCACATTTAACTGGGCCACCTCTGGACTATCCCTGTTGGCTAGACAAGGGATAACTGATGCCAAAGCTGACTTGTATCCAGCAACTGTGACGGGAGCTAGTCCTCAAAAGACCAGCTCACAGAGAAAGTCTGCTATTTGCTGATAGTGGATTGAAAGGTATCAATACCCTTTTCTTCACACCAGTCTGCAAATCTGTTAACCTTGTTGTTATATGACTTGAAGGTTGACCTCCTTCTCGCAGCCGCGATGAAATCAGCAGCCTGTCGAGAAAAGCCTTCCGACGTGGAACGTTGTTTGATAACATCCACGCAGTCAATTTGAACATTTCGGGACGCTCGTGTAGGAAGCGTCCCATGGCCTGGGAGATTATGTTCGGAATCTCGGGCAACTGCACAGGGTTTTCCACCAGCAGATCTAGAAGATCCGTGAACCACGCCCTGCTCGGCCAATACGGCGCTATTAGCAGGACCAGACACGGTTCCTCCCTGACCTTCACCAATACCTTCGTAGAAGAATGGTGGGTGGGTACGCGTAAGCGTGCATCCCTCTCCAGCTTATCGCCAGAGCGTCTGTATCGACGGCATTTGGATCTGGAATCGGCGAGACATATGTCATGATTTGAGCATTTTCCTTTGTGGCGAACAAGTCCACGTTGTGTTTGCCCCAATGCTCGAAGATCCGTCGCAGAACTGGAGGGTTGAGGGACCATTCTGTTGGCAGGATTCTCTGTCTGCGAGACAAAGCCTCCGCCAGAATGTTCAATCGGCCAGGAATATGAGCGGCTTTCAAAACAACCGAGTAATTCCTGCACCATTGAATCAAGTGCCACACATTGATACACAGAGTGGGCGACCTGGTCCCGCCTTGGCGATTTATATATGATACTACTGTCGAATTGTCCGACCGTATCAATATCACCTTGCCCCTGATCATCGGAAGGAACTCTTCCAACGCCAGTTCCACTGCCATCATTTCCAACAGATTGATATGCAGCTGACTCTCCGGGAGAGTCCATGTGCCCGAGACCTGGTGTTCTCCCAGGCAGGCACCCCACCCTTCCAGCGATGCATCCGTGTAGACGGACAGCTGGGGGTGGGGTAGGTGCAGCGAAACCCCTAATAGGAGATTCTGACGCTGTTTCCACCATAGAAGATGCGATATTATCGGCTCCAAAACTGGCACCAGTTTTGACAGGGGTTCTGTTCTCTGTTTCCACAGAGACATCAGATACAACTGGATAGGCCTTCGCATTAGAGCAGTGTACGGGATAACCTGCTCCATGGAGACCATCATGGCCAGCATCTGAAAGAACCGCCTCGCCTGAATGTGGTTTCCCACTCGAAAACTCTTGAGGATGGCTAACAGAGACACCACTCTGGGCTCTGACGGGTAAACCCTGCCCTCCTCGAGGTCGAATCGCATCCCCAAATAAACGAAACGTTGAGTGGGCGTCAACTCGGATTTCTCCTCGTTGACTATGCAGCGTAGATCTGAAAGTAACTTCAGAGTCAGAGCAGTATCCACGTTCAACCTGGCTGCCGAGTCTGCCTTGAGCAGCCAGTCGTCTATGTAGGTGTGTCGCGCCACGTTCTCTTTTCTGAGAAACGCTGTCACCGCAAGGACCACTCTTGTGAAAACCCTCGGAGCTGTCGACAGGCCAAACGGGAGAACTGTAAACTCCCATACTTGATTCTGAAACGCAAATCTCAGAAACCTGTGCCAACTCCGATTCATAGGAATGTGGAAATATGCATTTTTCAGATCGATCGATACACACCACATTCCTTTCCTCAATCCCGCATTACCAACTTCGGCGTTTCCATCTGGAACCGAGGCGTATGGATTAACCAATTTAATGGCCTGAGATTGAGTACGGGTCTCCATCCCACTGTGCTCTTGGGGACAAGGAACATGTTTGAATAGAAACCTGGAGTGTTTCGGTTTGCTGGTTTTATTGCTCCCTTCAGAAGCAAACCCGACACTTCCTTTTGAACGGCTTCTAACTTGTCTGGCTCCCTTGGTACGGGTGTCCAGACAGGTGCCAAAGACAGATTTTGTGGTGGAAAGTCCCACCACTCCGGCATGTAACCCTGGGATAACCATCCCAGGACCAGACTGTCTGACGTCACACCTTGCCAGGCCTCGACGAAACGCATGAGCCTTCCACCCACCATAGACGCCTCGACGTCTAACGGGGTTGTCCGGCTTGCAGTCCGCCCCCACCCCCCCTCTTTCTTAACGAGAGAGAGAACCATTTCGTTCTAGGCACGACGGGTATAACTGGCACCGCTGTTCCTGTCGCACAGGCGCAGTCCAGGCGGATATGAAGGGAGCTTTCATACCCTCAGGTACGCTTCAATCAAGATACCATGAAGCAAAACGATCTTCATGAAAACCGGTAATATATAAAATTCGTCTATAAGATACTGTATAAACACAATTATACTTCCTAGACATAACTTAGGGAGGATTGACTTCATATTGGGCATGTTTTTCCGAGATATAAAGTCAAAAGTATCACTGACACAGCACAAAACACAAAACTTATCCTAATATTTTTAGACAACTATTCTGCATGCAGAATAATTGAAAAGTGAATCTGTTTCCTATTCGGGCTCTAATGCGCATGCGCATGCATGCGCAAGCGCGCTTAGCGACAAGCATCACTATGAGGTGAGTATAGACTGGTGCCAGTCTATACATGATGGTAGGCTGGAGATGGGACTCAACCAGTAGCCTGGTTGAGGGTCCATAGGAATAGGATTAGGCATGGGGAGGTGTGTATGCAGGCATAAAAATCTTATTCTGATAGCAAAATGCAGATAATTGATTTAGCAAGTAGTGATTGAACGGTAATGGATGTTTTTGTGGTGTAATAACAACTCTTATTTCTACCCCTATATAGTACATAGGATAATTGATAGACGGTTGATAACCACTTGATTATTCATGATCTTTGAAAACTTGTACATAGTCTGCATTCTATTCTATGTATGTGAATGGTGGGCCAATTCAGGTGACGAAACATGTTGGTAACACCTTGACGTGGGGGCGGCACATGTAAATGTCCTCTCAGCAATCACATCGGTAACTCACATACTAAATTTGGTTGAATTCCGTCTGATGGTTTTGGAGGAGTTACGTTACAATCAATTTGATCTTTTGACCTCTCCTCCACCAATTCAGTTCTTAATTTCTTTGATATATATATATATATATAATACAATTTACATGTATGGCTCTTTATTCTAGAACACCATAATTATGATCATTTTTCTTCACCATTTCTTACTGTCCACTTTAGATCAACTCAGGATCCCAGATATTTTATACTAAGGAAGAAGAGTAAGCCACACGCCTTCGTCTATCAGAGCATGCGCTTTGGCTGGTGACTGGTCCACTGGCTGCATGGCTTCCTGTTAGTGTCCGCCTGATAGTCGGGTGACAAGAATAAGTAGGCGGTGGTTCTCCACATTTACCACCTTTTCTCCATGCTTATGCCTATAGTATTAACACAATGCCTTTGACCACTGGCACGCGCATGAGTCTAATTGTTCATGTACTCTCTTAAGCGTGTCTTCCGTCCTCAGCAAGTTGGGTGGGTGGGGAGGCAGATGCATCGTGCGTCCCGAGTATGTCAATATTGGCCAGGGATATGACATGGGCCAAGAACGGATTATTAACCCTTCTTCTGCTTCTACCATTAATTAGTAGCCACCATCAACAGTTTGTTACTGCAGAGTGCACGGCAATGTTAATAACAATTTTTTTCTGGTTTTTAGAAAACAAGGTTCCCTCGTGCTTACTGTGTGAGAGCAGGCTTGGGCTCAGTTACATTTAAATGTAACTAGTTACAGTTACATTGCACAATGTCAGTTACAGTTACATTTGTTGAGCAATGGAACTAGTTACATTTCAGTTACTTTGCATAATGTAACTAAAGTTACATTTCAGTTACATTAGTTACTTTGACTGATAATTATTATGAAGGACAATGTGAACATCTATGTCATCATAAAAGATGTAATGTAGTCAACCAAATTGAGATATATAGTAGAAAGAAAATACCACTATACCACTGATATAATATACTGACAGAACTGAATCCATTTCAAATATAAAATATAAAAGCTGCTGAAAATTCTTTAATAAATTTGACTGAATTTTGTTGCTGCCATATGTAATAACAAATTTCAATTTACTTGTTTCCAAAATAATAGGACACTAATTTAATTCCACAGCCTTCATAGATGTACATATATATTTCTTCCTCAGACATGCTATATAGCAAACATTAATGTTATTGTAAGAAATAATTGATTGAATGTTTTGAAACTAATTTGACTGAAAGTGTTGCTACCATAGGTATTAACATTTTTCAGTGAAATTAGTTTCAACGTGTTTAACAGATTTCCTTAGAGCATTGACTTCCTATGATAAGATAATCTGCCATCTACCATGGGGCAATATAACAGTTTCCAGTGAAATTAGCTTCCAAATGTCCATCAGCTTTGATGTTTGCTTAATTTCAAATAGGAATTTAAATAGTTTGAAACTAATTTATTACTTTCATTAGTTGCAATGGCAAATTCATTCCGATCAGATAATCTGCTGAGTACTTTATATTTACTACATTTGTAATTTTACTTTCATATGGCAGCAGCAGTTTTTTTCAGATCGGATTAGTTTCAAAATGTTCAACAGCTCTCCAGTACACTAGTTTAATTCCACAGCCTTTATAATTTTGTCTGCTATACCAAAATGGTTGATGCCTTGACTTTTATCAATGCCACTGTCCTTTGATCTTTAAGACCATAACTATGTGAATTGAATTTAGCTTGAGTATAATTGCTGAGCAATTATGTCCTAAGCTGGCCTAATCAATAGCATATAAAGAAAAGAACGGGACATGCATGATGCTGTTACCACATACTGTGGCAGATTTTAACTTTCTTTACAATTCAACATTTGGTGTTTTTAATCCCTTTCTTAACACTAAAGCTGGACAAAAACGTTTTTACAGTGGTTTTCAGAAATGTCAATTTTCAGACAAATATATATATTTGAAAATTTACCACTGGAATGACTGGCTCAATAACCAAGCCAGTAATTTCAGTGACAAATTTTCTAAAATTAAATTCATGGTCTGCAAATGGACATTTTCTATGAGAAAAAAGGTCACAGTTAATTCTATAAACAACCTGTTTCTAAGCTACATTGTAGATTAATGTAAAAGCTGTATAGGATTTTGATTAAAGGTTGTTGTTGCCTGATGTAGCAATAACTTTCAGATTATCATTGCCAAAATATCACATATACAAATATAGAGTGGGTTAACCATTTAATGGTCAAGATTGGTCAAGAAATGTCTATTTTGTAGGCTACAAGATTTATATTTAGAAATTTACCACTGGAATGACTGCCCCATTAATCAAGCCAGTCATTCCAATGGAAAATTTCTAAAATAAATATCACTGACGCTTGGAAATAAAGTTGTTGCCCATGGCATCAACATCTTCCAGTCAAATTAGCATCACTATATTCAACAGCTTACCTGTATGATTACACTGAAATTGGGATATATTGGAATGTCATGTGCATACCATTAGCTGTGCCACAAATTAAGAAAATTGTAATAAATTTGGTTAAAAAATTTGAAATGTAACTGAAATTTCAGTTACTTTTGCAATGTAACTGGTTACATTGCAGTTACTGTAAATAAAAGCATTCTTCAGTTACAAGTTACTTCAGTTACATGAAAAATGTAACTAAGTTACAGTCAGTTACAGTTACAAGTTACATTTACCCAGCCCTGTGTGTGTGAGACTTGAATATGTCAAGCTGCTAGTAATTAGCTGTTCCAGTCCCTGATGGGACGTGAGAAGAACGATTCTTTACAGTACTCATTTCTACAGGATGTGACTTATTTGTGCATATTTCTCGAGAAGCGTTTTGGTGGGATGAGTCGGTTCTCTTTGTTGATGTGCACTTGATTGTTGACGATTTTATACATCACAGCAAGCCATGCAGATTTACGCCGGTCTTTCGAGCAATGGCCATTGAAGATGGTTCAGCATGTTGCTTACACACCATCTGTTGTGGAATCTACAGAGTACATATCGAGTGGCTCATCTTTGGGCCATCCTAGCCAGTGAATTTCGCTTTAGTAGGGATGCCAAATGGTGCTAGCGGACATGCACCATATGCTAATTTTGTGGCCAAATGCTGAAACGCAACAGCAACATTGTTTTCAAGACATTTTTAAAGCATTTTTCAATATCTCTAATGAAGCAATCTTTTGCGAACTTGGGTTGATGTGTGTCTGCTGGTTCAGAAGACGTATGCCAATTTTACCGTAATAAAAAAACTTAAAAGCAGCAGCAACAGCTTTCAGCAACACCGTTTTCAAAACAGACACTTTTGACCATAGTGACAGTCCGTACTCACTTGCTGTGATTTCTTGAACTCGTTCAACTGCTCAGCTGCTTTATCACGGTTAGCCATTCTGTCAAACTGAAGCCACTTACTGTAGTGCTAAATCTGTGCGACGTCAATACGAAGCTATAGAGTTGAGTATAAAACCGTTATACTGGACACGATTAGCTAAGTTCGTTATTGAATACCACTTTAATATCATATGTCACCAGATAGATATCATATAACTTGTCACATGTTTTTGTGGACGCGTATAATACACGAATTTTCATTGGCTGAGAAAGTTAATATTTTGTCAAAGCTACGATGATTGGATACGAAAATATTACGCATGCAGTCTACAATTTTATGTCTATGAATTAAAAAATAGATTTTATTTTTGGGTGAAATGAGTGTCTAATTTGCTGATGGGTTGATTCCTTTCAGAAATTCACTACAGTTGAAGTACATATAGAAGGTTTTCATATTGATGACGATTAAAATGCATTAAGTATTTCGCTGTCGTAATAATCATAGAATGTTACCAGTTTTCGTAGATTTCCATAGATATTAGTGTCATAGATACCGCGTGATATTGATTGCACTGCATTTCATCTCATTTGTGTGAACTTAAGTAATGCCGATTTGTCAATCATCATGCATCTGTTGTCTTTGTCTAATTTGAGCTGCCCAGGTGAGATGCGATAAACGATAGCGGAGTCATCATGCGCAAACCAATCTTCAAGATCACCATTTTGAGCGAAAACGTGCAAAACGTTACCGATAATTACCGCAAGATTGACATGCCCATGAGGGCATGTGACTGTTGAGATCAGCATACCCTCAGTGATTTTCAATTGCATTTGCATCGGGGGTCACCCGACAAGGAGCGCCCTCAAGTGCCGAAACGGACGCTCCTCGATTTGTTTTTGCACCGCCTGACCCCCGCGTCAGACCCAAGTCCTTCTGGGCAAGGAACTCGACCAAAAACTCGACAGGCCACACTGAACAGACATTACACCTATTATCAACATTACATGACGAACATCGAAAACAGACATGGTCCTTAAACGTGACCTTGACAAATTTGCACCACTCTGAGCAAGATGGTGGGGTAGGCTTGGCCTGAAAACAAGCACAAACCTAAAATAATCAAGCGGAACGAAACAGGAATGGAAGACAGACAAATAATTTTCAAATATTTTGACAATAAATTAAAAGTTAACCCTCCGGCACCCCACACCTGCAACATTACAACCAAGATCGCGTAAGCTGGTGACAAGAATGATAGCGGTCAATAATACAGCCATAAATTGATCCTGAAGGATGTATAAACACGGAACCAGGAACCATATCGAATGCATTCGCGGTATATTTAAGAATTAATTTCAAAATTAAACTACTCAAACGAAGGCCAAAACGATACGTGAAGGAACAACGAAATGAATTATCATACTGCTGTAGAACATGGTAAAGCTGCAGAACACACATCTTAATCAAGAATTTTGAAATCATCGAACAATGCAAACAGATCGTGATTACACTCAAAACTTGACATAATTCTAAAACAGCGCCCAGAATAAGATGCACGAATTAATGAAACATTTCCTTCACCAAAATAATCCAAGAAATAAAAGGGTCTGACGTCACCCGCTCGGACCATACGGTGGAACGATTTTTAGTGTTTAAAAACCGTAAGCCAACGCCTAGTTTCATATTATTGCCCGATCGCCGTTGGGATTTAAAGGAGGCGATCTTATCTGGCATATTTCGTTGTAACCACATGTCCCAGTTCCGGGGTCAGAAAATGGGACATGCAACAGAGACAAGTGTCCATGTAGCTAGATAAATAACAAGAAAGAATACGACCTGAGAATCAGACGCTTCTTCCATAGTTAAATCCAGTAATTCTAGTAAGCGAAACAGCAAATAGGCACACAGAAAAACACAAAGAAAACTCTGAGATTTCTCCACGCAAAAAAGCAATGTATCTCTTGTTTTCACTTCAAGAGTATACTTACCTCCCTAATACTTTTGATATTGCTAAATATCGGCGTTCACTCAATAAACACTCAGAATAAAAACAGTTAGGTGCCCCTACTGGGCAGGTAGACAGAGGGTAGGCCGGCGGATGCCAGCCCCACCACCGTGCATGCGCCGACTACTACTTCCTCTTTGCTAATTTATTGGCAGAGAGAACACATGTTTTTGTAGTTTTTTCACTTTCACTTGTTCAAACGCATTTTAAGTCTATATTGGAAGGATTATCGCCTGGATCATGTCGGAAAGAGTGGCTTCGCCGGATGACGGCTCAGGATCCTTATATCAGGTGATTTCTAATATATTCTAGCGAGTTTTTCCCGGTGTAATGTGTTTCCGGGACTCGCGTTTACCGTGATAAGTGCCTGTTTTAGTTGTTTTATTTCAACATGGTGCTATATAAGACTAATCTCTCTTTGTGTTTATGTCCACAGGTATCTGTTAGGATATGTAATGGACATCACAGCATCTGAGAGTTTGTTTCTCTCCACCAAGGTTCCATTTCCTACTAATACTGTTGGGTTATCTAACCAAGAATTCTTTGTCCAGTGAGTCGGAGTCCTAGTATAAAGGTCTTCTCACTTTGTCCTCTTGATCCAATTCCTTCCCCTAAGGTTGAGAGAGTTGAGAGGCGTACGGTTGGTGGAGTGCTCCAGTTCATCACGTTGGATGGTTTGTCTATACAAAGTGTCAGGTATCTAAGTAATGATATGAGGTGAGGTTAATTAGTTAAGAAAATTAACTATTATTGCCATTGTTATCGTTGTGTATCTGATGGTTGTGTAGTCTGAATAACCGTTCGGAAGATTTTCTGGTTATGCATACAATTCGTCCGCACGTTTGGTGTTGGTTACGGATCGATTAATTTCTGTCATGGGATCTTGACGTCATAATCAGCCTTGCTATTTATTAACAATTAAAGTTTTGTCCAACGCTGGTTTCAGATGATTATTGATCTTTATGGTCATTTCCCTCTCTTTTGATTTGGTTTTGAGTTTTCTAACCTTAACAAAATTACTCATTGTCCTCGTCCTTTGTCCTGTTTCAGAGACCTGGTTGTTCATCCTGTGGATGGTTCCTTAAGGATAGGTTCGTTCCTCACCTGTGCTTTAGTTGTAGTCCCTGTGGGCCATTGCTCAAGTGTGAGGTATGCAAGCAGTGTGGGGGGGGGGCGAGTTAATGTCTGAGTTTCTGTGTTTGCAGGCGAAGGACAGGGTAGTGGAGGAGGAGAGGAAGCAGAAGAGAGATCGTCCGCGGTGGACATGGAGGCCTTCCGGAGTGAGATGTTGGGAGAGATGAAGAGGACGATAAAGGATTTGGTTCCAGAGTTGCTTCGTGGCATGCTTCCTGGACCAGATCCTTTGTCGTCCTCGGCGTCTGCTTCAGAGCAGGTAATCCCCACCTCTGAATCACCTTTCCGTAGGCCGGTTCCGTTGTTCGAAGATTCAGAGGTGGCCCCATTAGTGGGGGCGTTCCACGACCCTGGCAGCAGGCTTGGTGCCGCGCCGAGGGGTCGTGGACCGCTGTCGCTGGAACCCGCGGGCTGCTTATCAGTCCAGGGGTATCTGCACGCCGCGGGTGCCAGTACCTCCTATGGCACCTTTCCTGGCCAGTCCGGGTTAGCTCTCTTTGCTGACCCGGAGTCTAATCTGTCTGGCCAGGAGGAAGACGCTTACCTGTTAGGGTCGCCGTCTGGGGACGTGACCATGGATTATGACGTCTGTGCACCCCTCGCGGGGAATGCAGGCGACATATTCCATGGCTCTACTCACGCAGGAGTAGAGTTCACGGCTCAGAAGGTGGCCCTGGCCGGTGCTGATGGCCAGCTATACCGCATACCTCGGCTTGCCGAGAGTATCGCTGGTGCTGGCCGTGGCCGTGGTGGGGCGGTATCTGCCCCGCGCTCTACCACGGCGCCTGCTCCTGGTCAGGCCAGTCAGATTAGCATGCCTGTTCTTTCGGGCCCGCATGCTTTCCCTGGCTTGCCAGGGGTATCAGCTTATCCGCCGTCAAGCTCTGCTGCTTGCGCTCAGGAGGAAGACGAAGGCCCCCGTCTTGTAGAGCGCTCGCAGCTAGCCACGGAAGAGGATTGGTCGGACGCTTGCCAGTGGCTGGTGAGTGTTAGGCCAGATCTGCCCGTGGAGCAGTCGGCTAGCCAGCGTGATCACAGGCCGTGGTTAGCTGGTAAGGCTACTGCTAGCGCAATGCCATCTCTGCCGCTGGCAGAGCATGTCGTTGACATGTTCGAGGCGGGGAGACGTCCATCAAGGTGAATGGGCGTCTCGCGAAGGCCCCTCGCGAGGTGGCCAGGCGTTGCCGCATCGTGCCCCTGGATTACCAGAGGTACGGTGTGGTACCCAAGCCGAGCGTGGATGACCGTGCAGCTTTGGGTGAAGATGCGCGGCCAGTCTCCCGTTCTGACACGGGAGTTCTGTGTTCGAACGCGTTGCGTTCGGCCAATGCCGCGTTGCGTGATGCGGAGGAGAGTGGGAGGGCTTCGATTGCCGCTCTGTCCCACGTCTCCCAGCTGTTACAGGGGGTAGTAACAGCATCCGCATCGCGCCATCCGAGCCCGGTCACAGTCCAGAGAGCCATCCAGGATGGTATCAAGCTGGCTCTGGACTGCATGACTCGGGCGGTACCCAGGAGTGTCCGGGCGAGGCGCACGTTTGCCTTGGACAATCTGTGCCCATCCCAGGACCTGTACAATAGGCTACTGCGTACGCCTATGTCAGGTCCTGGTCTCTTTGGAGGTGTGGGATGTAGACACCTCCAGGAGATGGTTACTCTGGTCAATAACCAGAGGGCGCTGCGCGAGCAGTTTGAAGTGCTCCGTTAGGAGCGCGTTCGCGCCGCACCCCCTGCGTATCGTCCCCTGCAGGCTCGAGGTGGAGGTTGCCCGGTCAGAGGCCACCCACCATCGCAGCGTCGGCCTAGTCCGCGCGCGATTCGGTCAGCAGTGAGGGGGGGCGCAGGCTCATCAGGCGCAGTCAGCCAGGCAGCCACCCGTGCGGTGCTGGGCGTGGCGCGCGAGGATCTGGTCGTGGTAATCGTGCCTGATGGGCCGGTTACCGCGGTGAGAACCACTCCGGTGTTTCTGGCGAAGGAGACAGTGCCACTCTTGCGCTCCTTATGTCCACCTCTCTCCCTAGGTGGACCGGTGGGAGGCCGGCTGGCCGACCACATGCAAGAGTGGGAACGGTTGACTCAGGACCGTTTAGTCTTGCGATGGCTTTCAGTCGGGTATCATCCCGATTGGATGACAGGCCCGCCATAGCGACTGTCTCTAGTGCCAATCTGGACTCCAAATCCGAGAGATCCAGATCAAAGGTTGTGTATCGAGGAGGAGATAAATTCCCCTCATACTAAAAGGAGCTATTCAGCCGGCACAGAAGTGTCCGGGCTTCTATTCAACCGTATTCTTAGTAACAAAAACACCGGAGGGTGGAGACCAGTTCTCAACCTCAAGCCGTTGAACAAGTTCATAGAGACGCCCAGTTTCAAGATGGAGACTGTGCTCTCGGTGTTGGCGGTGTTAGAGAAGGGAATGTGGACAGCTTCAATGGATTTGAAGGATGCTTATTTCCACATTCCCATAGCGAGGAGTTTCCGTCGCTTCCTGAGATTTGCATTCCAGGGCAGACAGTGGGAATTCAGGGTGTTACCCTTCGGAATTTCCACCGCTCCTCGGGTTTTCACCCGTGTGGTTCTTGCGATTACAGCATACCTCCGCAGGAGAAGCATAGCAGTCCACACGTACATAGATGACTGGCTGTTAAAAGCACACACCCAGGAAAGTTTATCGACCAATCTGGAGATTGTTTTGAAAACTCTCACGGATTTAGGCTGGATGATAAATTTTCATAAATCAGAGCTGACTCCATCCCAGAAGTTTGTTTACCTGGGGATGTTCTTCGATCTAGAGACAGGATATGTTTATCCTACTCAGGAGAGAGTTCAGAGACTCATCTCAGTAATTCAGTCAGTGTGCGACAGTCGTCATGTCCTGGCACGGGTTTACTTGAGAATGCTGGGGTTGATGGTTTCGTTGGAACCGGTCATTCCTCAGGCCGCCTTACGCAGGCGGCCGATCCAGTTATTTCTCATGACACAATGGACCCAGAGTACAGGTTCACTGGACTCAAGCGTGTCAGTGTTGGCGCCTCTAGTTCACCACCTGCAATGGTGGTTGAAGACAGAGAATCTCCTTGTGGGGGTGATGCTAACCCCTCCTCACCCTCAGGTAACTGTGTACACAGATGCCTCGATGGAGGGGTGGGGAGCTTGCCTGGAAGAATCCACGATATCAGGGCTGTGGGATCTGGAACAGTCGAAGGAACATATAAATCTACTGGAATTAAGAGCAGTAGTCCTGGGCCTGGAACATTTCTTACAGAAAGTTCAGGGCAAGATTGTTCTTATTCGTTCAGACAACTCAACAGTAGTGACTTACATAAACCGCCATGGCGGAACGAAGTCGCCCAGTCTCTGTATGATGACATGGAAACTGCTTTGCTTGTGCCTGGATCACAGGATTACCTTGAAAGCAGTTCATATTCCGGGAAGGTTAGATCTGCTAGCAGACTCATTGAGCCGACGGATGAGTGTTTTACCGACGGAATGGCAACTAAATCAATGTGTGGCGGATCGTCTGTTCGACCATTGGGGGAAGCCCAACATCGATTTGTTCGCAACGAAGAGGAATGCGAAGATGACGACGTATGTCTCTCCGATTCCAGATCCAAGCGCTTTCGCAACAGATGCGTTAGCTATCAGCTTGGCGGGAATGTATGCATACGCATTCCCTCCAGCAATCCTGATTCCAAAAATTCTTCAGAAGATCAGACAGGAGGAGTGCCAAGTGCTTCTGATTGCCCCGGATTGGCCAAGCCGGTCATGGTATACGGATCTGCTGGACCTTCTGGTCTGCAATCCGGTTCCTCTGCCTCTGATGGACGACATTATCTTCCAGGGCAAGGCCCTTCACAACAATCCGTCAATTTTCCGATTGACTGCGTGGATGTTGTCAAGGAATCTAGACTTAAGGAGGGCTTTTCTGAGCAAGCAGCCATGTTTATGGCCAAAGCCAGGAGGGGGTCAACCTCCAGAGCATATAATTATAAAATCAACAGATTTGCAGAGTGGTGCTCAAAAAGATGTATTGATCCAATGGATTCATCTATTCAGGTAGTAGCTGATTTCCTCTGTCACCTGTATGATGCCTATAGCCTCAAGCCTAACTCTATTGCTGGTTATAAGTCAGCTTTAATGACTGTTATCCCTTGCTTGGCTAAGAGGGGAAGTGATGAAGTAAGTACATTAAATGTATTGATTAAAGACATGGGCAATCTAAGACCAAGGAATCCCCCGGTGATTCCGTCTTGGAGTTTATCTCTAGTGCTTCAGGTACTAGGTGATAAGCCTTTTGAACCACTTAGTTCCATTTCTATGAAAATGTTAACTCTTAAAACTATTTTTAATTGCTGCGGCCTCGGCTAGGCTTAGAAATGAAATTCATGCCTTATCGGCCGAGGACGACCGTTCTGTGGTTACAGGGGAAGGCATAAGCTTCTACCTAGGATTAATTTCTTGACTAAGAATCAGTCTTTGAAATATCCAGGTCAACCTATTTTTTGCCTGCTTTAACTAGATATGATCCTAATTCTAAAGCATGGTGTCCTGTTCTGGCGCTGCTTCAGTACAAACAGCGTACTTCGGAGTGGCGGACCGATCAGTCAGCGTTATGGTTGTCATATATTGAACCCCATGGCAGGGCGTCTAAGGACACCATTTCCAGGTGGATTGTAGAGTGTATCCAATTTTGTCATAAATCCGCCACTGGTAAGCAGGTTGACATGGCCAAGGCTCACAGTGTCCGCGGCGTGGTGACTTCCACTGCCCTATTTAATGGGGTCCCTGTGGATGACATTATGTCGGTTGCTCAGTGGCACTGTGAGTCAAGTTTTACAGACCATTATCTCCGTGACACCTCGAATCCTCTCGCCTTGTCGATTTTGAAAAAATAATCACTTGTATGATTTTTGAGGAGGGTTTCCTCATTGCTTATATACTTCACAATTAATTAATGGAAACAACCACTTTTTGGGACTGCATCAGTCTTCACCACTGGGAAGATGATGACAGCTGCCAAGTTCAACAAGGTCAGTCTTGTTCATGTGTTGTTCGTTATTGATTGTATTGTCACGTTGCTTTTTGTTATTAATATGGTGATGGTTTGTGTTTTGATGTGGTTCATCATTGAGAGTATACGAAAATGAAGCCTTTTCGTCTCTGTCCTATAGTACATGGCACTGGTACGTAGAGAGTGTATGGGACATTGAGGTAATTCTAGTCTTCCTCCCAGGAAGGGGGGGGGGGGGGAGCGCATATGACATTCGGTCATCTCATCCATCGGTTGGTGTTAGCCGATGTTTATCAAATCCTGACTGTGTTTTCACACAGTTTCAGGAGTTAAGTGCTTTGAACGCGGACAAGCGTATAGGGAAGAGCTGGTCTTTTGACCTCGCCTCCCTACCGCCGAATTCCCTGTCGAATTCTGGCAATATCAAAAGTATTAGGGAGGTAAGTATACTCTTGAAGTGAAATAAACGAAATCAAGGATTTCTTTTTTCACGAGAGTTGATACTTACCTCCCTAGATACGGACCCGGCCTCTCCACCCCACAGAGGCTCGGTCTTCAGGCTCTTAATAGTTGCATGTGTGTCAGCCAATAAATTAGTCAGAGGAAGTAGTAGTCGGCGCATGCGCGGTGGTGGGGCTGGCATCCGCCGGTCTACCTGCCCAGTAGGGGCACCTAACTGTTTTTATTCTGAGTGTTTATTGAGTGAACGCCGATATTTAGCAATATCAAAAGTATTAGGGAGGTAAGTATCAACTCTCGTGAAAAAAGAAATCCTTGATTTCGTTTATGCTATGCAAACAAGAATGAGTGTCTCTGGTAGGTGGGTACCTGTTTGTTGGGAGCCGGTTACAGGAGCCGGTAAAGCTTACTAAATCAAGATTCCTAGAGCCAGCTATCAGGATAGCTTGTTATCAATGAATAATGTAATGGTAAGTATTGTTAGATCTCGGAGAAAGGGAAATTGAAATTTCCTTCATTTCGGATGATAACTCCGGTGCCGTTTATCGAAATGGTTTGAAACTTCACTATTTCGCATGATTGTGGAAGCTCTGCCTCGGCTCTTGATAAACTTGTTTGCTTCTACATGTCTAGTATCCACTGACCATTAATCTGGTCCTCTAGAAACTGTGTCAGCCGTTAGTTATAGCATGTAACCATTTCAAACATCTTGGCTTTATCGCTTTAAAATTCTGAACTGTGAAGACGTTTTATCTGGTTTAATTGCAGATTATCTATAGATTCTATTAACCCTTTAAACGGAAATTCCAGTGAAAATCGGGAATAAGTCAACTAAAATATACTATAATCTGAAATAGTTGCCGCAAAAAAATATAAAATACACTGTTCCATTGCCGAGAAATAGTAAAATGAATATGCCCAAAACGCTAGAAAATGTGACTCCTGGGCGCATCCATTTTCTCGCAACGAGAGCGAGAAACCGCGAGATTATGACGTCAATGACACACCAGCAAAATATCGCCAGCGCTTTTAGATTTACCTGTTTACGTTATGACGGCAGAATATTAATTAACCCTTTAATGACCAAATTCTGTCAGGAAAATCAGAATATTTCCTTATTGAATGGCCATTTGCAGCGAAGACTATTTTTGAAAATTGACCACTGGAATGGCTGGTTCGGTTACTGAGACAGTCGTTTTAGTTGTAAATTCTCAAAATAGCCTTCTTTTGACCTGCATCCTAAACTTGACGATTGCAGAGGCCAGTGCTGGCGTGAAATGGTTAAATCGCATCATGTCCGCATGTCAAGCATGGACTTGCAGTAATAGAAACGATCATGGAAAGGGTACGGAAATTCACATTTTCAGATACCGATCCACAGAAGCATCCGCATGAAAAGCGGTTAACTGAAAGATGGCTTCATAACATCGGCACTGGATGGATATCTTCCACATTTAAATTTGGAAGACACAAGTTTAGAGCATATAGTTTGTATAATTTTAAAATAATGTGTCATGCATTTCAAAACAAAAGGCGCGGTACTTAATTTTAATACAATAGAATCAAACTCGACAATTAACGTCGTATTTGCTTGCATCAATTGTAAAACGGGATTTGTTAATGAAACGATGTCGCTGATTGCCCGGTCGGTCAATTATAGGCAACCGCTTAGCGGCTTACTTCATAGACGATAGTAGGTAACAGCTAGTAAATAATGACAAGTTTACACTAGACATAATTAGTAGTTTAGTGCTTTCACACTATTGAAATCCAGCGTTATTGATCATTTACAACGTTTACTCCCAATTTTAAAATAACTATGCTGAGTGTTGAATATTCTGAATTAAATTTTCTCCTTCGATCAATACTCACCATTCTATTACTTCTGATATACAGCTGGCCCTGACAGCTGGCTCTAGGACTATAGACTTAGAAAGCTTTATCGACTCCTTGGAACCGGGTACTCGGCTCCCAACTGCCGAGTACCCGTCTACCATAGAGCTCATTCTTGTTTGCATAGCAACAAGAGCAATACATGCTTTTTAGCAGTTGGAAAGATCTTGAGAAATTAAATCTAAGTCTTTTTGTCTGTGGTTATTGTGATAGCTAGTGCGTTTCTACAAGGATATTTGGATTAATATGGATACCGCCGAGGATAACCAGATTGTATATTTCCTTATTATTCCATAGTTAAAAAGACTAAAATTTTGTCTGTGTCGCATGTTCCAATTTCTAACCCCAAAGAATCTGGGACGTGTGTTAACAACGAAATATGCCGGATGATCGCCTTCTTTAAACCCCAACAGGCGATCGGCAGATATGAAAATAGGTGTTTGCTACAGTATTTTTAACACGAATATCGGCTGACGTCGTTCTCCATAAGATCCGCGCAGGTGACGTCACACCCGTGTTGCTCGGATGTTTATGTGAAGAAAATTTTTCATTAATTCGCGCATCTTATTCTAGGTGCTGCGTACTAAAATGGTACCAGAAAACTTTGGAATGTTCAAGTTTTGCGTGTTATCACGATGTGTTTGCAATGATCGGTGGTTTCAAAATTCTTGATTAAGATGTGTGGTCTGCGGTTTTACCGTGTGCTACAGCAGTTTGTTTACATTTTGTTGTTTCTTCACATATCGTTTTGGCTTTCGTTAGGAGTATAATTTATATTGATTGGTAGATATACCCCGAATGCTATGCGATATGATTCCTGGTTCCGTGATACATCCTGGAGGATCAGTTTATGGGTGTATTTATGCCCGCTTCGTTCTTGTCGTCATAATCAATGCAATCTTTGCTGTAGCGTTGCGGGGTGGGGTGCGGGAGGGTTACAGTTAATTTATGGTCAATTTATTTGAAAATTAATTGTCTGCCTTCCATCTTTGTTTCGTTCCGCTTGCTTATTGTAGGTTTGTGCTTATTTATAGGCCAAGCCAGCCCCGCCATCATGTGACGAGTGCCACAAGTTCGTCCGGGTCCTGTTTGAGGACCATGTCTGCTTTCGGTGTACCTCATGTAACCTTGATAATAGGTGTAATGTATGTGCAGTGTGCTCCGTTGATATGATGATGAAGTTCCTTGCCCAGAAAGACTTGGCTGGGTCTGACGCGGGGTCAGGCGGACCGAAATTAAATCATGGAGCGTCCAGTTCGGCCCTTGGGGGCGCTCCACGTCTTCAGCTGGAGGTGGCGGAGATGGCACCGCCAGCGTGGTTTGGTCCGGCTATGCAGGGCTTTCTGCATAGCGTTCTGCCCATGCTGGTGTCGTCCCTGCTGCCGAAAGTTGTTGGGCAGTCTCTCCCCATGCTTGGTACGGACCCTGTCCTTGGACAGGGTTCTTGACTGGTCACCGCGGGAGCCGTCTCGTATGGCCCCCTGGCAGTCCCGTCGGGCTCCGGCCTGACGGGTTCTGTCTCTCTGCGGCCACCTCTGGGTGGTCCAGTAGCAGTGGCGGTCCATCAGGCATGGGAGCCGTCCGCCAGGACGCCTCCACGGTTTCTTCGTCTAGTGACGACTCTTCGGGGTCTGCAGATGAGGAGGCCGAGGAGTAGAGGTTGCTGCGGCCTGTGATGCCACGGGTGGAGAATATGGAGGTCGATTCCATCCTGGACGGAACCGTCCTCCATCTGTCTGGCTTGGCGCAAGCCAGGGCAGTGGCTCCGCCCGTGGTTGAGACCAATCTGGTACCGGGCACCGGTCCCATGATGGTTGGTTTGATGCCAACCGACACAGTGACGGGTGTGCCGGGCCAGGCTTGGTACTCACCTATCTCGCCTGCTCCGGCGGTCAGACGTGGGGTGCCGTTGGCACCCGTGGCTGGCCACGGTTCCGTGTCTGCTACGGGTCCGCACGGTTTTCCGTGCGGGCCTACTCCATGGACCGGTGTGTTCCATGGGGTGGCGGCGGAACCGTATGGTACCGGAGTTCCTGGCGTGTCAGCCGCGGCTTCTAGCTGGGAGGCCGTGGCTGGTAGGTCCGTGAACGCATCAACGGGTGACGTGTTCACGGGTGTGTCCTCCTCGGAAATAGACTGGTGTGAGGCTTTGGCTTGGCTAGCCAGGGTAGACCCGTCTGTGGTTTCGGCCACGGCTGAGGAGGATGCGCCCCGTCCATCGGTGGCATCGATTAGGATGGGGATCTTCCCCGCAGCCCGGATCCAGTCCATTGGACTGGATCCACGGTTTAATGAGTTGCTAGAGGCTATTTATAGTAAGCAACTCATGACCAAGGGCCAGCTCCCTGCGGCCTCCAGGGAGGTGCGGGCGAGGTGTCGTATTCCACCGGGGGAATACGACAGGTATGGTGTTGTACCATCGGTTACTGAGGATGACCGATGGGTTCTGGGTGTCCAGAGTGCTGGAGTGGGTGGCCCACTGGTGGACAAATCCGAGGGACACCACGAGGAAGTCCTGTCCCTATGTGATGAGGCTGTGAGGGCAGCTATGAGTGCTGTCAACCATTCTTATCGCCTTCTTCAGTCGGTGTGGGCTGAAGCGGGGGCAGGCCACCCTGTGCCACCTGTGGCGCTTTCGTGCGTCAATGACAGCCTGGTGCTGTCTATGGACGCACTGGCAAGGGTGCAGGCGCGTGTTACGAAGTCCAGGAGACAAATGGTTCTTGACCATATGCGTCCGGCTACGGCTGTCAGGGAACGTCTTCTTGGGACGCCCCTGACAGGTCCTAGCATCTTCGGTGGCCAGGCGCGGGCCATCTTAGAGGACACAGCTAGCATTGCGCAGAATCGGTTGGCGGTGAACTTACAGCTAAAGCTGGTGCGGCAAGCGCACGCACTAGGGGCTGTAGGGAAGCTGCTGACCGTACAACCTTCCAAGAAGCAGAAGAAGCATAAAGGCAAGGCGAAAGCTAAGCCTAGTACCGCCGGCGAAGAAAGCCAGGAGGGTTGTGGAGGCCCCTACCCTCCCCAATGTTGCTCCTAATCGCCCTAGAGGCGGGAAGGGGAAGGGTAAGTCCTCAAAGGGCGGAAAGAAGGGAGCGGATCATACCTGAGGGTACGAGAGCTCCCTTCGTATCCGCCTGGACCGCACCTGTGCGACAGGAACAGCGGTGCCAGTTAGACCAGCCGAGCCAAGACCGAAATGGTTCTCTCTCTTTCTCTCTCTCATTAAGAGAGGGGGTGGGGGGAGCGGACCGCGAGCCGGACAACCCCGTTAGGCGTCGAGGCGTCTATAGTGGGTGGAAGGCTCATGCGTTTCGTCGAGGCTTGGCGAGGTGTGATGTCAGACAGTCTGGTCCTGGGATGGTTATCCCAGGGATACATGCCGGAGTGGTGGGTCTTTCCGCCACAGAATCTGTCTTTGGCACCTGTCTGGACACCCGTACCAAGGGAACCAGACACGGTAGAAGCCATTCAAAATGAAGTGTCAGGTTTGCTTCTGAAGGGAGCAATAAAACCAGCAAACCGGAACACTCCAGGCTTCTATCAAATATGTTCCTTGTTCCCAAGAGCACAGGGGGATGGAGACCCGTACTCAATCTCAGGCCATTAAATTGGTTTATCCATACGCCTCGGTTCCAGATGGAAACGCTGAGGTCGGTAATGGCAGGATTGAGGAACGGAATGTGGTGTGTGTGTCGATCAATCTGAAAGATGCATATTTCCACATTCCAATGAACAGGAGTTGTCACAGGTTTCTGAGATTTGCGTTTCAGAATCAAGTATGGGAGTTTATTGTCCTCCCGTTTGGCCTGTCGACAGCTCCAAGGGTTTTCACTAGATTGGTCCTTGCGGTCACAGCGTTTCTCAGAAAAGAGAACGTGGCGCTACACACCTACATAGACAACTGGCTGATCAAGGCAGACACGGCAGCCAGGTTAGAGCTGGATACTGCTCTGACTCTGAAGTTACTTTCAGATCTAGGCTGGATAGTCAACAAGGAGAAATCCGAGTTAACACCCACTCAACATATAGTTTATTTAGGGATGCAATTCGATCTCGAGGAGGGCAGGGTTTACCCGTCAGAGCCCAGAGTGGTGTCTTTGTTGGCCATCCTCAAGAGTTTTCGAGTGGGAAACCATATTCAGGCGAGGCGGTTTCTTCAGATGCTGGGCATGATGGTCTCCATGGAGCAGGTGATCCCGTACGCTGCTCTAATGCGAAGACCTATCCAGTTGTATCTGATGTCTCTGTGGAAACAGAGAACAGAACCCCTGTCAAAACTGGTGCCAGTTTTGGAGCCAATAATGTCGCATCTTGTATGGTGGAAAAAGCGTCAGAATCTCCTAGTAGGGGTTTCGCTGCACCTACCCCACCCCAGCTGTCCGTGTACACGGATGCATCGCTGGAGGGGTGGGGGGCGTGCCTGGGAGAACACCAGGTCTCGGGCACATGGACTCTCCAGGAGAGCCAGCTGCATATCAATCTGTTGGAAATGATGGCAGTGGAACTGGCATTGGAAGAGTTTCTTCCAATGGTCAGGGGCACGGTGATATTGATACGGTCGGACAATTCGACGGTAGTATCATACATAAATCGCCAAGGCGGGACCAAGTCACCCACACTGTGTATCAATGTGTGGCACTTGATTCAATGGTGCAGGAATTACTCGGTTGTTTTGAAAGCAGCTCACATTCCTGGGTGATTGAACATTCTGGCGGATGCTTTGTCTCGCAGACAGGGAATTTTGCCAACAGAATGGGCCCTCAACCCTCCAGTTCTACGAAGGATCTTCGAGCATTGGAGGCAAACCCAACGTGGACTTGTTCGCCACACGGGAAAATGCTCAAATCATGACTTTTGTCTCGCCGATTCCAGATCCAAATGCCGTCGATACAGACGCTCTGGCGATAAGATGGATGGGGATGCACGCTTACGCATACCCACCCACCATTCTTCTGCCGAAGGTATTCGTGAAGATCAGGGAGGAACCGTGTCTGGTTCTGCTAATAGCGCCGTATTAGCCCAGCAGGGCGTGGTTCACGGATCTTCTAGATCTGCTGGTGGAAAACCCAGTGCAGTTACCCGAGATTCCGAACATAATCTCCCAAGCCAAGGGACGCTTCCTACACGAGTGTCCCGAAATGTTCAAATTGACTGCGTGGATGTTATCAAACAACGTTCCACGTCGGAAGGCTTTTCTCGACAAGCTGCTGATTTCATCGCGGCTGCGAGAAGGAGGTCAACCTTCAAGTCATATAACAACAAGGTTAACAGATTTGCAGACTGGTGTGAAGAAAAGTGTATTGATACCTTTCAATCCACTATTCAGCAAATAGCAGACTTTCTCTGTGAGCTGTTCTTTTCAGGACTAGCTCCCGTCACAATTGCTGGATACAAGTCAGCTTTGGCATCAGTTATCCCTTGTCTGGCCAACAGGGATAGTCCAGAGGTGGCCCAGTTAAATGTGATGGTGAAGGGAATGAGCAATCTCCGACCGAGACAACCGGTAGTCATTCCAGCCTTGAGTCTATCTTTAGTGCTTAATGTACTGGCCAAGCACCCTTTTGAACCATTGCGTTAGGCTAGTCTAAAGCATTTGACTCTAAAGGCGGTCTTTCTATTGGCAGCTTCCTCAGCTAGAAGGCGCAGTGAGATCCATGTGCTTTCAGCAGAGATGGACCGATTTGTTGTCTACCAAGAGCAGAGTTTATGTCAAATAATCAATCTTTGAGATATCCCGGCAAACCGATCATTATACCAAAACTAACAAGGTTTGATCGTGATGCCAGTGTCTGGTGCCCGGTCTGTGCTTTGACTAAGTACAGGAAACGGACAGACTCGTTGCGGTCGAACGATAGACATCTATGGATCTGCCATAAGAAGCCTTATGGCGCCGCATCCATGGATACTATCTCTTGTTGGGTAGTCGAATGCATTCAGACTACTCATGAGATGGCGACTGGGCACCAGGTGCAATGCGCAAGGGCACACGATGTTAGAGGAATAGCCGCCTCGACCGCCCTTTACAGTGGTATTCCGTTAGAGGACATCATGGCCATTGCACAATGGCACTGTGAGTCCTCATTCACGGATTACTATATGAGGGATGTGTCAGACTCAGCCGATCCACTCGCTTTAGCTGTTTTGAAACGATAGTTAAGCGACCACACTGCTCTTCTCCCTTTTTTGACTTTGGTAAGAAAGAATTTAGAAGCAGACATGGTCGAGCGAGAGGATGACAACCAGATTGTGTCACTGATGGCCGGACAAGTGAATGGTTGGAGGCGGTACGTCTGGAATCCATTTATCATGAGGTAATTCAAGATTGAGAGTTTTTTGTATTATGTATATATATCATGTTCATTCATCTTATATATTCATGCTCATTCCCAGGCTAATACATGTGTATATGCAAAGAGCAGTTAACCCTCTTGGCATATTTGTGTTTTTAGGCGAGATGCATGTTCGTCAGTTCTCTCCCTTTTCTTAGGAGAAAAAGGGGGGGGGGGGGTGGGGGCAGTGCTGCGAATGTGATTCGGTTCCGTTAACTTGACGGTCCTTTTTAGGTCTCCTTTAGTCAAGTTTTTAAGTCTAGCTCTTTCTCCAAGGGGCAAAAGTAGCAGTTATGGCTTGCCCCTTCCCACCAGGTTACTGACCAAATCTGGTGTATATCAGAAGTAACAGAATGGTGAGTATTGATCGAAGGAGAATGAAGGAAATTTAAATTTCCCTTTCTCCGAGATCTAACAATACTCACCATTCTGTTACGGACCCAGCCTCCCAGCCCCACAGAGGCAAGCCATGGATTTCTCTTGTTTGGTGGCTATGCAAACAATATGAGCTTCATGGTAGACGGGTACTCGGCAGTTGGGAGCCGAGTACCCGGTTCCAAGGAGTCGATAAAGCTTTCTAAGTCTATAGTCCTAGAGCCAGCTGTCAGGGCCAGCTGTATATCAGAAGTAATAGAACGGTGAGTATTGTTAGATCTCTGAGAAATGGTAATTTAAATTTCCTTCATTCCTGGAATTATGTTGCAGTATGTATGTATGTATGTAAATATTTCTAGAGCGCCAATTCCGAAATTAATCGCTCAAAGGCGCTTTACAAATTTTAAAGATGAAAAAGATACGTTTTTAGGCTAGATTTAAAAGGCTCAATTTTGTGACAGTGTCGGATATGGGCAGGTAGATTATTCCAAAGTCTTGGACCGGAATTTGAAAATGCACGCTGTCCAACAACTAAATTAGTAGACGGGACCACACATAATGTCTGATCACTTGATCTTAGGGACCGAGGTGCAATTCTCTTTGTAATTAAAGTAGATAGATACTGTGGGGCTAGTCCATGTAAACATTTGTAAACGAGAAGCACGATTTTATACTGTATGCGCTCTCTCACAGGAAGCCAATGGAGTTGTTTGAGTACTGGTGTTATGTGGTCTGTTCGCTTGGTTCGTGTTATTATCCGTGCTGCCGTGTTCTGCACCCTCTGGAGACGTTGTATCTGCTCTGATGTAATTCCTGCTAGCAATGCATTTCCATAGTCTAATTTGGATGTTATAGAGGCGTGAATGAGGGTCTTAGTGGCATCTGCTGTCAGTAATTTTCTAATTTTGTTAATGTTTCTGAATGTGAAAAATAGCGATTGACAGAGGGACGTAACATGTTTGTTCATGGACATCGAGTCATCGAATATGACACCAATGTTCCTTGCACTAGAGTTAAAAGAAATGTTTTCGTCACCAATTTGAAGATGCTCTATGTCAAGTTTTGGTCGGAGTTGCCGTGACGAGATAAGCAGTATTTCAGTTTTTTTATCGTTTAGCTTCCAACCTAATTAGTTTCACATAATAGGCCTATGCAGGGTAAATTTTAAGCTTTCTGCTTTTCTGTCCTTGAAAGGGTTAACTAACTGATCCCAAATTTTTAAATGTTGACCCATAATTACTGCCTGTTGAATATTTTGAAACTGGAATTTGACTGGAAGCAGAAGTTGCAATAGCAACAGCTTTCAGAGAAATTACATTCAACATTTATTCAACTAACATATTAGTCAAGAATTTGTTGTAGCTGGTTGATCGCAAACACGCTCCTGGCATAACCTTTCAATGTTTTAAAAAAATGGAAATTGCCCATAGGAAAACAATTTTTGACAATTTAGCACTACAATGACTGGCGCGATCATCGGGACACTAATTGCACTTTAATTTCCTCCAGACAGTGTGGCAAAGTGTTAGTTGTTTAGCCAGTACGCTAATTATGTACGTGATGCAAGATTTACCTCCCCTGGTTATGGCTATCCTCGATCTGGCAGACAAAGTAGGTGTGTCGGTGACGTCAGCTGCTTGTCCAAAATGGCGCCTCTATCTACTGGTTACTTTAGCAATTTAAATTGAGGATATCTTTTTTATTTGTTGGCATAGAATTGTGCTCTTGGTCTCAAATTAATGCGGAAAATTAGTACTTTACGTCAGATGCATAAAATCCCCCAGTGGAATATCCCTTTAATACTGGTCAAATTTGGTTAAGAAAATCCAAATATTTCCGTATTGAATGTCCATCTGCAGGTAAAGATATTTTTTTTAATTTACCACTGGAATGACTGGCTCGATTATTTTTTATATCTTTTAAAATAATCAGGGTCTGGCGCACTCATTTGAATCAATACCTTATTTGCCAATAAGGCCAAAGGTCATCTTTAGTCGGTCCATATATGTTTTCATCATCTAATGTCTGAAGTGTACAGTTAATGTCTTGGTGGGTGTATTTTATCGTAACTGCACTAGCTGCATGTGTTCATTGTGATTCTTCCCTTGTATTTATTGCATTCTATTACACTGTACCGTGCAAGATCTGTTCTGTACTAATGCCTCCTTCGTTTGACATTTTAAATATTATGTGTTAGGATTGTGTTGTCTAACATTCTTTTTCAGTGTGTTGTGCCTCATATTAAAAAGCTATTGAATGATGATATTGATGTTTACTGATAGAAAATCTTTCATTAATAATTGCACAATGGATGGATCTGATCTGTCACTCAAGTATTTCACATCATATTGAATTGTGTCACATGCAGGCTGACATGTATCACAATCATAATTGACAGAAATACTCTGTCATGAATCTGGAATTGTCAGTCAGTTGATTTGAATGGTTGATGTTACTGTCATACCATGTTAGCTGGCTAGTTACTATGAAGTTGGGATGCTGGGAATTCAGGATTCAAAGTATTTAAATCGATCCTAATATGCGCAAAGCATGAGCGGGGCTTAGCTAGAGATGTGGGAGTGGGTGGGGTGGGGGTGTCATAGATAGAAATGGATTCATCAATTAATTGAGAGAGACTGAACAACTGCATGTGAGAAATAATCTTGGCATCAGCAGGTACATGTATGTGTGCACCTGAAGTGATATTGATTACATTCTCCGTGGATTGAAATGAAGCGAGGTAATACATTATGAAGTGAATACAATTAAAGGAAGGGTTTCGCGACCTCATGGATGCTATATGATGTCTCGATCATAGGTTCAGATTTTGGTATGTCACATGATGCAGTTGTCAACGAGTAATAGAGGGATCTGATGTGTCACTCAAGTATCTAACGTCATAACAGAATACGTCACATATTAGCTGACATCACAATCAAAATGACATAGAGAAATCCATCACGAAACTCTAAAAGTGTATAATTTGTATATCTTTAATGGATTTACAATTTAATAAGCATTCTGTTGAATGTTTTGAAACTAATTTGAGGGGGAGCTGTACTACTGCCATAAGCAGCAACAGCCCCCAGTCAAATCAATTTCAAAATATTCAACAGCTTACCTGTATACATGTAGTTACCTTGTAATTTTACTTCTGGGGATTCAGGTTTCAAACTGTTAAAAGTAATTCCAACACACCTGGAAAGTGGGTGGAGCTTAACTAGAAATGGGCGGAGCTTAACTAGAAATATCCTGGGCATAGCTAGAAACAGATCATTCAATTGAGTTATTTAAATGGTATGTCCTGGGAGTAGTATCCTGAAAGACAATCCCCTAAATTCTTTCCGTTGTGACCATCGAAAATTTTCTAATTTATAGGCTCTATAATACTAAGCTATAAAGCGTGTACACTGATAATGCAGATTACTGCACTGGTACTGTGCCAATAAGGCGATATTGGCTCAGTACTGGCCCTGTAACCTGCATTTGCAGTGTAGTCTCAATACTTTAAATTAATTTCTTGACAATTGAGCATCAAAATCGCTGTACCTCTTGTTTGTCCTAAAATCATAATTTGCTAAGAACTGTTGGAAGAAAAGTTGTGTTGTTCACATTGCAAATTATGTTGTTGAAATCCATTTCAAGCTTTGGACACCAATGGCTATAGCGCTCAGTTGCCTCAGTTTAACTCGGTTATTAAGACAGTCATTCCAGTATTAGATTACCAAAACTAATATTTTGTTGGCCTGAAAATGGACATTCTTAACCACCACTGCAGATGCCCCATTTTAGCCAGCTTTGTCATGAAAGAGTTAAATTCAAAGTGCATGTACTATCGTTTATTAACCCTTACCACTCGTCACTTCTACTGGTCAAAGAAATTGGTGTACATTTTTCAACAATTTTGGTGGAAGATGTTGCTGTCTGCGACAGCATCATCTCCCACCAAATTCGTTAAAAAATGAACACCAGTTCATCTTTGAATTTAAGTTGAAAATTTAAAGTTTTGACACCAGTGTGGTAAGGGTTAGGATGCAAAGTGTGACATGATTAAGGAGGTTAAGACTTAAGCATCAATCTAGAGAACTTTGTCTTGTAACAGATCTAATGTATAGCCATAGGCAATATCACAAATTGGTGTATATAGGATGTGCCATGGATGTGAAATTACAGTATTTTGTTTTCAGATGTTTGAGCTTATTGACAGAAAGGGTGACCTCTTTTCATGTGCAGAGACAGACTCTCTGACACACTGTGTTAGTGCTGATATGCACATGGGTAAAGGAATCGCGGTACAGTTTAAGCGAAGGTTTGGTGGAGACTTGGAGTTGAAGAAGCAGGGTAAGACCTACAATTGATGACTGCATGCCACCACTTGAATCTTAAAATAATTGTTAAAATAAATTATACGTAGTATTTGAAAGACCAGATTAACATTGGTTACTGGAGTTGCATGCACGCACGTCGCATGTGCATGCACACAGGTGCATACACAAGACACATGTGCATACACCAGCACACATATATGCAAACACGCACGCATGCATGCGCACGCACATACGCGCGCGCACACATTCGCACGTACGCACACTGATGATAATCATAGGTACTGGCCAGGTCTGGTTGCATGCACATCAGGCCCATTTAGATCACTGCCCAGCCTTCCTCTGCTTCATGTAGAGCTTGAGAAAGATAAGAAACTGTACTTACATAAACTTAAATCTCTTTCTTCAAATTTGATACATGTATAGCAATACCCTGTGATAAGAGCTTGTTTGTAATTTGCATCTCAGCCAAACCCACTGATATTTGCCAGTGTTTAACCCCTTAACCCTCGAATTTATTCAAGATAATTACAATTTTTTCATAGAAAATGTCCATTTGCAGACCAAGAGAAGACTATTTTTGAAAATTTACCACTGGAATTACTACATAGAGCCAGTCATTTCAGTGGTAAATTTTCTAAATTAGTCGTCTTCTGGTCTGCAAATGGACATTTCTCAAGACCACTGCAGAAGCCATTTTGGCTGATATGAGTGTTAAATGCTTAAATCCTCTGAAAAACTTAAAGGTATATCAAACATCTGGTTTAGATTGCCTGATCAGTGAATATCTGCCCAGCACTAGTCCTTTATATAAAATTAATTAACCATCTCAAGCATGAAATCCTGATATTTCATTTTCAAGGCAGCCATTCACGAAACAGATAAATATTTTGATAATAATTTGACGGGAAAATGTAAAAATTTATGCCGTAGGTACCAACATCTCCAAGTCAAATTAATTTCAAAATGTTTAATAAAGTATTGATTGCATCACATATAATTTGTTGTATCTGATATATAGGTTTAAAGGATAACTTTCAGTTATTACTTTGTAGGTCAGAAGCCTGGTGGATTGGCGGTCTTGAATAGAGATGAGCGATTTATTTATTACCTTGTAACTAAGGAACGTTACTTCCACAAACCGACATATGCAGTTCTGAAGTCCAGTCTAGTCGCCATGAGAGACCATTGTGTGAAGAATAATGTACGAAGGATCTGTATGCCACGTATTGGATGCGGTCTGGATCAGCTACAGTGGACCAATGTAGCTGACATCATCAAAGACGTATTTTCAGACACTGATATTGTCATTGCTGTGTATACACTTTAGGGGTTATAAAGTGACATGATTCCCAAAAATAATTCATTTAATATCAAAGTGAATATTTTATTCTGTGCAATGAACCCTATCACCGATAAATTCCCTGTATCTCAATCTCAGGGCAAACAAAAGTTGTTTAATATTTTGAAATTAATATGATGGGAAGCCATTGCTGCCTTAGGCAGAGATGGCTTCCAGTCATATTAATTTCAAAATATTAAACAAAATAAGTTACTATTTCAGGAATTTGTCGTTGAAAGGGTTAAATCGACAAGTAGTAAGGCAGTGCTGTTTTGTGCTTGAATATAAAAAGTAATTCAGACTCGAGATTTGTCAAATGCTAGTCATTTTGAATTATGAGATATTTATTTTCAATGGAGCTAAGTAAGATACTAATTATTCAATCCTTTAACTCTTGAAATTTCACTGTGTTAATTTCAAGACAATCATACAGGAAAGCTGTTGAATATTTTGAAACTAATTTAACCAGAACCTGCTGCTGCAATAGGGAGCTGATGGGCAACAACATCTCTCAGTCAAATTAGTTTCAAAATATTCACTGTAAGATTCCTGACATTGTGAAGAGAAACTTAAGGCACCAATTCCTGAAATTTGATTGCTTTCTAGCATGTCTAAAATAGTAAGGATAGATCTGTTAAATTTAGTGTGTTCTAGATTAATAGATATGAGTTCCGAACGTAAAGAACAAAAATCAGATTGGATATTCTGTACATGGATTGAATGGACAAATCAGGCTGTGATCAATATGGTTATCATTTCATATTTAATGAGCAAACCATGTTTATATTTAGTGCTTGGATAGAATTATGTTCAATTTCCTGTTAACCCTTTAATGGTCATACCGACAAAAACTGGCCTCTGTTATGGTCTTGTGGAATGTCCATTTATAGACCAAGAAAATACAATTTAACCGAGCCAGTCATTCCAGTGATAGATTTTCAAAAATTGTATTCTCTTGGCCTTTAAATGAACATACACCAGTCTGATGAGAGGTACTAGTATCTACTGTGTGGTCATGAGAGAGATTTGTATCTGTTGGAATTGGAAAACCTACATTCTTCAGATTGTTACAGTTTGTTTGATTGTAAAATATAATAGCATCTTTCTTGTGACTTTATATAGAAATTTTAGTTACAAGAGACATGTTGTGTATTTCTGTTTACTTGTGTCAGCAGCACCTCAAAGCGCTCGGAATACTAATCATACCGATTAACTCTTAATGACCAGATTTGGTCAAGAAAATCTTAATATTTGCATATTAATTGTCCATTTGCTGGCCAAGCGAAGGCTATTTTTGGAAATTTATCACTGGAATTACTGGCTCGGTTATTGAGCCAGTCTTTCATGTGGTACATTTTTTTTAAGTCTTCTCTCGGCCTGTAAATAGACATTCCTCAAGACCATTTCATAGGCTGGTTTTGGCTGGCTTCGGCATGAAAGGATTAATGGGTGAGGTTTTCAAGAAAATTATAATTTTTGCAGGTCAAGGGAAGATGATTTTAGTACATGTAAATTTACTACTGAAATGTGCAAAATAGCTTTCTCTTGTCCTACAAATGTATATTCCTCAAGACTACTACAGAGGCCATTTTTATTTGGCTTGATCATCAAAGGGGTAGAGTGATCACGAAAGTTCACATTTTTTGTCTGCGTAGCCATTTACAGACCAAGAAAGGACTGTTTCTGAAAATGTACTACAAGAATGACTGGCTCGCTTACTGACATGACTGAGCAAGTCATTTCAGTCATAAATTTAAAAATGTTCTCTTGCCATGCAAATAGTCATTCATCAACACCATTGCAGAGGCTAGTATTGGATGGCTTGACCATTAAAGGGTTAAGTTGACACAAGAGGGGCTAAAGTTAATCTAGGAATTTACACTCTTATGTCATCACATTCAATTCACCTTTCCAGAGTACCCACCCATCATATGACATCATAATGAACTGCGTGATGTGTACAATGACATCATAATGGATGACGCCATGAATGACGTCGATAAGTACGTCACGAATGCATAGTTGATGACGGTCTATGGGCTGTTGTACAAATTGTTTGCTTTTACTATTTAATAAATATTCTGTTGCATATTTTGAAACTAATTTGACTGGGCGCTGTTGCTGCCTATGGCAGCAACAGCGCCCAGTCTAATTAGTTACAAAATATCCAACAGCTTCTCTGTATAGTTTTCAGGAAATTGATAGCTAGGGCATTCGGGGATCGATCAATCCAAACACGGCGAGGTGTGGGTGGAGCTTAGCTAGTGATGGGCGGGGCATAGCTAAAAATGGAAAGGTCCATTCTAAGATTGCTTTGAACACATTGCTCTGTGCCAAGTGAATAATTTGAGATTATGATGCTCATCATTATCATTACCTGTATATCACTCGACTATTGGTGCTATTGCTGATTCAAACATATTTGAACAGACATCATCGCTGAATCTCATTTTGGTTTTATCTAGGTGGTTGTGATACACGGTCATGTGCAAAAGCTTGTAGAGTAGTCAATAAAAACACAGTTATAATGATTAAGGTGCTTAGAAGCCTTAATATTTGCCTCATCAGTTCATCCATCCATTCATCTTGCCAGACATGTGCAGTGATTCACACAAAATGTAATGGAGGAATCCAGTTTTAACTATGCCCTGCACATCTTTATCTCAGCTCCACCCAGACTTTAGCCATGTTGGGATCACTTGGATCATCTAGGGTAAGAGCTTATCGAAGTTTGTTCATGGGAACTTAATTGGCCAAATAGTTTGGTGGTCATCTTGTATGACCTAGAACCACAGAGAATGGATCGGGCCAAAATTTGGGAGATATGATTAAGGACCAAGAGCCATTAAAGTTTGTTCAAGGGAAGTTGATTCGTAAAAAAAACATGGCTGCCATGACCCAATCAAAATGTAGCATTTTTGGAGGCCATAACCTAGCCATAGGTTTTTAGGCCGAAATTGGATTTATGTAGTTTTTTGGGTATTTTGATTTCAAATTTGCCATTTTTGAAACTGTTGGATAAACAGTTTCAAGGGCATCTTGAGCGACTTCTCAAGAACTACTGGACCGATTTAAATTATATTTGGCCATCTTGGATTTTGGCCGATTTTTAGAAACGCCTTTAAAAACCTCTGAAACCATTTGAGCGATCGATTCTAAACTCATAAAATATGGTCTATGGCAAGAGCAGAGCTGAACCAACTTTGTTCAAGGGAACTTTATTGGCCAAATCATTTGACTTATCCAGAACCGCTGAATGGATTGGGCCCAAATTTGGGAGATATCATTAGGGCCTAATGATCATTAAAGTTTGTTCATTAGAGTTGATACGTCAAAAACATAGCCACCATGGACCAATCAAAGTGTGGCGTGTTTGGCGGCCATATTGGATTTTTTTAATTGATGGTTTTTTAATCCGAAATTAGTTTTATATAGGTATGTGGGTATTCTGAATTCAAATTTGCCATTTTCAAAACTGTTTGATAAACGGTTTCGTGGCCATCTTAGATCTGTTTCCCGCCAAAACTCCCATACTAAAGCGAACGAGAAATTTAAAATGTCTTCTCGAGAACCACGGCCGATTTGAAGTATATTTGGCAGGTTTATGGCGTATGGATCAGAATTTGTTCAAACCAAGCCGATCGGCTAATTTGACCAGGGGCCATCTTGAATTTTCACCAATTTTTAGAAACATCTAAAAATGTTCTCCGAAACCACTTGGGGGATTGATTCAAAACTCATGAAATATCATCTAGGGCAAGAGCTGAAACAAGTTTGTTCAAGGAAATTTGATTGACCAAATGGTTTAGTGGCCATTTTTGCGAAAACAACTCCAGAACCGCCGAACGGATCGGACAGAAATTTGCGAGATATGATTAGTGACTAAAGGCCTTTAAAATTTGATCAAGGGAAGTGGATGCATAAAGAAATATTGGGAGCTGTGTTCATGTTACAATTCTGGTCTACTTATAGCCAATGGCCTTTCTAGTTAAAATGCCTCTGTTCCAGGTGAGAGATACATGCCCCTTGGGCCTCTTGTTTAAATTTTCCGGAACCATTTAAAAAGCTACTCATTAACTGATGGGTGGAGTGATACTATGGCTTCAACATATCAAACGAGCATTTTGATTGGTCAATTTCTTTAGTGGCCATCTTGAATTTTTTTTTAATTGTCCATCATGTCTATTCAAATACAAATGGTTCAAATGCTAATGGTCCAGGTGAGCGTCACATGCCCTTGGTCCTCTTGTTTAAATAAGTGCGCCCAGCAGGTTGTTTAAATATTTTTATAGGAAGAACCTAAGTCATCTAAATCTCTAAGTGCAGTGTCATTTGGCAGAATTTAAAGGCTATTCCTCCATCTTCTGCATGTTGTGCAGTTTATCAAGGTTCATTTCTGCCACACACCCCCCCCCCAAGTTTTGTCCTCTGATTCCCTTCACCCCCCCCCCCCCCCCTTCATCTGGTTAATGCAATGGTGGTTTCCTCGTCTTCCACTAATTTTTCCTCTAATATTAATTCTCAGCGAGCAGGAGTGGTGCTTTCCAGCATAATCAGTCTTTGCTTTCTCAGCTTAAATCTTTTGCCAAGACGTAGGCTTCGTCTTTGGATGAGCACATATTTAAGAATTGTTAATTCCAATGTGGCTATGAGCCGACCTGGGGGACATCATCCTTCATTATGTTATTATGAGAACGAGGGAGCTAAGTCACCTAGTGGGACAAGCCCATCTTCTTAACTATGAGGCATGTTCATTCCGGACCGTGTTAACCATTGTTGTATTTGTTTTAAGTCGATTTTGCTGTTTCATAGCTTGTCTGATTCACCAGATGTCAATGGTCATGAGGTAAGTTATTCGGTTCATGTGTCTTTAATGGCCTCTGAAATTCAATGATCTCATATGGTGTATTAATCCTGCAGACATCTGTTAAACCAAAGAATCATCACAGATGAAGCCATGAGCAGGGGCACCCACATGCCTTTGGGCCAGACCTCGACAATCTCATGTAGAAGGAGAGATGAGTCATTGTGGCTGATAGTCAACATCACCAAGGGACCTAGAAGTGTCATCGCACGTTTGGTATCTGGTTAGTGGCGTAGTAAGGGTGTCTTGCTACCGGGGGCAGACCAGTGTTTTTGGCGCCCCCGCCCAAATGTTGGGGCCTGTGTACAAAACCAGCCACAATGGTCCTTTTGGCGGCCCATACCCTAACACTACACTGAACTCGCACCCAGGGGCAAATCTCCCCCTCTGACTCCCATCACTACGCTACTGTCGGTGATTCCAGTTGCTAAGCTTCTGAGTAGAGTTAGCTGTGGGTGTTTCTTTTGCACATGGGTTAAATTCTGCTTCCATTTCTATCTGTGTTGCGTCAAGCTTTCAAAGTTATCAGAATTCTGAGTGTATTCCTTCTTCCGGTATTTTCACTTCCGGTTCATACTCTTCCGATTTGCTCGCTTCCAGTTTGCCTTCTTCCACTCATTTCACTTCCAGTTCCACTACTTCTGGCTCACACTCAGCCAGTTTGCCTTCATCCAGTCATTTCCATTCCGGTTTGTGTTCTTCGGATCTATGTTTTTCTAGTCAGTTCACTTGAATGTTTCTTCTGTCTGTCTGTACGAATACTAGGCAAAATCCTAATGGACATCACGCCTATGTGCGGGCCTCGTAAATATGGCTGGGTTTCACAGCGATCCATTTAAAAACTATGTACACTATTTACATTGTCTCGTTTGTTCTTAGAATATCGTCTCACGGATATAGGTCTTAAATATCTCTACATCCGTGGCAGTGATTGTTTCTTCAGCCAGGTTGTTCCATATTGGTACAGTTCTCGGTAGAAATGAGCTATCGTACTGACTAACTGTTGTCTGATATTGCTGTAGCTTCAGTGGGTGACTGTGTCTGGTGGTGTTTACGTTGGCCCACTTAGGATGGTATTCTGTTGGTATAGCTACTTGCTCATGCATGATTTTGTACATAAAGATGACATTGGCCTTCATTCGCCGTTGTGCACTTGCTGTTTTACTTCTTCCGAATATAATACTTCTGGTTGCATTCTGGCTTGCATTCTTCCTGTTTTCCTCCGATTATTTCTCTTCCGGTTTTCCAACTTCTGGCATGCGCTCTTCCAGTTATAGTGCTTCCAGGTTGCCATCTTCCGGTTTGCATTCTTCTGGTTATAGTATTTTCCATTTGCCCTCTAGTTCTAATTCTGAATGTTCTCAATCAGGGGTTTCTTCATCCATGTTTAGCAGTAATTCTAAACACTCTGTTTCTGCAAACGATTTTTTTTCTGAAAACAATTCTCATCATTTGTGTGCTTACATTGATAGATTGGTTAAGGGGAAGGGGGGCATATTTCTTCAGAGGAATTCTGTTCTCTTTCTGCTAAAGTCCCTTCTTTGTTCGATGTCCTTCCTCTCAGTTATTTTCGGTAGCCTCTTATGTTCTTTCTGTTTTCTGACACACCCCCCCCACCACCTTCTTGGGTTTCTCCTTTTGCTACTTGTTCTCATTCCACTGTTGCTTTTCCTATTCCTCAACAAGGGTCCAGAGATTCTAGGGTTTACCTTTCTCTTCCTATTTCAGGTTCTTCGCCTTCTATGCTCTCATCTCCGGTTTCTCCTGTTGAGCGTCTTTCCTAACACTAAAAATCGTCATAAAACTGATTATTAACCACAAATACACGTATTTTGTGAACTGTGCGTATATAATACAGAACTATGGCTGATTCAATGTTCCACAGACCTGGTCCATTGCTGTTTGATGTCAATGTTGCTGGGAAATGGCGTCGTTTGAGCAAGAATATGACATTTTGGTAGCAGCTGCACATAGTGAAAAAGATGAAAAGACTAAAGCCTATATATTGCTCAATTTGGCTGGCAGTGAAGCCACTGATCGTGAACGATCATTTGTGTATGACCCTCATGTCGAAACAGTCGATGTCTTGAAACAGAAATTCAGAGACATTTGCAATCCACAAATAAACATTACGATGGAAAGACATAAATTTAATACATGTACTGAGCAACTGGGTGAAGCTATCCAAGCTTATGTGGTTGATCTCAGAAACAGAGCTAGTACCTGCCGTTTTGGTGATTTAAAAGACGAACTTATTCGAGATCGTTTGGTATGTGGTATATCAAGTGACTCAGTAAGGAGACTCTTACTAAAAGAAAGTAATCTAATGCTACAAAAGGCTATTGAATTCATGTCAAATCAACAAACTATCAGATCAAAATTCACAAGGACTTAGCAAATCAAATTCTAGTGACATTCACACTATTAATCCAAATTTTCACAAGAAAATTCAACAACACAGTCATAATATGTTTCCAAACGCACACAGAAAACCAGATCACGGTCATTCTACAGCACAACAACATTTTACTCCTGCCAATTGTAGTAGCTGTGGTGGTAAGCATCCTAGGCAACGTGAAAAATATCCAGCTTACAGAAAACAATGTACATACTGTCACAAATGGAACCATTTTCATGCTTTCTGCAAAACTAAACTTAACTCTATGCACCCTCAACGAAAATCTGTTCATGAACTTGAACATACAGGATTATTAGAACTGTCTGAGCATAACACGGAATCGTACTTTCTTATTGAATCAGTAGAAATCATCGATAGCGTTGATCAGCAGCCAACAGAACTCTATGCGACCATTCAAGTAAACAAGCAGAATGTAAAACTCAAAGTATATACTGGTGCTAAATGCAATGTAATACAGTATTCCACTGTGAAACGTATTTCCAAGTATCAAACAATCAACAAGAATTGTCCTGTAACATTAGTAGGCTAGTAGGAAACACAATTTGTTAAATCGGTGAAACTTACCTTGACTGCAGTTACAAACGTCAATTATATTCATTGAAATTTCATATAGTTGATAGCGAGTCATATACACCACTGATAGGTTTACAAGACTGTCTTTTACTTGGTCTTATAACTCTGAATGACATTCATGAAATAAAGCCCAACACTATCCCAAGTAAAATTACCGAAAATTGTATTACTACACAGTACAAAGAACTTTTCGATGGCAAACTAGGTCGTTTACCTGTCAAATACATGAAACTTGATCCTTTTGTAACACATGTTGTTCACCCTGCTCATCGCATACCTGTCGCTATGTATGACAGAGTAAAAGATGAACTGAATAGAATGGTAGAAATGGATGTTATCGCTCCAGTCCATAAACCAACAGAATGGGTTTCGTCCATGGTACTTACTTCTAAGAAAGAGCATGATGAGATACGTATTTGCCTAGATCCTCAAGACCTCAATCGAGCGTTACTTCGACCTCACTATCCATTGCGTACTATTGAAGAGGTTGTTTCCAGAATGCCGAATGCAAAAGTCTTCATGAAGCTTGATGCATCGTCAGGCTTTTGGCAGATTCCATTAGACGAGGAAGCATCATATAAGACAACATTCAGTTCTCAATTTGGCCATTTCCGCTTTCTATGTCTACCATTTGGTATCAAGACTGGTAGCGAAGTATTTCAGAAAATGATGGATCAACTGTTTGATGGCTGTCCATGTGAAATCATCGTCGATGACATATTAGTATGGGGAACAGGATGACAATCTTATCAAAGTTCTAAATAGAGCTCGTGACACTGGCATACAATTGAAACTCAAAAAGTGTTATTTCAAAACTAACGAGAGCTGTTATGTTGGTCATGTACTTTCAGATACCTTTCAGATAGTGGCCTGAAACCGGATTTGGAGAAGATTCGCGCTATCACTGATATGCCTACACCTGGAGATGCTAAAGCATTACATCGGTTCTTGGGTATGATCACGTATCTAGCTAAGTTTATTCCCAATCTCAGTGAAATCGCTACTCCACTTAGAGAGTTACTGCATAAAAATGTCCTGTGGTCGTGGGAACCCAAACATCAAACTGCTTGGGAGAACATAAAATCAGCTATCTGCAGTCCACCTGTACTCTAATACTATGATCTTGACAAACCAGTTACACTTACATGTCATGCAACTCAGAATGGCTTTGGATGTCTACAAGATTGAAAACCTGTCGCACACGCCTCTCGCGCACACACTGAGACCCAGCAAGCTTATGCTCAAATCGAGAAGTAGTTACTTGCCATAGTTTTTGCTTGTCAGAAGTTCCATGACTATGTCTATGGAAGACATGTCTTAGTCGAAACAGATCACAAACCACTTGAAACCTTGTTCACTAAACAACTCCTATCCTTAGCTATTCGCTTGCAAAAGATGACGCTACAATTGCAACGCTATGATCTTCATGTTATCTACAAGAAAGGAAGTGAACATGCACACTGTCCCTGATCGTCCATAGTCTATAGTGGCCACCAATCTATTCAGTTGGAATTCTCATTCTTATCTGTTTACTGTTGATTCGTATTCAGGATGGTTCGAGCTGAATTCCTTGGATGACACATCCTCTGCAGCAGTTATCAGAAAATTGAAATCTAATTTTGCCCGTTTCGGAGTGCCGGGTGAACTGTGCTCTGATAATGGTCCACAATATAGCCGCAGATAATTTCAACAGTTTGCACATGACTGGAACTTTAATCATACAACCAGTAGTCCTAATTATCCACAAAGTAATGGTTTAGTAGAAAAAGCTGTTAATTCTGCTAAGAATCTCCATTGAAAAGTGCCGTCATGATGGATCTGATCCATACATCGGTTTGCTAAACATTCGTAACACTCCAAGAGATACCGTACTTGGATCTCCAATATAATGCTTAATGTCGCGTCGAACAAAACTAGTACTTCCAATAAGTTCCAAAGTGCTGAAGCATAAACCTATTCATAACAAAACTGTTCAAATGCGCTTGACAACTAAGCGTTTGCAACAGAAGAGACATGTTGACAAAACCACTAAACAAGTACCGTCTTTGTAACATGGTGATGTTATTCGTCTTCAAACTAACAAAGGACATAATCAATTAGGAATAATACAAACTCCTTCTAACCAACCCAGATCTTACAATGTGAGAACGGACAGAAATTACCTTAGACGAAATCAACGTCATCTTCTAAGTTTCGGAACCACAACCTTTTTAGAATGTCAGGTGGGAGATATGATTTGAGTCTGCGCATGATACCAATATTCCTCACCACCTTGGATATGATCGTCTCTATATGCTTCTCCCAGCTTAGTTGTTTATCCAAATTGACTCCTAGGAATTTAACATATTCAGTTTCCTGTACTTCTTGATTATCTATGTAGAGTTTTGGGAGAGCAAGCTCTTCGTTTACTTGATTATGTCTTGTAAATAATAGAAAAATTGATTTTGCTGACATTCAGGGATAATTCATTAGCTTTAAACCAATTTATAATTTTTTCCATTTCACTGTTTGTAATTTTGTATAGGGTGTCTATATCTTTATGGTGGCCAAACACATTGGTATCATCCGCGAATAAAATTAGTGATAGTAGGTTACCGGCATTAGGTAGATCATTCATGTATAATAAGAACAGCAAGGGTCCAAGAATTGAACCTTGAGGGATACCGCAGACTAATTTTTTATTTCCTGAGATACATCCATTAAACTGCACACATTGTGTCCTATTATTCAAGTAATTCTGAATCCAATCCAAAGCGATGCCTCTTATGCCATAATGTGATAGGTTTTTTTAAATAGTAGTGCATAGTCAATGGTGTCAAATGCTTTGGAAAGATCCAAGAATATACCTAGTGTATGGGGGGTTTTTTTCTAGCGACCTAGAGATTTTCTCTATCATTCCACAATGGCAAGCATGGTGGAGTGTTTTTCTCTGAACCATACTGAGATTGGTAGATGATTGAATTTTTGTGTAGTTCAAGATTCTGTTGTAGTATAACCTTTCCAGAAGTTTTGAGAAAAGCTGGAGTACTGAGACGGGTCTATAGTTAGTAAAGTCAGATGGATCTTTAGCTTTATAAATAGGTGATACACGTGCTATTTTTAAATGAGATGGTAATACACCCTAGGAGAGTGAGAGATTGCAGATGTGATTTAGTGGGGTTAGTATTTCTGTGATACACTCTTTAAAGATTTTCCATTCAAAATTATCTATACCTGCACTTTTAGTTGGGTTAATTTGCATTAGAATTTTATAGATTTCTTCTCTGTCTGTTGGGGATAGGAACATTGAGTTTTGGTAGCTCCCTATCAGATAGTCCTGTATATGAATTTCTGAACTGGCTTGGATTTTTTTCTGACAATTTAAGTCCAATGTTAATGAAATGCTCATTGAATTTATCTGCTATATCATTTTTGTCTGTTATGATAGTATTATTGCAGATAAACTGTGATGTTTCTGATTTACTCTTGTTTATTTAATAGTAACTTAATTAATTTCCATATTTCCTTTATGTTATTATTTTGTTCATCAAATTTATAATGGTAATAATTTATTTTAGCTATCCTAATAATTTTGTTCAGTTTATTTCTATATTTCTTAAACTGAGTATTATTGTATGTTGTCAGATTTTTAATAAACGCTAGATATAGCTTATTCTTCTTGTGACAAGCCGCTATCAGTCCTCGTGTTAGCCAGGGTTTAGTAGGATTTTGCTTGAATTTTCTTATTTTTTTTAGTGTGAACGCAGATTCATAGACATTAGTACATATAGTGTGGAATATGTTAATGTAGGCATCTTCACAGAGTTCACAATTAATCACCTGGTTCCAATTTATATTTGACATGATATTTCTAAATTTTTCAATATTCTCGCTTTTAAAGTATCTACAGGTTGTTTCCTCTTTTTCAAATGATCTTTGCTTAACTTTCTCTCTTTCTAAATAGAAATTGGGTAAATGGTCCGAGTCCATGTCTTCCACAAAAATACATGATTGTGTTTTTAAATTTAAACTGTTATTTGAGAGAATATTGTCAATAATAGTAGCTGTTGTTTCCATTATTCTTGTAGGTTTGTTATGAATGGATAGTATCCAAATGTTCTTAGTAAGTTCACAAAGTCTTGAGTAATTGTTTTTTCTTGTTTCAGTAGATCGATGTTAAAATCCCCCAGTAGATAAATGGTCTTATTCTCTTTTTGTATGGTTTTAAAACATTTTTCTAATAATTCTATGAATTTATCTTTATCTCAATCTGGAGAACTGTAAATGACACCGATAATTGTATTTTTAGTTTTTCTTGCTGGTATCTCAATAAAAAGAGATTCAACAGAGTCTTCCATTATTGTCAGGTCTTCTCTCTCATAACACTGTACGTTGCTTTTTATGTAAATGCCTACCCCACCGCCTGATTGATTTGGTCTGTGATTCTCTAGGAATTTGTAGTTTTGCAGATTAATTAAGCTAAGTGCTGAGTTAGAGTTGATCCACGTCTCAATAATTCTGATAATATTAAATTCTATAGAACTGTTTTCGATAAAATGACTTAATTTGTCAAAATGTGCTGATAGAGATCTGATGTTAATATGCATTGATGAGAAAGACACATCCTCATTGTTTTTAATCATTCCATCATTAAATTCAGTCTGTAAAATATATTTACACTCCGGTTGGGGAAGAGTGATAGTTTCATCATCAGTATAGGTTTCAGAAAGTATAAATTCCTGTGATGTATTTAAATTAAATGGGTTTGCATTAGAATGCTGGGACCTAAAATGTTTAGTAAAAATTCAGTGTTGTTGTCGTGGTGATTGAATGGGAATACGGTTTTGTTGCAGCTAATACACCACCATGGCTCTTTATTATTTTCTAGTAATTCATAATCTGTGGTTGTTAGCTTTGAGCAAGTTCTATGCACCCAGTCATCACAACAATCACACAGTAATGCTTGGGGATTTACTTTCACTGGTTTATTGCAAGATGAGCATGGGAATTTGGTGGGCATATGGGAAAGGGAATGGAGTGGGGGTGGGATATGGTTAATTAGCTATAGTCAATGCTGCAATATAAGACTGACAAATAAAGTCAGCAGAAAACAGATGGCTGCTGAATAATTTCCTCAGTTGGCTGTGTATTATTTGAATTGTATGACTATTTGAAGGCAGCATGTGTAGACATTAAATGTACTACATGTAGAGGACATTGATAAATGTCTCCCCCCCCCCCCCAATGACCTCACCTATTGCCTTTGGCGACAACCTAGATGAATTTTTGACTTATTTATATTTTGCAATTGAATAAATAATCTTGAATCTTGAAAGCGGCTCTTGCTCTTACACTGCAAAAAAAAGAAAGCCGCGAAAATTGAGCGGTCCTAAGACAGGAGGAACATACAGAACAAGAAGAAGGAGAAGAAATAATTTAGAGCAAAATGGGTAGAAAAGTTACTTTAGCCACATGTTCTCTAAATCAATGGGCGATGGATTTTGAGGGCAATTACTCCCGCATATTAGAAAGTATGGCTAGACATATGACGTAGTTGAAAACTAATTTAATTATAATAAGAACCAGTTTTCGTAGATGTCCAATAGATTGCATAGTACACTTCTAGATTCTAGATTCACGTATTCACGAATCATACCAGGTTGTCCGCCTAAGGTAGTGCCTATTGTTATGGCGGACACCTTACACACATATATATATAGGTATATATAAATTAGACAAGACAGTACTTACACAAACAATTAATTATAAATTCAGACATTACATTTACTACTTCCTTATTAACCCTTTGACCATGGATCCACATAAACAGTTTAAATTTCAAAAAGGAAATATGTCAATTCGCGGGTCAAGAGGAGACCACCCCTCCCCACACACCCAGCACCCTCGGTTCAATTATCTTGTCAGTCATTACAGTGGAAAGAAAAACTCCAAGAGTGGGCCTCGCAGTCCGCGAACCAACATATAATAGGGTGTGTGAAAGAGTTAGTCACTTGGGTTATTATTATTATTATTATTTTGCGATACATATGGGTAGTAAATAAGGACAACACAGTTACGTAACAGACAAGCACAGAACTAAGTCCAGTTTAATAATATACATGGATGTCTATGATTATAGATACAACAATAAACATTTATATATTTTTGGGGCAGGGTACTGTTACTTATAATGATGATATACTGTTTACAGGATGCTGGCTAATGGGGAGCATCCTTGGACAACGGAAGGGGGATGGAGGGGAGGGGTGCTCATTCTCCTGCTCGTCCTGTAGTTTGTTACTATGGTAATTGAAATTATTATTGGATATAATAGCAAGTGGAATCATCTAGTCATAATTCTAGTAGTAGTAGTACATGTAGTAGTAGCAGCAGAAGTAGCATCAGTATTAGTAGCAGGTCAATAGTTTTTTCAAAACAAGAAAAGAAGCATGTTATATAGATAGAACAAATTTTCTGTCAAATACTATAAAATTATTTGGACCGATAGACATCGCTGTCCTATTAGACAGCAATGTCTTAGGATCCAATTATGCACGAGTATAAAACAGCATTTTTTACCTTGTTTTGTAGACGAGTCGGGCCATTTTTGAGCTGTACTGCATGAGTTAGATAATACTAGTATGTGTTAATCAAGTAGTTTTTTATTGTTTTCTTGCACAATTTTGTTGATAGAATTTTCTCACGTGTTTCCTGTTTTGTGTTGTTCCATAGTTTAGTGGCTGCAAATGATATTCAATGTTTTCCTATGTCTGTCCGTGTGTATTGGTCATGTAGTTTATGTCTGCTTCTAGTGTTATATTGGTGGATGTTAATATTGTTTATAAAGAAGGGGGCTATTGATTTGGGTAAAGTGTTGTGGTGGAAGTCTTTGACAATAGTTAGCATTTGAGATTTTCCTATGTCGGTGAGCTTAAGCAATTTTTCTGCTTTGAACATGTTTTGGCCCTCTGCTGGCCTAGAAAATAGTTTGATGCTTTTTTTTTTTGGAGACTGAATTTTGGATATTCTGTTTTTGTAGGTGTTAGTCCAAACAGCATTGCAGTAAGTGAGGTGCGGGAGGATCAAGGTGCTGTACAGTGTTTTAACCGTGGCCTGTGTCATATATAGTTTTAGTCTTTGGATGACACCTATTCCTCTTGCTACTTTTGCAGTAACTGTTTCGATTTGTTTGGCCCAGGTCTTTATTTATTAATTCTCTAGATTTTGAAAATAACATATAGTTTGTTTTGTCCACATTTAGTGATAATTTATTTAGTGAAAACCAGTTAGTAATTTCTTCCATTTCCTTATTTACGTTTTTATATAATGTAGCTATGTCTTTGTCAAAGCAAAAGGCATTGGTGTCATCAGGAAATAGTATTAGTGACATATGTTTGCTTCTAGTGGAGCTGGCCACATTGTATTTGATAAGCCGCCTCCGCAACGCGGAAAAAGATGCTGTACATAGATTTAAACATAGAGAAAACCACACGACACCAATGCCACCAGAGTGGACTAGTCTGCACAAGTAGGTAAAAAATGTGTTTCATGTGTGGAAGTCAGGTCACAGGCATTTGAAGTTTACCCTCCTATTTCGGGCGACACTAATTGCCGAGCGATGCCGAGCGGCAGTGGTACAATATTGAGATTGATGATTGATAGATATTAAATGCGTCACTATGTATGTTTTAATGAAAATCAAACACAAAAACGTTCGAAAATGTAATTTGAATCGCCTTGCTCGCCCACACATTAGGGTAGTGTACACTCCTCCATTCACATGCTTACATGCTAAGTCACAAAGAGTGATCTCCCTTATTATTACGTCCACGCGAATAGGTGAGTAAGCTAGAAGATTAAAATTTACATTTTTTTTGGTGGTAATGTGCAAGAACATTGCTGTCTCATATAATCGTATATTCTGTTTCTTTTTGTGTTATTCAGGTATATGGCAGTTTGATACAAGATTACTGGATGACAATGTCAGAGGGATAATGGGGAATAATGGGGAGAGAAATCACACAATTAACATATGTGTTCTACATAACAACAAATTCTATATTACATGGATGATGACAAACAATTACAGTATACATTTACAGTAAATCGTGTATCTAACGAATGGGAAACTTATTTTAATTATTTATTTATTAAAATATCCGCATTAATGCTTACAATAATATCCCACACAAACGCCTACATGTAACGCCTACATAAGCCCACACCCACATCCTACCCAGCCCCCTTCCAGCACTACAAACAGTACTATATTCATTGACGCTCGGAAATTCACTACCGCTCGGTAAATAGTGTGCCCGCCTATTTCATATTATTAGCATATTTCATATTTCATATATAATACACTGTACACAAGGTGGTCAATGGCGATCATGGAAATACAGTACGCATGGAAAAAAACAAAGCAAAAATCTTAGTTCTAAGCCTCTCCATTCGGGATGATAGTGGCGTGTCGTGTCCGTTATATCTGTCTAACATATCGACACTGGTATTGCATCGCGCTTACAAATTTAATAACTTTATTACATTTTTTCGAAGCGAATCGTAAATGTTCCAGAAACCATTGGGGAAAAATGCCATTGCTAGACTTGTCCTAAGCGCTCTGTTTTTGTTTGCCGAATGCCAGCATTGTTGAACCTTTCACCCCAACACCAACAATATGCATTCAGATTCAAGATGAATTATTATTTTACTTCACTTTAAATTTTATATTTTGACTTGAAATATTTTAATCTTCACTTGAAATATTCAATTCAATTCAAGTCAAATATTTTTTATTCTATAGTAGCATTTCACATTTATCTTGCAAAGGACAGGTAGTCCATCAAAGGCAAAGCCTATATGGTGATGGACCCCTAACATAACATATATTAGACAAAGAGACATTACAACATTAAATTACTGTACATGTATTGCAAATAACAACATTACAACACAACACGTAGCACACACACAAACATAAATAACAACATTACAATACCACATGTAGCACACACACAAACATAAATAACAACAACACAACACGTAGCACACCCAAACATAAATAACAACATTACAACACAACACGTAGCGCACACACAAACATAAATAACAACATTACAATACAACACGTAGCGCACACACAAACATAAATAACAACATTACAACACAACACGTAGCGCACACACAAACATAAATAACAACATTACAACACAACACATAGCGCGCACACAAACATAAAAAACAACATTACAACACAACACGTAGCGCACACACAAACATAAATAACCACATTACAACCCAACACGTAGCGCACACACAAACATAAATAACAACATTACAACACAACACGTAGCGCACACACAAACATAAATAACAACATTACAATACTACACGTAGCGCACACACAAACATAAATAACAACATTACAACACAACACGTAGCGCGCACACAAACATAAATAACAACATTACAACACAACACGTAGCGCACACACAAACATAAATAACAACATTACAACACAACACGTAGCGCACATACAAACATAAATAACAACATTACAACACAACACGTAGCGCACACACAAACATAAATAACAACATTACAACCCAACACGTAGCGCACACACAAACATAAATTACAACACAACACGTAGCGCACACACAAACATAAATAACAACATTACAACACAACACGTAGCGCACACACAAACATAAATAACAACATTACAACACAACACGTAGCGCACACACAAACATAAATAACAACAATACAACACAACACGTAGCGCACACACAAACATAAATAACAACATTACAACACAACACGTAGCGCACACACAAACATAAATAACAACATTACAACCCAACACGTAGCGCACACACAAACATAAATAACAACATTACAACACAACACGTAGAGTACACACAAACATAAATAACAACATTACAACACAACACGTAGCGCACACACAAACATAAATAACAACATTACAACACAACACGTAGAGTACACACAAACATAAATAACAACATTACAACACAACACGTAGCGCACACACAAACATAAATAACAACATTACAACACAACACGTAGCGCACACACAAACATAAATAACAACATTACAACACAACACGTAGCGCACACACAAACATAAATAACAACATTACAACACAACACGTAGCGCACACACAAACATAAATAACAACATTACAACACAACACGTAGCGCACACACAAACATAAATAACAACATTACAACACAACACGTAGCGCACACACAAACATAAATAACAACATTACAACACAACACGTAGCGCACACACAAACATAAATAACAACATTACAACACAACACGTAGCGCACACACAAACATAAATAACAACATTACAACACAACACGTAGCGCACACACAAACATAAATAACAACATTACAACACAACACGTAGCGCACACACAAACATAAATAACAACATTACAACCCAACACGTAGCGCACACACAAACATAAATAACAACATTACAACACAACACGTAGAGTACACACAAACATAAATAACAACATTACAACACAACACGTAGCGCGCACACAAACATAAATAACAACATTACAACACAACACGTAGCGCACACACAAACATAAATAACAACATTACAACACAACACGTAGCGCACACACAAACATAAATAACAACATTACAACACAACACGTAGCGCACACACAAACATAAATAACAACATTACAACACAACACGTAGCGCACACACAAACATAAATAACAACATTACAACACAACACGTAGCGCACACACAAACATAAATAACAACATTACAACACAACACGTAGCGCACACACAAACATAAATAACAACATTACAACACAACACGTAGCGCACACACAAACATAAATAACAACATTACAACACAACACGTAGCGCACACACAAACATAAATAACAACATTACAACACAACACGTAGCGCACACACAAACATAAATAACAACATTACAACACAACACGTAGCGCACACACAAACATAAATAACAACATTACAACACAACACGTAGCGCAAACACAAACATAAATAACAACATTACAACACAACACGTAGAGTACACACAAACATAAATAACAACATTACAACACAACACGTAGAGTACACACAAACATAAATAACAACATTACAACACAACACGTAGCGCACACACAAACATAAATAACAACATTACAACACAACACGTAGCGCACACACAAACATAAATAACAACATTACAACACAACACGTAGAGTACACACAAACATAAATAACAACATTACAACACAACACGTAGCGCACACACAAACATAAATAACAACATTACAACACAACACGTAGCGCACACACAAACATAAATAACAACATTACAACACAACACGTAGAGTACACACAAACATAAATAACAACATTACAACACAACACGTAGAGTACACACAAACATAAATAACAACATTACAACACAACACGTAGCGCACACACAAACATAAATAACAACATTACAACACAACACGTAGCGCACACACAAACATAAATAACAACATTACAACACAACACGTAGCGCACACACAAACATAAATAACAACATCACAACACGTAGCGCACACACAAACATAAATAACAACATTACAACACAACACGTAGCGCACACACAAACATAAATAACAACATTACAACACAACACGTAGCGCACACACAAACATAAATAACAACATTACAACACAACACGTAGCGCAAACACAAACATAAATAACAACATTACAACACAACACGTAGCGCACACACAAACATAAATAACAACATTACAACACAACACGTAGCGCACACACAAACATAAATAACAACATTACAACACAACACGTAGCGCGCACACAAACATAAATAACAACATTACAACACAACACGTAGCGCGCACACAAACATAAATAACAACATTACAACACAACACGTAGCGCGCACACAAACATAAATAACAACATTACAACACCACACGTAGCGCGCACACAAACATAAATTACAACATTACAACACCACACGTAGCGCGCACACAAACATAAATTACAACATCACAACACGTAGCACGCACACAAACATAAATAACAACATTACAACACAACACGTAGCGCGCACACAAACATAAATAACAACATTACAACCCAACACGTAGCGCGCATACAAACATAAATAACAACATTACAACACAACACGTAGCGCGCATACAAACATAAATAACAACATTACAACACAACACGTAGCGCGCACACAAACAAAAATAACAACATTACAACACAACACGTAGCGCGCACACAAACAAAAATAACAACATTACAACACAACACGTAGCGCGCACACAAACATAAATAACAACATTACAACACAACACGTAGCGCAAACACAAACATAAATAACAACATTACAACACAACACGTAGCGCAAACACAAACATAAACAACAACATTACAATACAACACATAGCGCACACACAAACATAAATAACAACATTACAACACAACACGTAGCGCACACACAAACATAAATAACAACATTACAACACAACACGTAGCACAAACATAAATAACAACATTACAACCCAACACGTAGCACAAACATAAATAACAACATTACAATACAACACGTAGCGCACACACAAACATAAATAACAACATTACAACACTACACGTAGCGCACACACAAACATAAATAACAACATTACAATACCACACGTAGTGCACACACAAACATATTAAGTTACTAGTAGTTAATTATAATAATATAAGATGTGGATTTTTTCCACTTGCACCCACAGTACATATGCATTATTTTAAAATTTTTAACATTTATTGCCAGAAGATCTGCAGTTTTAAGTTGCTAGAGGTAATGGAGAGAGGGTTGGGGAGGTGGGGGGGGGGGCCGGTGTTGTTTATAGAGCTTAAAGACAGTAGTCCAGTATGTGATGTATTGTTATTATTATTATTATTATTATTATTATTATTATTATTATTATTGTTATTATGATTATTATTATTATTATTATTGATACTAATATAGTGTCTGATGAGCCATAATGTATGATGAGCCATGGTGGTAGTGATCTTCCTAAAATAATGAGATTGGTAAATCCATCAGACTTCCAGAGCCATACTCCCTCCTCATGTGTTCTAAAGTTGTCTACCTATAGGTGATTAACCCTTTCCCTGATGAGTATCCTATATCTCGCTCAAGTCCAGAGGCAATTTATGAAAACTGTTGAATACTTTGAAATTACTCCGACTGGAAGCTGACAGACGAACAATACAAACATTAAATTACATGTTTCGAAGGATCCAACCATTGCACATTACAAATATAAATATATATAAATAATAGATGACTTTGGTTACTATAAAAAATACACAGACATACATCCTTCATTTACATCCACAGCTAACAATGTGATTCCAGTCAGACCAAAATTCAAAACACCCAACAGAACTAGATGTGTATCATAAGCAATGAATTTTGTCAAGGACTCATCAGCGAAGGGGTTAGTAGGGTTCTATAATAATTGTCTTGAGGTTCTTTTTGTATGATTCTTTTGGTGATAATCTGTGTGCGGATGTCTGTTTCTATGATGTTCCATAGATGTATTGCTTTTGTTGATGGCTTTTGTCTGGAGGCTTCTGTGCGGCCGAAGGTTGTATGCAAATTTTTTCGTGATCGTGTGTTCTGTGAGTGTGTGTCTTCATTATTCCTGAAGAGGTTTAATAATGGGGTTGGTAGATTATTGTTATAGAAGTCTCTGAGGACAGAGTATAGTTGGAGCTTTCCTATATCTTCAAGCTTCAATAGTTTTTCCGTTTTAAAAACAGTTTGACCGGCTGTTGGTTGTGAAAATATCTTTATAGCATTTTTCTGAAATTCACTTGAAATTTCTCATTTCCCACAACGCGATGTAAAGAAAGAGTCTCGCCAGGAACCAGTCTATGGTCGAGGCTGATTAAGAGTCAGTTGAGCGTGGTCAAAAAATTAAAAGCCTGCCTCCGTAAAGAAAATACAATGATAGCAGACCTGTCCAAATTGGCGTAACCCATTTTTCATTACGCAAATATTTTTGACGCAACCTGTTTTCTGTTCCCGTAATTCCTTTCATGTTGTACATAAATACATGAAAAATGGTTGCGCAAAACAGAATGAGTTACCTAAAACAAGTTTGCTTAACCCAAAAATGGGTTATGCACATTTTCAATTTGGACAGGCCTGAATATTAAATATATTTATTAATTTAAATATTATTCTTTCAAATTTTATCTTTAGATAAAAAATATTTATTGATATAACAATTTGCTGTGCAGCGTGACTGGGGCAGTGTTTCCCCAATGGTTTCTGGAACATTTACGATTCACTTCGAAAAAACCGTAATAAAGTTAATAAAATTTGTAGGAGAGATGCAATACCAGTGTCGATGGGTTGACAGATATAACGGACACGGCGCTATCATACCGAACAGAGAGGCTTAGAACTAAGATTTTTGCTTTGTTTTTGTTCATGCGTACTGTATTTCCATGAGCGCCGTTGACCACCTTGTGTATTTTATATATAGTAGTAATATGAAATATGCTAATAATATGAAATAGGAGGGTAAACTTCAAATGCCTGTGGGACGGTAGACCCAAAGACAGTAAGTCATTTCGACAGCTAAAAGATCTGAAGGGCCAGCTCCAATCATGTCAGCGGCAGATTGAGGCTACAAAGCGTATGGATCTAATATCCTCAATACAGAATACAGCATCAGGTGATCAGGTCCTATTCAGTAGGTTAGTGAGGTGACAATATAATAATCTGTCCAACTCCACCTCAGTACTAGAGTACAATGGTACTAGCTACCACTGACTAGAGGAACAGTTGGCTGGATGGAGCAGCCACTTCCGAGATCTGGCTCGGCCCACCGTGAATGCGGCCCACCATGGATGCTTCTTTTGATGAGGCTCTATTACCCATAGTGGAGGAAGACTCAAGAATAATCAATAGCTGCATATATGAACACAATGCAGTTCGAGGAATGGAGGCCTGACGAAGTTGCGACCAGCATCAAAAAGCTCAACACAGGAAAGGCCAGGATAAATTTGGCCTTACATCTGAACATCTTGGGTATGCGCGTCCAGGTATAATACCTAATGTGACCAATCTTCTGAATCTTATAATTTGATCAGCAGCTGTGTCGTCAGTCTTTAAGCAGGGTATCCTCATCCCAACATTGAAGAAGGGGAAAAAGAAACAAGATATGACCAACTACAGAGGTATCACTATCATCTGTGTACTAGGCAAGCTGTTGAGCTCTGTATTCTATTACGCACTAGACATATCATCGACCGCAACCAACATCATCTCAAACATGGTTTCACAGAGAAGGTTGGACCCATTTTTTCTGCGCTGATTCTGATGGAGGTTATCCACGAATATGCTGATAAGAAGAAAGATCTCACGGGTGTTTTCTTTGGTGCAGATAAGGCTTTTGACAGGGTGTAGCATGCAGCCCAGTTCCGGAAACTTAAGTTGATGGACTTTCCAGACAGCATGTCACAATTGATCATGGACTTGTATGCAGGATTCCGTAGCCAGGTTAACTGGCAAGGCACGTTATCACCAGAAGTGGTCTTGCATCAAGGTAATATTCAAGGGAGCTCAATCTCACCATATCTGTTTAAGGCGTACATAAATGATACACTCTAAGCTGTTGCAAACAGACATATGGGTGCCACTATTGGCATAGAATGTGTGGTTGCCCTAGGCTGTGCTGACGATATTGCTGTGATCTCTCCCATGGCTGATCATGAAGACAAGGTAGTTACTACGGTGGTAAGTCAACAGCTTGAGAGAGACTGTATAAAAGTCAACGTTGCCAAGATGCAGGCATTTCACTTTAATAATTCCGGACATAACAGTAGTGCCCATATCTTTCAAGTAAATCGTAACCCAGTTCAATTTGTAGACACTACCACCCACCTGGGAATCCTACAAGGGGCGGATGAAGATATTAACAGCAGACGCATCGACAAAAGACTGGAATGTTCTTCCAAGGCGCTATATGCCCTGCTGGGAGTAGGTCTTCATGGTTGTAATGGTCTAAATCCAGCTATTTGTCGCAAAATCTGGATCATCTACATCCTGTCCCAGCTACTATACAGTTGTGAGTTATGGATACCGAATCAGAAAGAACTAGAGTGTCTGGAGATCTTCCAATGGGAGAAACTTAGACAGATTCAAAATCTTCCAGAAAGAACAGCAAAGATAGCCATCTTAGGGCTATTTGCAGCGGTCCCAATCCGTGCTGAGGTGGACATCAGAAACCTGTGTCTGTTTCGAAATGTCATTTCTGATCAGAGTTACATCGAATATAAGCTTGCTGTGCGCCAACTACCCACAAAGAACCTATCCTCAACCAGCTGGTTCATCCATGTGGAGAAGAGGCTCCAACATTACAGTTTGTCAACTACCCATGAGCTACTGCAGAATGGCCCGGACAAGGTCAGGTGGAATAAAATAGTGCACACAGCCATCATTGTCCATTGGCAGAGCAAATGTACTGAGGAAAGCAAAATCTTTTCTTCAATTCGATTTATGTCTTCAGACTCTGCTCTTCACGAAGTCTGCAGCGGTTTGGTCCAGCTCCATTGCTACCATGTGTCAGACACTTATGACCGGCGTGAAAGCAAAGGTCCTCAGTGGAGTACTCATTCTACAGTCCAGCAGAGCTTGGTTCGACAAATCAAAGGCTACATACTCAGAATGCAAACTATGCAATAAGGGCCCTGAGACCAGGCAACACTTTATCCTCACTGTGAAGCCCTGGCCACAACCAGACTGCCATACATGAATAGCCTGCTAGCAGTCCTAGGGTGCAGTGACCCAGAGTTTTCATCTACTGATGATCACATTCTACTTCTTCAGATTCAGAGATACGAGACCAACTTTCATGTTGTCTGGGAGTATTCTGTTTATCAGACGGGTGATTACAAGGATAATCTCCTCTGACGCCAACTAGACATACTCTGAATAGATTCTAAAGTAGTCTTCTTCATAGAATGAATGTGTTTTTCTGTTTCAGATACAGTGATAGTCGGAAACTTCCCCATTGTCTGGCATCGTGCTTGGCAGTTAGTTACTGCAAAGTGCATTATTCAATGTCAGACTCCTAGATTCAAAATCTTTCAAATTGACCATTATTCTCCTGATTCACCCTGCTTGTTACCTCCAGAACGTTATAGACTACAAAGACACCTTAGATGTACGCTGTGGTTGTTATTACTGTGGATGTTACTTAGTATAAATGATGAGGATTCTGGTGACAGATTTTAAACTGTTCCTATTCAAGATCTCTTTGAATCATCTACACCTAGTGCAGCGCTCCTAGTGAAAGGTGGAATCTATGCTCAACCATCCAACCAACTGATCTCATATACGGCGACATGGTACAGACCTGCCAACCCCTACAGAATGTCCGTAGTTTGTACGGAAATAGAATCCAAACTACACAAGTACGGGCGGCGAGTAAAAATACGGAAATAAAAAATTGTGCAATTACGGTAATACGGATAAGGTGGTAAAATTACGAATTTCCATTTGTGGGTCTATAAAAACGGTGACCGCTTATCAAAACACACATCAGCTTCCAGTATGTCAAGATGTGATAATTTCTCAATCTAGCTCACATTGGAGAACAGCTCATAGGGTTAAAATGGCAGTAGAGTGCTTATGCTCATACCTTTATTTCGGCATATTATATACATGTAGCCTCCAAAAGGGACTCAATTCTCTTTTGATAATTGGAAGAGAATTTAAATAGAGCCAAATTTATATATTTTTATGAGAAATGAAATTGTATTGACTATATTAATCTGACACTTTATTCAACTACGTAATAGAATTAGCATACACGCTCTACAGCTATTCTATATCTATGAAACATCCTCCCAAGATTCTCTAATCTTGTTAATCAGCATTTTTCGCCTTATTACGTTATTGGATTAATAGAATGTGAAAGTTAGCACAATGCGAGAATCCCAAAAGTTTGTTTGTTTATGATGGCTACAGATATGCAATTCAACTATATAAATATACCGATGTCAATCGGAAATCATCCGTTCAAAGCGTGAGAAAATCAAAATAATCTTGATATTTTAATATTATAAGTCTTTACAGAAATAGTGTAACAGGAATTTCATGGTAATATATATTTCCGTGTATGAGATTTTGTGCGCAGTGAATTTTAGTCTTTGTTTTCCGAATTGGTGTCTAAATATGGAAAATAATCACCAAACTTCGTGGAAGCGCTCAGCGCAACCTGATAATGCGGCAATACCAATAAAAAACATTTCAAAAGACATGTGTATAAGTGAGTATATACAGAAAGATGACTGGTTTTAAAGAACAGAAAAAGGTGATACATACATGTATGCATATTGCAAATCAATAAAAAATTTGTATCAAAAAATGTAATGGTACGTTAACTCTCACAATACTAGATGACTATATTTACATTTTACCACCGGAATGACTGGCTCGATAAAAGTCAATCATTCCAGTGGTAAAATTTCATAGATATTCTTCTCTCGCCTTGTTCAAAATCATGTGTTTTGCTGCTTTTTTAATCACTACTGAACTACTTTAAAGGTTCCTCAAACTACTGAAAATCCACTACTGAAACTACTGATTGCTTGAACTGGGTGTTGGCAGCTCTGATGGTATCAAAACAAAGCTTCCAGTTCCATTGTGTCAAGGGCTGATAATGGACCATTCCAGTTTTAACTATGACCCGCCCATCTCAATCTAAGCTCCACCCACACCACATCCGTGTTGGGATCGATCGATCTCTGAACTCCCTGGATATGGAATCATTTAGTATGTCATGATTATAATGTCAGCATACACGTCACTTAGTTAATTATGACGTCAGATTATAGATAGATACTCTGGAAAGGATAATTACTCGGATATTTGAAAACAGCCCATAGAGTTAGTATAGCAGTACAGCACTTATGCGGTATGCTCATACCTTCACTTCAGCATATATAGCCTCCAAAGGGGACTCAATCCTCTTTGGTAATTGGAAGAGAATTTGAACAGAGACAAATTTATATATTTTTATGCAAAATGAAATTGTAATGGCTATGCTAATCTGACACTTTATTCGAAACGTACTATAGAATTATCATAAGCACTCTACTGCTATGCTAACTCTGGAGCCTGCCAGATTCTATGATCTTGTTAATCCGCATGTTTCGCCAGGTTACTACTTTAGAGTAATAAAATGCGACGGTTAGCACTATGCGAGAATCCCGGAAGTGTTTGTTTATGATGGTTACAGATATGCAATTCAACTATATAAATATGCCAATGTGAATTGGAAATCATCCATTCGCTGTGTGAGAAAATCAAAATAATCTTCATATTTTAATATAATAGGTTCTTACCGAAATGTTGTAACATGATTTTCGTGTTAATATGTATTTCCATGATCGCTGTATAAAGCTTTCTATGCAATGGATTTCAGTGTTGGTTTTTCAAATTTGTGTCTAAATATGGATAATAATCACTAAACCTGATAATGTTACAATACCAAGAAAAACATGCTTTAACCAATTAACACTCATATCAGCCAAAAATGCCTTCTGTAGTGGTCTTGAGAAATGTCCATTTGCAGACCAAGAGAATACTAATTTTTTTTCATTTACAACTAGAGTGACTGGCTCAATAACCGAGCCAGTCATTCAAGTGGTAAATTTGTGAAAAATAGTCTTCTCTTGGTTTTCAAATGGACATTATTATTTGAAAATCGAATTTTTAAAAACAAATTTGAGTGTTAAATGGTTAAAGGACATGTGTATAAGCGATACAGAAAGATAGTCAGTTTTGAATAATAGTAAAAATGCTAATAATATGTCAGGGGTGTAGTGTCCTTCCAAAAAGTAGCACAGCCAGAGGAGGGTCAGTGAGGGGGGGGGTGTCCTAGTAGGTTCTAAAAAAAATCCAATAAAATAAAATTCAGAATGCTTCGTGAAGTCACTCTCATGTATGGACTTTTGTCATTCCGGAAGGGAAAAATTTAGTGATGCAGTTCGTTGAACCAAGTTTTGTGCATTAATCAAAATATAATCAAAATAAGTGCTAAAGTTAACGCAATTTAAAATGCTTGGGAACATTGCCATGAAATTATGATCATATATAAATCCTGTTTTGGCATTCTGGTTCCTGGTTCTTCAATTCACTGACCGCATTTGTCGCGAGTATGCACCCCTACATAGTCTAGGCTTACATGATATTGTCCTAGGATGTATCACGATATATCGTGGTGAAAAAATCACGATATTTCGATAGCCTATTTTATGGTATATTAATTGACGGGATGAATTGGTCTTGTGTTGATTTGGACTGCACAGTTTGGCTTATTATCATGGAAATGAACATTTCTCAAGACCAATGCAGTGACAATTTTTGTCCATTTTGGTCATTAACCCTTTAACACTCGTATAAGCCAAAAATGGCTTCAGCAGTGGTCTTGGGAAATGTCCATTTGCAGACTCGGCAGGAAGACGTAAACCCCGTAGTTAAGTAGTCCAAAGACTGGCAGATGTCTTTTAACACAGATAAATGCTACATAATGAGCTTCGCTAATATCAACAAGCGCATTAGCAACTATCAATACAAAATAGCAACTATCAATACAAAATGGATGGAGTAACCCTAACCAAGAACAAAGCCAACCCATATCTAAGGGTTCAGTTAGAAAACAACCTTAACTGGTCAGATCATGTGAACCAGATCTTCATGAAGAGTAGCCGAGCTCTGGGGTTTATCTCCTGAAACCTGAAATCCTGCCCGAAGGTCATCAAAGGCAGAACTTACACCACGATGGTTCAACCTATTCTTGAATACAGCTGCCCAGTCTGGAATCCCCATCATGAAACACATTCAAACAAACTAGAGGCAGTCCAGAAAAGAGCAGCGCGATTTGTTCTGAACCAACCACACAGACGAAATGATCCTGCAACCAGGACTGCCAGTGCCTCAAACATGGTGAAGGAACTCGGATGGGACTCATTGAAAAGATGACGTGAGCATCACTCCCTGGCGTTATTATACAAATTTACAAACAGCCTGGTAGATGTGCCACATGAATTCCACCCTACTCCAGTATCCAGGAGAACCAGGGGTCACCAACATCGATACCTGCAGTAAAGAGCAAACAAAATGGTGTACCAACATAGCTTCCTGCCACGAACAATAACAATGTGGAATAGTCTGCCACAGGAAGTTGCTCTTGCTCCTGACCTTGACACCTTCAAGGCAGGACTAGAAGCCCACCGCCAGTAAATTGGCAGCACATCACTGTATATATATACATAACCTGCAGCAATGATAACTGTATATATGACTCATTTTGGAAAGACCAAGCTTTCTGATCTGCCCATGCCACCAACATATTGATTTGCATCCAGAAGAGGACGTTTCAATTATCCTGTAGAAGTAGACCAAGAGAAGACTATTTTTGAAAATTTACCTATGTGATGACTGGCTCGATAACCGAGGCAGTCATTCCAGTGTTAAATTTTCAAAACATATCTTTGTCTGCAAATGGGCATTTTCTGTGAGAAAATTGAAATTTTCTTGAACAAATTTGAGGGCTAAAGGTTTATGACAATGATCTGACAAACCGCCATCATTCTATAGCCTCTTGTTTTAGAGATCCTGTCTGTACACACTCATTCTCTGTTCTCTATAAGGTTGTCTGTTAAGACAGATTCTAGTATATCTACAACTATGCTTATATCATGATTCTATCTTCTTCAGGTATTCAACAAGCCAAGATACGAGGCGCTGGATACAGACTAGGACCTGAGTTAGAAATACCGTAAGTGTCTTTGTGATACATCCCCGGGGACATTTTCACAAATGGTACATAGACACACTATGGTACTTAGGTATGGAGTAAATGTTAAATAAGGCATTCTGATTGGTTTGTTTTCTACTTTGCAACAGGGCTTAGCTTACATGTACACACCTTTTTGAAACCGAGTGCAAATGAGCTCTTTTTTACCATTTACAGACAGCGGTGTTGCAGGCATAGCATGCACACCTAAAACAGAGCTTCTAGGCAAATCCTTTAGTACAGACTGTATGCAATGTGCACATAATTTGTCACAGAAATTGTGATCTCATTTGAAACTTATGATTGATTGACGGATCAGATCACGAAATACTTTCTGTGACAAGTAGACAAAATCATCGAAACTGAATTCCTTCCCTGGATATCCACGTATTATCATTCATACATAATTACTTACCTTGACAGAATGTCATCCAAAAATTATTACTTCGTTTAATATCTATTACACTGATACACACATACTTATCCCACTTGATAAATATACAATATCATCCATACAAAATTACCTCCCTTGATAATTACACAATATTGTCCATGCAGAATTACCTCCCTTGATAAGTACACAATGTCATCCATGCAGAATTACCTTCCTCGATAAGTACACAATTCTCCATATACAATTAACCATGTTAATAAGTAGATACCGTGGTATCCATGTTAATTTATTTCCCTTTGATAAAATTCATAGGGTGGGGAAGAGACAAAGGGTGTGTGGGCGGGACAGGGACAGACTTTTACAAACTATAGGCTATACCTTCTCTTTTGGCAAATCTGAAATATGTTAGCAACAGCTTTAATAAGGTGTCATGAGGATGTTTGTACTCATTCGTCACCAGTAACCACTAACTCTAACTCTTTCAACTGCACACAAACTACCAGATATAAGATTACGCTGAACATGGAGAGACCTTCCATACTCAAATCATTAGAAAATTATCCAAATTTAAATTTTATTAACCAGATCTGAACGTAATTATCCACTGTCCAACTAATTTCTTTGTCTATTATTAATCCGGAGGAGCATATTTTGAAATGTAATTTGCATGTAAGATCTCGGGATAGCGGTCTATTGAATGAGAGCAGTTGCTATTTATCTAAGTTGCACCTTACTTACAATAAGTGAGGGAATGGTGATGATATGTTATCTTTCTCCATTCTATAAATCAATTGATATCTTTTATTTATAATTTCAGATAATTGAGTGACCGATTGTATCCCTGCATTCCACATTTTGAGACAAACAGAAGCACTTATTGATTCTAGAATAATGCTTTGTCTTTATTCCTGCCTGGGCCGATCTTAGGACTCAGGGGGCCCTGTGGAAAGTTTCTGAAATTTTTAGGAGGCCCCGTCAGAACTGGCATTAGGATCATGAGAAAGCTATTGTCCAGTTTTGACCATAATGGTAATTGGGCCCTTGAGGGCTATGGGATTTGGCCACATCAGTCTTATACATTAAAGCTCAGAAATAATTTGATGTATTTCCAACACAAAAAAAAATTAAAATACTGTTGAATATTTTGGAAGCATGTTGACTGATTTATGAGTTGCACTATACATGTGTCATTTATGCATGTAATTTGAAGTTATGCAGGGGTCCCAAACTTAAGATAAAAAAGGTTTTTGTGTCCATTTTTTGCGGCCATGGAAATTTGGGGCCCTGTGCAAATGCATTTGTTGCACTGCCTTAAGTTCAGCCCCGGTTCCTGCTTGAAGTTAACAGTTGATATCATAATGAGAGAATTCACTCATGTTTGCAGAGTTTTTATTGTATGTACATATATGATAAATTAAATGCGTTGAATTTATGTATCACCACGATGTCTGATATACATGTGTGTCTGTGCTATTACCAGGGGTTATGGCTGCGCTGATCATTTTCTGGAGAGTGACACATTTCTACATTCATTCCAAGTTCTGAGTAAACTACTCATCAGTCCTGTGTGTCAGGACATCATCTGCGATGTAGGCATGTAAGTTTCTAATATTACTGGAAGATTAAGCAGTAATTATGTTGCTAAATATACATATGTTTCAGGGTTCTGCCCAAACTGGTCGTCCTTGGACGGGATTGGCCACCACTCAATAATACTGACCATCACTAAAGATTGAACTGTCTTTTGACTACCACTTTTTTCATCTATTTTATGAAAAATAGTTTTGAAATCATTTAAAATTAGAGTTTTTCAAGGAAATATCAGTGGAATAGGCCAGATAATGATTCAGATGTCACTTTATGGTATAAAAATTTCATCATTTAATGGAAAGCTTGAACAACTCACGAGCCCATGGTTATACTAACTCAAAAATGTACGGCACTAATGCCATCCTTGGCAGAACGTTGATGTTTGGAAATTGTATTGCAAGTGATGTCATTCGTCTAACAATAAACCATCAGAGTTTAACTGGACACACAATTATATGTATGAGCTAAAGATTTTGGCCGAGGACATGACACAGTAGTCAAAAGTGAAGAAGGACTGATTTCAGCTGTGGGATGTTTACTACTACAGCCACTGAATACAGTAGCCATACATACTGTATAGCAAGATCTTTATATTATCAGTTTTATGTAATGTTTAATTCAATAGCAGAAAATATTTCCCTGATGCGGTCAAACATGGTTAACCTAAGTATAATGGTGTTTAACCCTTTAGCTCCAAGGTGGCCAAAATGGCTTTTGTAGTAGTCTTGATAAATGTCCGTTTGCAGACCAAGAGAAGACTTTTTGAAAATTTGTAACTGAAATGACTGGCTCGATACCCGAGCCAGTCATTCCAGTGATAAATTATGAAAATCAATTCCTGACTTATTTGTTGATAGATACTAAAATAGTCACATTAACCAGCTCAATCAATGTCATACATTGTATCATGTTAGGAGATTTTAGCATTTAGAATTATGACACTGCATTTAAACCACCAGGAAAGTTATTTTACCGAATATCTTAACCCTTTACTGGTCAAATTTGGTCAAGAAAATCAAAATATTTCTATTGAATGTCCATATGCAGGTAAAGAGAAGAAGAGTATTTTTAAAAATTTACCACTGAAATGACTGGCTGTCCATTTGAGCAGCAAATTTTCAAAAATAATGTTCTCTTAATCTGCATATATATATGGATATTTCTCAAGGCCAATACAGAAGTCATTTTTGGGCTGGTGCGTGGTGATTAAAGTCATAAACGGTTAAGGTCATAATAAATATGTGTGTGTTATCTATAGCTGTTACTCGTGTAGCAGAACACTGGTGTGAGTATTGAGGTTGGTGGCATGTGTCGTTTTGTTTGTCCGCAACATATCACCGGAATGCAAGGTAGCATCACCAAATTGGGTACATAGAATCATATTTTTGGTGACTAGAGAAAGTTTGATTTTCAGGTCAAAAGGTCAAATATCTGTGCCACATGCTCAAGAAGTGTGTACCGGAATGTACATGTTCATCTTTGCCATTTTGGGAATAACTCGAAAATTCAGGTAGAATCAGGTAGAATGACAAAATTTAGTGCCTCCATTTAAATTGTGATGGGAAGTTTCAGCACTCAAGGGTCAAATATCTACATAACTGGCACATTAATGTTCTCATGTCCCATTAAATACAGAAAGATTTGTATGAGATATGAAATGTGAGTTGATTTCTGTGCAACTTACCCAGCATATGTATCACTCCATATTCGTTGTAACTATTGGACGCCATATTAGGTAAGTCTATTGTAATGGAGAAAATGTCCGTTTGCATGTGCAACTGGTCACTTGTCAACCAGCTCTCGGCCCTACGCTGGACAGCGCATATTTAATTACCTTTCAGGGCAAGGAAAAAATACAAGAAAGTTGTTGTATACTTCGACAATAATGTGCATGAAACTTGTTGCGATCAATAACAGCCGCAGTATTCAGTCAAATAGTTATCAACATAATTAGTAGGCAATGCGAGTACTACTTGCTACAGATTTGATACAAATTTGGATGAAAATGGGAAATGAGACCTTTAAGTGCATACCTGAAAGGGCATTTTTGCCATAACTCGGGAATACAAGAAGGTAGAATGACTAAAGTTGGCACATCCATTCAAATTTTTGTGCTTCACAGTTTGAGTTTTAGTTCAACTGGTCAAATATTTAGGTCACAGTGTCACTGAATGCATTGGCAAACTAAAGCGTAAGGACATGTGTCAGGATCTCTGAGTGCAGTCTAGAACATATAGATGCTTTAACCCTTTAAGCCTTACATTTTTTCAAGAAAAATTAAACTTTCTCCTTCGATCAATACTTACCATTACATTACTCATTGCTAAACAGCTATCCTGATAGCTGGCTCTAGGAATCTAGATTTAGTAAGCTTTACCGCCTCCTGGAACTGGGTACAAAGCTCACAAAAAACGGGTACCCGTCTTTCAGAGACACTCATTCTTGTTTGCATAGCAACAAGAGAACATTGCTATTTTTGCGTGGAAAAATCTAGAGTTTTCTTTGTGTTTTTCTGTGTGCCTATTTTCTGTTTCGTTTACTGGATTTACTGGATTTGACTATGGAAGGAGCCTCTAATTCTCAGGTCGTATTCTTTCTTGTTATTTATCTAGCTATATGGAGACTTATGTCTCTGAAATTTTGTCTGTGTTGCATGTCTCGCACGACGCGGTGACGGGGGTTGCTGGCCAGGCTTGGTACTCACCTATCTCGCCTGGTCCAGCGGCCATACGTGAGGTGCCATTGGCACCTGTGTATGGCCACGGTTCCATAGCCGCTATGGGTCCGCACGGTTTTCTGTGCAGGCCTACTCCATTCAACTAGTTTCATGGGGTGGCAGCGGAACCATGCGATACCGGTGTTGCTGGTTTTCCAGCAGTGGCTCCTTGCCGGGAGGCTGCTGCTGGTAGACCCGTGAACACATCAATGGGTGATGTGTTCACTGGGCTGTCTTCTTCAGAGATGGACTGGTCCGATGCTCTAGCTTGGCTAGCCAGGGTTGACCCATCCGTGGTTTCGGCCACGACCGAGGCAGACATGCCGCATCCATTGGTTGCGTCGATTCGGATGGAGATCTTGCACGCGGCTCGGATTCAGTCCATTGGACTGGATCCATGGTTCAAGGAATTGCTCGAGGCTATTTATAGCAAGCAACTCTTGACCAAGAGGCAGCTCCCGGTTGCCTCTAGGAAGGTGCGGGCAAGATGCCGTATTCACAGAGGAGAGTACGAGTGGTATGGTGTGGTCCCGACGGTCACTGAGGATGACCATTGGGTTCTTGGGGTCCAGAGTGCTGGAGCGGGTGGTCCCGGTCAGGCGCTTGTGGACAGATCCCAAGCACATAATGAGGCAGTCCTGTCCCTTTGCGATGAGGGAGTGAGGGCCGCAATGAATGCTGTCAATCACTCCTATCGCTTGCTTAAGTCGATGTGGGCTGAAGCTGGGGCAGGCCACTCTGTGCCACCCGTTGCGCTTTCTTGCATTAACGACGGCCTTGTGCTGTCGATGGACGCGTTGGCCAGGGTGCAGGCGCGTGTTATGAAGTCCAGGAGGCAGATGGTCGTTGACCATATGCGTCCGGCTACGGCTGTCAGGGAGCTTTTGCTTGGAATGCCCCTGAATGGCCCTAGCATCTTCGGTGGCCAAGCGCGAGCCATCCTAGAGGACACAGCTAACATTGCACAGAGTCAGTTAGCGGTTAACCTTCAGCGGGAGCTAGTGCGTCATGCGCATGCACTAGGGGCTGTGGCGAAACGGCTAACTGGTCAACCTGCCTCCAAGAAGCAGAAAAAGCATAAGAACAAGGCGAAAGTCAAGCCAGCTACTTCTGCTCTTGCTGAGCCTTCCCAGCCGCTTGCGGCTAAGAAGGCAAGGAAGGTTGTGGAGGCTCCTGCCCAGCCCAGTGGTCCTGATCGCCAGAGAGGCGGGAAGGGCAAGGGTAAGTCCTCCAAGGGCAGACAGAAGGGAGCTGATCATATCTGAGGGTATGGTAACTCCCTTCATGTCCGTCTGGACCGCGCCTGTGCGACAGGAACAGCGGTGCCAGTTAGACCAGTCAAGCCAAGACCAAAATGGTTCTCTCTCGTTAAGAGGTGGTGGGGGAGAGCGGATCGCGAGCCAGACACCCGCATTAGGCGTCAATGCGCCTATAGTGGGTGGAAGGCGCATGCGTTTTGTCGAGGCTTGCCGAGGTGTGACGTCAGACAGACTCGTCCTGGGATGGATATCCCAGAGATACATGCCAGAGTGGTGGGATTTCCTGCCACAAAATCTGTCTTTGGCACCTGTCTGTACTCCAGTTCCAAGGGAGGCAGACAAATTGGAAGCCATTCAAAACGAAGTGTCAGGTTTGCTTCTGAAGGGAGCAATAAAACCAGCAAACCAGGGCACTCCAGGCTTCTATTCAAACATGTTCCTTGTCCCCAAGAGCACAGGGGGTTAGAGACCCGTACTCAATCTCAGGCCATTGAATTGGTTTACCCATATGCTCGGTTTCAGATGGAAACTCCGAGATCGGTAATGGCAGGATTGAGGAAAGGAATGTGGTGGGGATTTCCACATTCCAATGAACAGGGGTTGTCACAGGTTTCTGAGATTCACGTTTCAGAATCAGGTATGGGAGTTTGTAGTCCTCCCATTCGGCCTGTCGACAGCCACAAGGGTTTTCAACAGAGTGGTCCTAGGGGTGACAGCGTTTCTCAGAAGAGAGAATGTGGCGCTTCACACCTGCATAGATGATTGGCTTATCAAGTCGGCCACGCCAGCCAGGTTAGGGGTGGATACTGCTCTGACTCTGAAATTGCTTTCAGATCTAGGCTGGATAGTCAACAGGGAGAAATCCGAGTTGACGCCCAGTCAACACTTCGTTTATTTGGGGATGCGATTCGATCTCGAGGAAGGCAGGGTTTACCCATCAGAGCCCAGAGTGGTGTCTCTGTTAGCCATCCTCAAGAGTTTTCAATTGGGAAACCACATTCAGGCGAGCAGGTTTCTTCAGATGCTGGGCATGATGGTCTCTATGGAGCAGGTAATCCTGTATGCTGCTCTAATGCGAAGACCTATCCAGTTGTATCTGATGTCTCTGTGGCAGCAGAGAACAGAAGCCCTGTCAAAGCTGGTACAAGTTTTGGAGCCAATAATGTCTCATCTTGTATGGTGGAAGGAGCGTCAGAATCTCCTAGTAGGAGTTTCGCTTCACCATCTCCACCCCCAGCTGTCCATGTAGATGGATGGATCGCTGGAGGGGTGGTGGGGGGGAACCTGCCTGGGAGAACATCAGGTTTCGGGCACTTGGACTCTCCAAGAGAGTTAGCTGCATATCAATCTGTTGGAAATGATGGCAGTGGAACTGGCATTGGAAAGGTTTCTTCCAGAAGTCAGGGGCAAGGTGATATTGATACGGTCGGACAATTCGACGGTAGTATCATACATAAATCACCAAGGCGGAACCAGGTCACCCACACTGTGTCTGAAGGTCTGGCACTTTATTCAATGGTGCAGAAATTACTCAGTTGTTTTGAAAGCAGCTCACATTCCTGGGCGATTGAACATTCTGGCGGATGCTTTGTCTCGCAGGCAGAGGATTCTGCCGACAGAATGGTCGCTCAACCCTCTAGTTCTACGAAGGATCTTCGAGCATTGGGGCAAACCAAACGTGGACTTGTTCGCCACAAAGGAAAACGCTCAAATCGTGACTTATGTCTCGCCAATTCCAGATTCAAATGCCGTCAATACAGATGCTCTGGCGATAAGCTGGAGAGGGATGCATGCTTACGCGTATCTGCCCACCATTGTTCTACGGCTTTGGTAAAGATCAGGGAGGAGCCATGCCTGGTCCTGCTAATAGTGCTGTTTTGGCCCAGCAGGGCATGGTTCACAGATCTCCTGGATCTGCTGGTGGACAATCCAGTGCAGCTTCCCGAGATTCCGAACATAATCTCCCAGGCCAAGGGCCACTTCCTACACGAGCGGCCCGAAATGTTCAAATTGACGGCGTGGATGTTATCAAACAACGTTCCACGTCGGAAGGCTTTTCTCAACAGGCTGCGAGAAGGAGGTCATCCTTCAAGTCATATAACCACCAGGTTAACAAATTTGCAGAGTGGTGTGAAGGAAAGGGCATTGATCCCTTTCAGTCCACTATTCAGCAAATAGCAGACTTTCTCTGTGAGCTGTTCTTTACATGACTGGCTCCTGTCATAATTGCTGGATACAAGTCAGCTTTGGCATCAGTTATCCCTTGTTTAGCCAACAGGAATAGTCCAGAGGTGGCCCAGTTGAATGTGATGGTGAAGGGAATGAGCAATCTCTGACTGAGACAACCAGTAGTCATTCCAGCCTGGAGTCTATCTTTGGTGCTTAATGTACTGGCCAAGCACCCTTTCGAACCTTTGGGTTCGGCTAGTCTAGAGCATCTGACTCTAAAGGCGTTTTTTCTATTGGCAGCTTCCTCAGCAAGAAGGCGCAGTGAGATCCATGCGCTTTCAGCAGAGAGGGACTTATTTATTGTCTCCGGAGAGGATCTGCGATTGCGGCCAAGAGCAGAGTTTATGTCAAAGAATCAATCTTTGAAATATCCCGGCAAACCGATCATTATACCAAAGCTAACAAGGTTTGATCGTGATGCCAGTGCCATATGGCGCCGCATCCATGGATACTATCTCTCGTTGGGTGGTCGGATGCATTCAGACTACCACAAGATTGCGACTTGGCACCAGGTGCAATGTGCTAGGGCTCATGATGTTAGAGGAATAGCCGCCTTGACCGCCGTATTCAATGGTGTCCCGTTAGAGGAAATCATGGCCGTTGCACAATGGCACTGTGAGTCCTCTTTCACGGATTACTATATGAGGGACATGTCAGACTCCACCAATCCACTCACTTTAGCTGTTTTGAAATGATAGTCTAGTGGCCACACTGTTCATCTCCCTTTTGATAACTTTGAAAAGCAAAAGTAGTAAGAACAGACATGGTCAAGCAAGAGGGATACAACCATGAATGTCACGCATGGTCGAAAATGTGTTGGTTGATGGCTCCACGTCTGGAATCCATAATTCATGAGGTAATTCAAGTTTGACAGTTTTTTGTATTATGGTTATATATCATGATCATTCATCTTATATATTGATGCTCATTCCCAGGCTTATATGTGTATAGAGTTGTTAACCATCTTCGCACATTTGTGTTCCAGGGAAGATGCATGTTCGTGAGTTCTCTGCGTTTTTTTAGGAGAAAGGGGTGGGGGGGGGAGCAGTGATGCGAATGTGATTCGGTCCCAGCACTTGTCGGTCCTTTTAGGTCTCCATATATTAAGTTTAGGTCTACGTTCTTTCTCCAGGGGCAAAAGAGGCTTTGTATGGCTTGCCCTTTCCCACCAGGTTGCTGACTAAATCTGGTATTATGAATGAGTAATGTAATGGTAAGTATTGATCGAAGGAGAATGAAGTAAATTTCAATTTCCCTTTCTCCGAGATCTAACAATACCTACCATTAGATTACGGACCCTGCCTCCCAGCCCCACGGAGGCCTGCCATGGTTATTCTCTTGTTCGGTAGCTATGCAAACAATATGAGTGTCTCTGGCAGACGGGTACCCGTTTGTTGGGAGCCGGGAACATGTACCTCGTTCCACGAGCCGGTAAAGCTTACTAAATCTAGATTCCTAGAGCCATCTATCAGGATAGCTGTTTATCAATGAGTAATGTAATGGTAAGTATTGTTGGATCTCGGAGAAAGGGAAATTGAAATTTCCATCATTCTCATGTAAAGTGTCCATTTGAAGACCAAGAGAAATCTATTTTTGAAAATTTACCACTAGAATGACTTGTGTGGTTATCGAGTCATTCATTCAAGTGGTAAATTTTCAAAAATATTTCTGTTGGTCTGCAAAGGGACATTTCTCAAGACCGCTGCAGAATCCATTTTTAGCTGGCTTGAGTGTTGTAGGGTTAACGGCTATGTGGAGTTATATCTCACAAGCTGTGTAGTGACAACTGTAAAGCAGAAAATATTAATTATTTTTTGGGTACCATTTCACAGATTTTATTGCTGGATTTCTAATTTTGCAGGCCGGTGATGCATAAGAATGTTTCTTATAATTGCCGGGTGATCTTTCTTAACAAGTAAGTGTCATTGCTTATTGGATAATATCTATCATTTCACACACGCACGCACGCACAATGGAGGAATCCAGTTTTATCTATGCTCCGTCCATCTCTAGCTAAGTACTACCCACACTTCATCGTTTTGAGATCGATCGATCGATCCCTGAACTTCCTGACCATCAATTTTCATAAAACTACAGTTAATTTATTAAATATTTTGAAAGTAATTTAACTATCAAATTAGTATCAAAATATTCAACAGCCTGTATATTAAATAGTAAAGACATAATTCGTACAACAACGCTTTAGTCTGTCCCCAATTTTGCATTCGTGACACTTAATTATGTCATTTATGGCGTCATTGATTATGACGTCATCCTCAACGTCATGTAGTTGATTATGCCGTCATATGATGGATGGATAAACTGGACAGGTCCATACCCTCCACATGTACAGATTGCTGTTAGGTAGTCCTTAAATGGTCACATTTTGTGTAGAAAATCTAAATATCTGGTTATTAAATATCTATTTGCGGGCCATCATACAACTATTTTTGAAAATTTACCACTTGAATGACTGGCTCATTTATTGAGCCAGTCCTTCCAGTGGTAGATCTTCAAACAATTTGTCTTCCCCTTGACCTGCAAATGAAAATTTCCCAAGGCCACTGCAGAGGCAGATTTTTACATACATGTCCAGCAGGCAGCCTATGCTCTTCTGACAGATCATTTTTCACATCATGAGAACATACTTACCTCCCTAACACTCTTGATACACTAGTATATCGGCTCTAAATTCAATAATATTCAGAATTATAAAAAGTAGGTGCCCCTAATGGGCAGGTGAATGTACACAGTCATGCACATGACAGACCCCACCCACTGCGCATGCGCATACTGGTACTTCCGTTTCCTAATATATTGGCTGAATTCAACTTGTGGAAAACTTTAACACACTCTCTATTGAGAATTTCACTATATTTATCATCTGGTTCCATCATGGCTGATGCTAAAGTGTTAGAGGAGTCTCCTCTTCATCTGCTAAGGTGATATTGTTCCATATATTATTTAAGACTTGTAACTTTTATTTGTTACCGGTTTTCGTCGCGGCCGTTTCGGCGGTATTGCGTTTTCAGGCGCTGGGAATCCTTGTTAAATTTTTCCCAGTGCCTAGGGCTATTAATCTCTTGTGCTTTGTGTTCACAGGTTCGACTTATGTATCTGTAAGGGTTCCTGTTCTTCTCTCGAAGGTTGTTCACGTCTCTTTTTTTACTTATCATCGTGATATGTCTACGGGTTGGAGATATATTAAATTAATAAAAGAAATATCTCCTTCCTTTTGTCCCACTACCCTCATCAGTTCATCTGGAAGAGGAGTCTCGGCGGATGGATGGACGTGTTCTCCTGCACAAGAGGATGGTTTGCCTGTGCTCAAGCTAAGGGAGTTTATTAGTTATGGCACTTAATTATTTGAAAATATTCACAAATTTCTGCTGCCATTTGTTATTGCACTGTATTCTCTCTTGTATGTGCGTGGGTTCTCGAATATATATATTTAATATAAAGTATATTATTCAGGAGTAATGACCCCTCTCCTTGAAGGAGCTGATGTGGGGCTTGATGTCATAATCAACCAGAGTTTTTTCTCTTTCTTGATGTCATAATCCTAGTTTAGAGAAAGTCCTCGATGTTTTATCACCCTTTATTATGAAGGTGGAGAGATATCTAGTTAGTCATTACTCTTTTCTCTCTCTTTCTTAATTTGGGATCCTGGTTGTGATTGGTTATTATTAACTAGAGAAGTCATCTGTCACGTCAGGGTAGTCTGTATAAAGAAGGTGGAAGCTCGAGTTTGTTCTTGTTGGTACTAATAGTCTATTAACAAGGTTTTTGCAAACTATAATACTGATTGTCTTCGTATCCATTCCCTTTCAGAAGTCATGTCCATCCTGTCTTAATCCTATGAAGGCTAGATTCTTCCCCCACCCTTGCCATCTTTGCTCAGTTTGTAGGCTGTCCAACAAATGTGTGATTTGTAAAGAGTGGGGGGGGGGATCTAATCTCTGAATTCTTCTGTTCCCAGGCTAAGCAGATAGCTGAGGAGGGCAAGAAGACTAAGAATGAGGGTAAGAAGAAGGCCTCTGAGAAGGGTGAGCTCGAGGCCTTCAAGGTTGAGTTGGTGAGTGAGATGCTCAGGACTTTGAAAGATCTGATGCCTGACATGCTTCGCGGCATGTTTCCGGGCACAGGTGTTTCAACTTCCTGCGCATCGACCTCAGTGCAGGTAGCCCCCGTCCCTGGATCATGCACTACTAGCTCGGAAAAAGTGTTTAGTGATCCAGGGGCGGCCGTCTTGGACCCAGGCTTGATGTTCGCATCGCCTGGTGTTCCAGCGGCGCGAGCAGCATCAGGCGGGACCCGACCAGTGCGCCTGACCACGATCACTCGCGGAGTAACCTCATCATCGGCTTTCGAGCATTCTCCTGGTCAGTCTGGGTTAGCTTTCCTTACTAATCCAGAGTCTAACTTTCCTGACCAGGAAGATGATGAAGACTACCTGCTCGGCCCACAGGATGAGCATGAATACATGGATGCGAGCGTCTACACTCCTCTCATGGGGAGCGCGGTCGCTCGCACCTATGGCACTGTTCCCTCGGGAGCAGGTTTCATGATTCAGCCTGTGGGCCAGTTTGGAGCGGACGGCTGCCCGTATAAGATTCCATGCTTAAGCGTAGAATCTCATACGGACGTTCCGGGCCGTGCTGGTGTGCATGATTCCCCACACACAAACGCAGCCTATGGAGAATGTTATGCCAACCCTCGCGGGCCCATATACATTCCCTGGGCAGCCAGGTTCGTCTATAGCCTCCTCCTCCTCGGCCTTACCTGCGAATGCCATTGAAGATGACTATGGCCCGCTGCTCGTCGGCAATTCACAGGTAGCCACGGATGAAGACTGGTCAGAAGCGTGTGCGTGGCTCCTCGCTGTCAGACCAGAGCTGTCCGTGGACGAGACGGCCGCCGGGCAAAGCCGTTGGCCAGCACGACTCTGTCTCTGCCATATGCTGAACATATCTTAGATATGTTCTCGGCGGTAGAGGAGTCGATCAGACCGAAAGGTCGCCTAGCGAAGGCCCATGCGAGGTTGCTAGGCGATGTCGGGTTACTGCTAGTCAGTATGCTCGACATGGCCTAGCGCCCAGACCGAGGGCGGATGACCGCGCCGCTCTGGGGGAAGATACGCGGCCGGGTTCCCGTGCTGACACGGGAGCGTTGTGCACGGGCGCTATGCGCTCGGCTAATGCCGCTTTGCGCGACACTGAGGAGAGCTCACGAGTGGCGATTAGTGCGCTGTCCCATGTCTCTCAGGTGCTATCTGGGGTAGTAGCAGCCTCGGTGCAGCAACAATCTAGCCCTGTGACAGTCCAGCAAGCCATCCAGGATGGCACTAACCTGGCGCTAAGGCTGTCTGACTGGGTCAGTCACAAAGTCACTGAGAACGAGGCGCCCTTTTGCTCTGGACAATTTGTGCCCGTCTCAGGAGCTCAAGTCGCACTTGTTGCAAGCGCTGATGGCGGGCCCTGGTCTTTTTGGAGGTGAAGGTTGTCGGCACCTCCAAGAGACAGTGACTTTAGTGAACAACCAGAGGGCGCTGCGCTCACAGTTTGAAGTGATGCGCAGAGAACACGTGCGTGTTCAGCCCTCGGCTGCTCGACAGCAGTACGCTCGTGGCGGTGCTGGCATTGTCAGAGGCCAGCAGGCCGGCCGGGTTCAGAGACCACGTCGGCCGCTCCAGCAGCAGCGTGCTGTTGTACGTCAGCCAGCGCCTCAAGCGCAGCCAGCCAGACAGCAGCCCACACACCTTGGTGCACGTGGCGCTGGTCGTGGCGTGTGGTAACCGGGACTGATGGGCTAAAAAAATTTCCGGTTACCACAAGTACCACTCGGTTGTTGTCACTCGTACCAGAGACACTTCCACTTCTAAAATTTATGGGCACCCTGTCAACCCTAGGTGCACCAGTGGGAGGTCGTTTGACTTACCACATTCAGAAGTGGGAGCGGTTAATTCAGGACCGCTTAGTCTTGCAATGGCTTTCGCACGGGTACAGTCCAGATTGGATGAGGTCCGCCATTGCATCTGTCTCTGGTACCGGTCTGGACTCAAATTCCAAGAGATCCAGACAAGCGGTTGTGCATAGAAGAGGAGATAGAATCTCTAATTCTAAAGGAAGCAATTCAACCGGCGCAAGATTGCCCAGGCTTCTATTCAACCGTGTTTCTTGTGACAAAGAACACCGGGGGGTGGAGACCAATTCTCAACCTCAAACCTTTAAACAAGTTTATAGATACACTGAGTTTCAAAATGGAAACAGTAAGATCGGTGTTGTTGGGGTTAGAGAAGGGGATGTGGACAGCATCAATAGATCTCAAGGATGCTTATTTCGACATTCCAATTGCAAGGAGTTTTCGTCGGTTCCTGAGATTTGCTTTTCAGGGACGCCAATGGGAATTCAAGGTTCTTCCATTCGGCATCTCGACGGCTCCAAGGGTCTTCACTCGAGTGGTACTTGCTATCACGGCATACCTCCGCAGGAGAAATATAGCTGTTCACACTTACATAGATGACTGGTTGCTGAAAGCACACAACCCAGAAAGTTTGACAGCAAATCTGGAGATAGTTTTGAAAACTCTCACAGATTTAGGCTGGATAATCAACTTTCAGAAATCAGAGCTGACTCCATCCCAGAAGTTTGTTTACCTGGGTATGTTCTTCGATCTGGAGATAAGATATGTTTATCCATCCCAGGAGAGAGTGGAAAATCTCCTCTCATGCATTCAGTTGGTTTGCAACAGTTGTTATATTCTAGCACGAGTCTATCTGAGAATGTTAGGTCTGATGGTTTCAATGGAACCAGTCATTCCACAGGTGGCCTTACGCAGGCGGCCGATTCAATTGTTTCTCATGGCTCAGTGGACGCAGAGTTCAGGATCACTGGACTCGCGCTTTCAAGTGTTGGACCCTCTCATTCATCACCTTCATTGGTGGATGGAGAGAGGAAATCTCCTGGCGGGGTCATGCTGACCCCTCCCCACCCTCAAGTAACAATGTTTATGGATGCATCGATGGAGGGATGGGGAGCTTGCCTGGAAGAAGCCACTATATCAGGGCTTTGGAATTTGGAACAGTCAAAGGAACATATCAACATGCTAGAATTGCGGGCTGTAATTCTAGGCCTGGAACACTTCTTAAAAGAAGTGGAGGGAAAATTTGTGATGATACATTCAGACAACTCTACAGTAGTGAGTTACATAAACCGCCAAGGCGGAACGAAGTCGCCCGGTCTCTGTATGATGACATGGAAGCTGCTTTGCTGGTGCATGGATCATATGCTCACCTTGAAAGCAGTTCATATTCCGGGAAGGCTGAAACTGTTAGCAGACTCATTGAGCCGAAGGATGAGCATTCTGCCTATGGAATGGCAACTAAATCAATGTGTGGCGGATCACCTGTTCAATCATTGGGGAAATCCCAACATAGATTTGTTCGCAATGAAGAAGAATGCGAAGATGACGACGTACGTTTCTCCGATTTCATATCCAAGTGCTATCGCAATAGATGCGCTAGCTATCAGTTGGAAGGGAATGTATGCATACGCATACCCGCCAACAATTCTGATTCCAAGGATTCTTCAGACCAAACAAAAGGAATGCCAAGTGTGTCTGGTCGCCCCGAATTGGCCAAGCCGATCATGGTTTGCAATCTGGTTCCTCTGCCTCTGATGGACAATATTATCTTCCAGGGCAAGACCCTTCACAACAATCCGTCAATGTTTCAATTGACTGCATGGATGTTGTCAAAAAATTCACGATTAAGGAGGGCTTTTCTGAGCAAGCAGCCAATTTCATGGCCAGAGCCAGAAGGGGGTCAACCTCCAGAGCTTATAATTTTAAAATCAACAGATTTGCAGAATGGTGCTCAAAGAGATGTATCAATCCGATGGAAGCATCTATTCAGGTAGTAGCTGATTTTCTCTGTCACCTGTATGATGCCTATAGTCTTACGCCTAATTCTATTTCTGGATACAAATCAGCATTAATGACTTTTATCCCTTGCTTGGCAAAGAGGGGAAGTGATGAAGTAAGTGTTTTAAATACTCTTATTAAAGGTATGGGCAATCTCAGACCAAGAAATCTTTGACTGACACCGTCATGGAGTCTTTCTCTGGTTCTGCAGGTTTTGAGTGATAAACCTTTTGAACCACTTAGTGCTATATCTGTAAAATTATTGACACTTAAAACTGTATTTTTAGTTGCGGCAGCATCAGCCAGACGCAGGAGTGAAAGTCATGCCTTGTCTGCTGAGCCTGACCGTTATATAGTTACAGGTGAAGGCCTTAAGCTTCTACCAAGATTGAATTTCTTGGCTAAGAATCAATCTTTAAAATATTCGGGTAAACCTATTATTTTACCTGCCTTAACCAGATATGATCCTGGTGCTAAAGTATGGTGTCCTGTCCGTGCTTTAAATAAGTACAAGAGAAGAACTCAGGTTTGGCGGACGGACCCATGTTCCCTATGGTTTTCATATATTGAACCCCATGGTAGGGCATCAAGAGACACTATTTCCAGATGGATAGTAGAATGTATTCAATTCTGTCATAAGACAGCCACTGGAATCCAAGTAGATAGAGCCAAGGCTCATAGTGTCCATGGTGTGGTAACTTCCACGGCATTATTTAATGGTGTTTCTATTGAAGACATTATGTCAGTAGCTCAGTGACACTGTGAATCAAGTTTTACCGACCATTACCTTCGTGATACTTCTAACCCACTCGCCGTCTCAGTCCTCAGAAAATAAAATAATGTAGAGGTTTATGTTTGTAATTAGTTTCCTCCTCTGCTATTTACAAATATCACATTTGTTGGTAGGGTATCCCTACTATTAGCTGGTACAATTCTCTTCATCCGGTGGGGGAAGAGATGGGTGCCGCGTCCAAGACATCAGAGGTCAGTATATATGACCATTTTTGTTTTTTGTCTTGGTGATGGTGTCATTTTTTTTTTTTAATATGGTGAGGGTTTAATGTCTCTTAATTGTGGTTCTTTCAGAGAGTTTTGAAATTGAAGCAATTCTTCTTTTTTCCAATGTCTAGTAATACTTTCATTAAGTATTAGAGAACGTGATAGCCATTTAGAGCAGCGTTTTTTCCTAACCTTCCTCAGAAAGAGGGGGGGGGGGGGAGCGCATTTGCCTTTTGATCAATCTCTCTTCATCAGTCGATCATCCGATGCAAAATTCTATTCCTGGTTGTGTTTCAGTCACAATTTCAGATGTTTTAAATCTCTTGAAAATTCAAAGAGCCTAATCTCTTCGAGGGTGTGCTGGTTTTCAGGACCTTGCCTCCCTCCCACCAAATTTACTTTCAAATTCTGGTTTTTATCAAGAGTGTTAGGGAGGTAAGTATGTTCTCATGATGTGAAATAAGAAAATTTATCAAATTTCTTTTTCACGATTAAGATGACGTACTTACCTCCCTAACAGGATCCCGGCCTCTCCACCCCACGGAGGCCTGGTCCTTTGGTTATTTGAATAGTTGCTTCTATGTCAGCCAATATTTAGTAACGGAAGTACCAGTATGCGCATGCACAGTGGGTGGGGTCTGTCATGTGCATGACTGTGTACATCCACCTGCCCATTAGGAGCACCTAACGTTTTATAATTCTGAATATTATTGAATTTAGAGCCGATATACTAGCATATCAAGAGTGTTAGGGAGGTAAGTATGTCATCTCACTCGTGAAAAAGAAATTTGATCTTTACCAGTCTTGGGTGGGACCGTGTTCTTGGTGTTCCGAAGAAGTCTCCATTTTGTGGTCGAACGATAAAAAATTAATGTCACGGTGACCCAATTAAAGAAATGTTATTACGTTTCAGGATGATAACTCAAATTCTTGTCGAGGGATCTTTACTAATCTTGGATTGGAGGTTGTCCTTGGGGTTCTGAAGAACCCTATTTATTCTTGGGTCAATAGGTCAAGGTCATGGTAACCCAATTCAAGAAATAGGTCAGTATACAACTAATAATGTGGATTGGGGTGTGGGATGGGGGAAGGCATGGGTCAGAGTATAGATCAACAATCTTTGACCGTCATCCTTGTTTTACTTTACAGACAGTTGCTATTGATTCGTCCAAAGATGATTCTCTGTGATGGTGGCAATTATCGGGAATCACGCTGGTTTTCTGTGTGGGCCAATGAAAGACAGACAGAGTTATATGCTCTTCCTCGTATTATCCGTGAAATTACTGGACAGGTTTGTAAATAATGAGCATGATTTTTAAACCAATTTTCTGTGGTTGATTAAATTTGAACAATTGTCTTAAAATAAGAGTGTTAACACTTTAAGGGTTAATCCGGCCAGAACCAGCCTTTACAGTGGTCTGGATGGAAGTCCATTTGCAGGCCAAGTTAAGACTATTTTTGGAAATTCATGACTAAAATAACTGGCTCGATAATTTGTAAATGTTCAAAAATAGTCTTACCTTGACCTACATGTGGACATTCGGGGAGCAAATATTTTGATTTTCTTGACCAAATTTGACAAGTAAAGGCGTAAGAAAGCTTTCTGAAATTGTTTGCATAGATTTAATTAATTGTATTATTATCTCAACTGGTCAGAATGGCCAAGTGAGCTTATGCCATGGCCTCCTCTGCCATTTTTGATTCGTCAACTTTTTGCTTGAAAATGTATCTCCTAAACTGCCTGGCAGATATTAACCATATTTGGCTGGAAGGATCATAATGTGGTAGGCTCCAGAATCTCTAATCAGGATTGGTGGGTTTCTTCGGTAGCCATTTGGATTATCCAAATATTTTCCTGAATCCTTTACTAATGCTATTCTGCATTAAATGGCACGATTTCAAGAAAGCTGGTGTGGAACGATGGCGGTAGGCTTCAACACTTCTAACGAGAAATTTGCTTGGTCCATTTTTTCACCGACCATTTTCAACAATCCAAAACTTTTCCGGAAATCCTTTTAAACATATCTCCTAAACTGCTTGGAACAGCTTAGCAAAATTTAGGCGGAAGGGTTCTATGGTAGTAGGCTATTGAACTCCTATTCCGAATTTTAATGGATCGATTTTTGGGGTGGAAATTTTGGATTATCAAAAGGTTGTCCAGAAATCATTTTATACACATTTCCTCCTAATTACTGGGTGGGTTTGAACCAAATAGGGCTGGGTATTATTGTGGTAGGATACATACAGATCGTCTAATTTTAATTGGTGAAATTGTCAGGCGTCCATCTTGGATCTTCCAAAACTTGGGAAATCATTTAAAAGGAATGATCCTATTTTTTAGGGCATCATCACTTCTCTCACGAGAATTTTTATTGGGCAATTTTCTGGTGGCCATTATGGATTTTCTGCAAGTCTTTTAAAATGTATTACCTCCTTAACGGCTTGCAGATTTTAATAACATTTGGCTGTAAAGGAACCTATTGTGGTAGCCTCCAGAACGTCTATTCAGAATTCTAATAGGTCAATTTTTCTGGTGGCCATCTTGGATTTTTAAAACGTTTTCTGGAAATAACACTACTCCTTAATCAATGGGTGGATTTAAAAAAAGGTTGAACGATCCTTGTGTGCTAGACTTTTGTGACCTTGAATTTCCAAAAGAATTGTCCAGGAAATCGCTAAAAATATTGCTCCTAAAATTCTCAGCCATGCTTTGTACTTTTAAAGCTAAGGTTTCTGTGTTTCTAACCAGCCTGTTGAATTTCTGACAAAAAGATCTATAGGGCTCTATATGTACAACAGAGCTTTTTCACTTCAAGAGTATACTTACCTCCCTAATACTCTTTGATATTGCTAAATATCGGCTTTCACTTAATAAAACACTCAGATTTAAAAAGAAAGGTGCCCCTTATGGGCAGGTAGTCAGAAGTCAGTCAGGCGGATGCCAGCCCCACCACCGCGCATGCACCGACTAGTACTTCCTCTTTGCTAATTTATTGGCAAAGGGGTTCACACATGTTTCATGCTTAAAGCTTTACTGAGCTGTTTAAGTCATTTAGTTAATATATTAGAAGTGTTTTATCAACCTGGAGTGATGGCAGATCGGATTAATTCGCCGGAGGAGCGCCCAGGACCTAGCCATCAGGTGACTTCTAGTATATTTTAGCGAGTTTATCCCATTGTAATGTGTTTCCGGGACCCGCGTTTATCATGATAAGCACCTAAAATAACTAGTTTATTTCAAAATGGCGCTATGAAATGCTAATCTCTCTTTGTGTTTATGTCCACAGGTATCTACCTTCGGTTGTTTAGGACATCACATTATCAGAGAGTTGGTTTTTCTCTCCACCAATGTTCCATTTCCTACTAACATTGTTAGGTTATCTAACCAAAAATTATGCCCAGGGAGTTGGAGGCCTCGGATGAAGGTCTTCTCACTTTGCCCTCTTGGTCCACTTCCTTCCCCCTAAGGTGGAGAGAGTTAAGAGGTCATAAGGTTGGTGGAGCGTCCGGTTCATCAGATCTTATTATTCTTGAAGTTATGGCGTCATAATCAGCCTTGCGCCTTACTGTCAGTTAAAAGTTTTGTCCAGCGCTGATTTATTATTATTAGCTTGGGTCTTTATGGCCCCTTCCTCCTTGTTTATTTTGTGTTGAGTTTTAATTCAATATCTGTAAGACTCATTGTCTTCGTCCTCTGGTGTGTTTCAGAGGCCTGGTTGTCCTTCATGTGGCAGGATGGATAAGTTCTTCCCCCATTTATGCTTCCAGTGCAGCCCATGTGGGCCATTGCTTAAATATGAGATCTGTAAAAAGTGGGGGCGGGGGGCGCGAGCTAATGTCTGAATTTCTATCATTGCAGACCAGGGAGAAGACTCCAGAGGAGGAGAGGAAACTTAAGAAAGAGGCTTCTGGTAAGAAATGTAAGAGGAAGGCCTCGTCCGCTATGGATATGGAAGCCTTCCGTATTGAGATGATGGGAGAGATGAAGAGGACAATTAAAGATTTGGTCCCAGAGTTGCTTCGTGGCATGCTTCCTGGTCCAAATCTTTCGTTGTCCTCTTCATCTGCTCTGGAGCAGATAATCCCCACCTCTGAATCGGTACTATTTAGGGACCTATCAGTTTTTGACCATCATTCAGAGGGTGAAATCCACGGTAAGAACACTGGCAGCAGGCTTGCCGCGCTGGCTGTTCGTGGTCAGGTGTCGCTGGAACCTGCCTGCTTATCAGGCCAGGATTATCCGCACCCTGCACGTACCAGTTCCTTCTATGGTACCTCTCCTGGCCAGTCCGGGTTAGCATTCTTTACTAACCTGGAGTCTAATCTTTCTGGCCAGGAAGAAGAGGATTATCTGCTGGGTTTTCCTTCTGGCGCCGTGGCCATGGACATTGACGTACGTGCACCCCTCGCGGGGAACACGGGCGACATTGTCCACAGTACTACTCACGCAGGAGTAGCATTCACAGCGCAGAAGGTAGCCCGGGCTGGATCTGATGGCCAGTTTTACCGCATACCTCGGCTTGCCGATGGTGTAGCAGGTGCTGGCCAGGGCCGTGGTGTGGCAAAATTTTCCCCACGCAATACCACGGCGCCTGCTCCTGGTCAAGCCAGTCAGTTTGGCATGCCTGTTCTTTCAGGCCTGCATGCTTTCTCTGGCTTGCCAGGCGTATCAGTTCCTCCAGCCACATACACACCTGTGATTGCTCAGGAGGATGACGAAGGCCCTCGTCTTGTAGAGCATTCACAGGTGGCCACGGAGGAAGACTGGTCTGACGCTTGTCAGTGGCTAATCAACGTCAGGCCAGATCTTGCCGTGGATCAGTTGGCCAGTCAACGGGACCAGCGCCCGTGGCTGGCAGGAAAGCCGACTGTTACCGCTATGCCGTCTTTGCCGTTAGCTGATCATATTGTTCATATGTTCACTGCGGCGAAGACGTCCATTAAGGCACATGGACGTTTAGCGAAGGCCCCCCACGAAGTGGCAAAGCGGTGCCGTATTACAGCTGATCAATATCAGCTATACGGTGTAGTACCGAAGCCAAGCATGGATGACCGTGCTGCGCTGGGTGAAGATACGCGGCCAGGTTCCCGGTCTGACACGGGAGCACTGTGTTCGAACGTTTTGCATTCGGCTAACACCACGTTACGTGATGCGTAAGAGAGTTCGAGGGCGTCTATTTCAGCGCTTTCGCATGTCTCACAGTTGTTACAAGGGGTAGTAACGGCATCCGCATTACGTCAGCCTAGTCCGGTGACTGTCCAGAGAGCCATCCAAGATGGAATTAACTTGGTTTTGGACTGTTTAACCCGGTCTGTAACCAGGAGTGTCCGGGCGAGGCGCACGTTTGCTCTTGACAACTTGTGCCCGTCCCAGGATTTGTATAATAGGCTGCTGCGTATGCCTATGACATGTCCTGGTCTCCTTGGAGGTGAGGGATGTAAGCATCTCCAGGAGACGGTTACCCTGGTCAATAACCAGAGGGCATTACGTGAGCAATTTGAAGTGCTCCGTAGAGAGCGCGTTCGCGCAGCTCCCCCTGCATATCATCCCCTGCAGGCTCGAGGTGGCGGTGGCCAGGTCAGAGGCCAGCCACCGGCGCAGCGTCGGCAACAGCCGTGTGCGCTTCGGTCAGCAGCGAGGGGGGTGCAGGCTCCTCCGGCGCAGCCAGCCAGGCAGCCGCCCGTGCACCGTGGTGTGCACGGTGCGGGCCGTGATGCGCGAGGATCTGGTTGTGGTAATCGTACCTGACAGGGTGATTACCACAGTAAGAGTTACCCCAGTGCATCTGCACCAGGAGACAGTTCCACTCTTGCACTTCTTATGTCCACCTCTCTCCCTAGGGGGACCAGTGGGAGGCCGATTGGCCAACCACATGCAAGAGTGGGAACGGTTGACTCAGGACCGTTTAGTCTTTTGATGGCTTTCAGTCGGGTATCATCCCGACTGGATAACAGACCCACCATCACGACTGTCTCTGGTGCCGGTCTGGACTCAAATTCCAAGAGATCCAGATCAGCGGTTGTGTATAGAGGAGGAAATAAATTCCCTCATGCTCAAGGAAGCAATTCAGCCAGCGCAAAATTGCCCGGGCTTCTATTGAACCATGTTCTTGGTAACGAAAAGCACTGGAGGGTGGAGACCAATTTTCAACCTCAAGGCATTGAACAAGTTCATAGACACACCCAGTTTCAAGATGGAAACTGTGAGATCGGTGTTGGCAGGGTTGGAGAAGGGAATGTGCACAGCTTCAATAGATTTGAAGGATGCTTATTTCCACATTCCAATAGCGAGGAGTTTCAGTCGCTTCCTGAGATTTGCATTCCAGGGCAGACAGTGGGAATTCAGGGTGTTACCCTTCGGAATTTCTACGGCTCCTCGGGTCTTCACCAGGGTGGTTCTTGCGATAACCGCATACCTCCGCAGGAGAAGCATAGCAGTCCACACGTACATAGACGACTGGCTGTTAAAAGCACACAACCAGGTTTATCAGCAAATCTGGAGATAGTTTTGAAAACTCTCACAGATTTAGGCTAGATACCGTTAAAACTCGACTAAGGGACGCAGTTTTTTGGTCAAAACACATGTACTAGAAAGGGGGGTGCGTACTATAATCGAGAACATTCCTTCCGCACATTTTTGGGTCGAAATTTTTCTTAAAAAAGTAAGATTATACCACGGAAATTGAACTAAATGTTACCCTATCCAATTCGCGCCGCCTGGCGACTATGTTTAATGTATACTCCAAAAACACCAAGCGGAAGTGAAATTATTAAATTGGGGCGCCTAAATATTGCTTATTCTTTAATACATATCACTTATTACATCAAAATTAATCCAGAATTTGACATAAAATGGCGTCGAGAAAAGATACGTGTAGAAATCACGTGATTCGCCTCCAATCGCAAAAGATCTTTATTCTAATTAGAGCGAGTACTCGGATATAAATATTCTGGACTCGGAACTCGGAAATTGCTATATATTATCATTGCGCGATAGGAACTGAACGTTCCCGTACCTGTTTGATAACCAACTCCCGTTAGCGCATAAGATTACACAGCGCCTCCAATCACAAAAGAGCCAGATAACCAACTCCCGTTAGCGCATAAGATCACACAGCGCCTCCAAACGCAAAAGAGCCATTACAATCTGTTTCTATCACGCGATTTCGATGTTTTCAAGGAGACATTTTATGCCAAAATTAGATTGATTTTGATGTAATAAACAATCTTTATTGAAGACACATGATATTTAAGCGGTCCTATTTAATAATTTCTCTAACATCATGATAATTTTTAGTCATGCATTAAACATGAGGCGGAGTGATGGTTATTTTTTATACCAATTTTCGATTTTTTAAAGGTAAGTTTTTTCCAAATTTAACAGCGTCTTATACTTGAATACAAGAGTTTTTTGGGCTGATTTTGGTCAAATTTGGGACAGCGTCCTATATTCGAGGGCGGCCTTAAAATTAGAGCTGACTCCATCCCAGAAGTTTGTTTACCTGGGAATGTTCTTCGATCTGGAGATAGGATATGTTTATCCTACTCAGGAGAGGGTACAGATACTCATCTCAGTAATACAGTCAGTGTGCAACAGTCGTCATGTCCTGGCACGGGTTTATCTGAGAATGCTGGGATTGATGGTTTCTCTGGAACCAGTCATTCCTCAGGCGGCCTTACGCAGGCGGCCGATCCAGTTATTTCTCATGACACAATGGACCCAGAGTACAGGTTCACTGGACTCAAGCGTGTCAGTGTTGGAGCCTCTAATTCATCACCTTCAATGGTGGTTGAAGACAGAGAATCTCCTGGCGGGGGTAATGTTAACCCCTCCTCACCCTCAGTTAACGATGTATACAGATGCATCGACGGAGGGGTGGGGAGCTTGCCTGGAAGAATCCACGATATCAGGGCTTTGGAATCTGGAACAGTCAAAGGAACATATCAATCTACTGGAATTACGAGCAGTAGTCCTGGGCCTGGAACATTTCTTACAGAAAGTTCAGGGCAAGAATGTTCTAATTCGATCAGACAACTCAACAGTAGTAACTTACATAAACCGCCAGGGCGGAACGAAGTCGCCCAGTCTCTGTATGATGACTTGGAAACTGCTTTGTTGGTGCCTGGATCACAGGATTACCTTGAAGGCAGTTCATATTCCGGGAAGGTTAAATCTGTTAGCAGACTCATTGAGCCGAAGGATGAGTGTTTTACCTACGGAATGGCAACTAAATCAATGTGTGGCGGATCATCTGTTCGACCACTGGGGGAAACCCAACATAGATTTATTCGCAATGAAGAAGAGTGCGAAGATGACGACGTACGTCTCTCCGATTCCAGATCCAAGTGCTTTCGCAACAGATGCTTTGGCTATCAGCTGGGTGGGAATGTATGCATACGCATTCCCTCCAGCAATCCTGATTCCAAAAATTCTTCAGAAAATCAGACAGGAGGAGTGCCAAGTGCTTCTGATCGCCCCAAATTGGCCACGCCGATCATGGTATACCGATCTGCTGGACCTTCTGGTCTGCAATCCGGTTCCTCTGGCTCTGATGGACAATATTATCTTCCAGGGCAAGAACCTTCACAACAATCCGTCAATGTTCCAATTGACTGCGTGGATGTTGTCAAGGAATCTAGAATTAAGGAGGGCTTTTCTGAGCAAGCAGCCATGTTCATGGCAAAAGCCAGGAGGGGGTCAACCTCCAGAGCATATAATTATAAAATCAACAGATTTGCGGAATGGTGCTCAAAAAGATGTATTAATCCAATGGATTCATCTATTCAGGTAGTAGCCGATTTCCTCTGTCACCTGTATGATGCCTATAGCCTCAAGCCTAACTCTATTGCTGGCTATAAGTCAGCTTTAATGACAGTTATCCCTTGCTTGGCTAGTAGGGGAAGTGATGAAGTAAATACATTAAATACTTTAATCAAAGGCATGGGCAATCTAAGACCAAGGAATCCCCCAGTGATTTCGTCTTGGTGTTTATCACTAGTGCTTCAGGTGCGAGCTGATAGGCCGTTTGAACCACTAAGCTCCATTTCTATGAAAATGTTGACGCTTAACACTGTATTTTTAATTGCTGCGGCCTCGGCTAGGCGTAGGAGTGAGATTCATGCCTTGTCAGCCGAGGCAGACCGTTTTGTGGTTACAGGGGAAGGCCTTAGGCTTCTGCCTAGGATACATTTCATGGCGAAGAACCAGTCTTTGAAATATCCGGGTCAACCGATAATTTTACCAGCTTTGACTAGGTTTGATCCTAATTCAAAACTATGGTGTCCAGTCCGAGCATTAATCCGGTACAAACAACGTACTCAGGATTGGCGGACGGACCCAACAGCGTTATGGTTGTCATATATTGAGCCCCATGGCAGGGCGTCAAAGGACACCATTTCCAGGTGGATTGTAGAGTGTATTCAATTTTGCCATAAATCCGCCATAGGTAAACAAGTTGACATGGCCAAGGCTCACAGTGTCCGAGGTGTAGTGGCTTCCACTGCCCTATTTAATGGGGTACCTGTGGATGACATTATGTCAGTAGGTCAGTGGCACTGTGAGTCAAGTTTTACCGACCATTATCTCCGTGACACCTCGAATCCTCTCGCCTTATCGATTTTGAAAAGCTAATCTAGGTGTACATATTTTGATGAGGTATCCTAATTTTTTATATATTTCACATTTAATCGATGGAAACATCTACTTTATGGGCTGCATCAGTCTTCACCAATGGGGAGGTGATGACAGCACCAATCTTCCACAAGGTCAGTCTTGTGTGTGTTGTCCATGGTTTTTTGTAATGTCACGTGACCCTTCGTTATTAATATGGTGATGGTACGTGTTTTATGTGGTTCATTATTGAGAGTATACGAAAATGAAGCCTTTTCGTTTAATGTCCTATAGTACATGGCACTTGTACGTAGAGAGCGTATGGGACATTGAGGTCATTCAGTCTTCCTCCCAAGAGGGGGGGGGGGGGGGGGGGGGAGCGCATATGACTTTTGGTCATCTCTCAGCCATCGGTTTGTGTTAGCCGATGTTTCCTATCTATTCCTGATTGTGTTTCCACACAATTTCAGAAGTTTAAGTGCCTTAATCGCAGAAAAGCGCATGGGGAAGAGCTGGCCTTTTGACCTCGCCTCCCTCCCGCCGAATTCACTGACGAATTCTGGCAATATCAAAGAGTATTAGGGAGGTAAGTATACTCTTGAAGTGAAATAAACGAAATCACGGATTTCTTTTTTCACGAGAGAGTTGATACTTACCTCCCTAATACGGACCCGGCCTCTCGCCCCACTGAGGCTCGGTCTTCAGGCTCTTATTATGTTGCATGTGTGTCAGCCAGTAAATTAGTCAGAGGAAGTACTAGTCGGTGCATGCACCGTGGTGGGGCTGGCATCCGCCTGACTGACCTCTGACTACCTGCCCATAAGGGGCACCTTTCTTTTTAAATCTGAGTGTTTTATTAAGTGAAAGCCGATATTTAGCAATATCAAAGAGTATTAGGGAGGTAAGTATCAACTCTCTCGTGAAAAAAGAAATCCGTGATTTCGTTTATTTTACTTGAAATGCCAATATTAGAGGTAGGTGGTACAGGTGCCTTGGGCCTCTTGTACAATATTTTAACCCTTGTGATAAATTACGATTTATTAATTTAATATGTTGATATGTTTTACCTGCAGAAAACTGTTCCATTTGGTGATGGTGTTGTTTCTACATTAGATACCTGTATTGGTAGTGAGGTGTGTGAAGAGCTTTGGTGTGCACACAGGTATGCAATAATTAAAATTTTGTTTTAAATTTTAAAATGTTAATTAGCTTCATTTTTAGCTCACCTGGCCCAAAGGGCAATGTAAGTTTATGCCATGGCGACCATCCGTGGTCTATCATCCGTCCGTCTTCCGTCAACTTTTGCTTTAAAACACTACTCCTCATTGACCACTTGGCCGATTTCAACCAAATTTGGGTGGAAGGACCCTATAGTAGTAGGCTCCAGAACTCCATTCGGAATTTTGATTCCTCAATTTTATGGGTCAAAATCTTAGATTTTATTAACAATCTGCCGGAAATTGTCAAAATGCTTCTTCTCCTTATCATTTTGACCGATTTCAACCAAATTTGGCTGGAAGACCCAATGGTCATAGGCTCCAGAAATTCCATTCAGAATTTTGATTCCTCAATTTTTTTGGTCAAAATCTTAGATTTTATTAAAAATTTACCGGAAATTGTCAAAATGCTTCTTATCATTTTGACCGATTTCAAACAAATTGGGCTGAAAGGACCCAATGGTTATACGCTCCAGAACTACCATTCAGAATTTTGATTTATCAATTTTTTTGGATGAAAATCTTAGATTTTATGAAAAATGTACTGGAAATTGTCAAAATGCTTTTTCTCCGTTGCTCAATGGTTGTAGGCTCCAGTACTTCCATTCAGAATTTTGATTCATCAACTTTTTGGGTGAACATCTTAGGTTTTATGAAAAATGTACCTGAAATTGTCAAAATGCTTCTTACCATTGTGAGTGATTACAACAAAATTTGGTTGAATGGACACATAATGGTCGTAGGCTCCAGAAGTTCCATTCAGAATTTTGATTCATCAATTTTTTATGTGAAAATATGAAATTTTATTAAAAATATACTGGAAATTGTCAAATTTCTTCTTCTTACCATCTTGACCAGTTTTAACCAAATTAGGCTGAAAGGATCCTATGGCCATAGGCTCTAGAATTTCTATTCAGAATTTTGATTCGTCAATTCTTTGCGTGAAAATCTGAGATTTTATGAAAAATGTACCGGAAATTGTCAAATTGCTACTCCTTAGCTGCTTGACATATTTCAACCAAATTTCAGTAATGGATTTTATGGTGGTAAGCTCTAGAAATTCTGCTCAGAATTTTGATTGATAAATTTTTTGTGTGAAAATCTAGATTTTATGAAAAATTTACCAGAAATTGTCAAAATGCTGCTTCTACTTAGTTGCTTGACATATTTCAAACAAATTTGCCTAGGTAATAGCATAGCTAAAACTGGATTCCTCCATTCTTTCTCTTCCACCAGCCGACACATAGACCAAGGTTTGGATGGGGTTGAGATAATCACCAATGGAAGTGGTAGCCATCATCAACTCCGCAAAGCTTATGTTCGAGTTGATCTGATCAAATCTGCTACAATGAAGGTATGAACACATTGAAAATAAAATACAATAAGTCTTTTATAAAAATGTACTTCTGCTGCTCAAACTGGCTTTAACCCTTTAACACTCATATCAGCCAAAGACAGCTTCTGCAGTGGTCTTGAAAAATGTCCATTTGCAGACCAAGAGAAGACTATTTTTGAAAATATATCACTTGAATGACTAGCTCGATAACGGAGCCAGCCATTCTAGTGGTAAATTTTCAAAAATGGTCTTCTCTGTTCTGCAAATGGACAATGCCATTTTCTATGAGAAAATTGCAATTTTCGTGAGCAAATTCGAGGGTCTACGGGTAAAGAGCACTAAAGTCCATAATAAGTGCTTTCTGCTGCATTGGCTGAATGTTGAATGAATGTAATGCTGGTGTATTTGTGTGGACAAAGGAGGGATCTGATCTGTCACTCAAGTATCTGACTTCATACTCAGTTACGTTCCTAGACATCATAGACATCATAATCATGATGATGTATAACTCTATCAGGAAAATCAACAAGTTTGTCACTAGTGTACGAATTGTATGGCTTTGATAATTTTAGAATTTAACACTGAATATTTTGAAACTAATTTGATTGCCATAGGCAACAACAGCCCCAAGTCAAATTAAGTTATAAATATTCAACAGCTTACCTGTACAGTTACCTTCAAAGTCATATTCGGAAAATTGAGTTTTCAAGTGGGCGTAGCTTATCTAGAAATGAGCGTGGCATAGCTCGAATTGGGTCCCTACATTGTTTTGTTATCAACACAGTTGATCTCAAATTTAGCCCTTTAATTGTAAAATCAGCCAAAAATACATTTGCCTTAAAGAATGTCCGTTTTGCAAAGAAAAGAAGAAAATTTTTTTAATTTGCCATGAGGGTTCTCGCTCGTTAACTGAGTCAGTAATTTCTGTGTTAAATTTTCTAAAACAAAATTTCTCTTGGTCTGAAAATGGACCTTCAATGAAGACATTTTTTTTTTCTTTACCAGTTCTGAGCATTAACCGTTTAATCCTCGAATTTGTTGAAGAAAATTTCAGTTTTCTCATAGAAAATGTCCATTTGCAGACCAAGAGAACCTCTGCTACAAGTGCTAGGCCTCAAAGTAGATCTAAGATCTCTGATCTTGGGTCGGGTGCAGGGGTGTAACACTTTATCTGGGTACCAAGCCAGGTATTTGGAGCGAGTTGCCAACCATAGCACTAAACAACTCATCTTTCATGACAGTTAATATTATGAATATCCGTCATGGTGCTCGCCGTGTGAGTTCCCGCCAGGCATGTGCAGCACCGGGCCCCCCCCCCCCCCCCCCCCCCAGTCTCGAAGGGGTCCACCCAAGCTACTGGTTGTAAAGTTTGTGGACCTTGGAGAAAATGGAAGAAGATCGTCCAACCTAAAGTACAAGTAAGCAAACCGCTGACTATCATGCAATGGAATGCTGAAGGAGTTTCTAACAAGAAAACAGAGCTTAACCAAATTCTCAAGGAGAAAGGCGTAGATGTCGCGTGTATCCAAGAAACTCATCTAAATGCCAACAGAAGATTCTGTATAAGAGGATTTCAGTGCTTCAGATCTGACAAGGATGGGAGACATAAAGGAGGAGTCATAACCCTGGTCCGAAATAACCTAAATGCCATTGAAGTTCAGAGAGACATGGACGGACCTGAAATTCTCACAATCAAGATAATTCCAGAGAAACATCCTATCACTGTTGTCAACTATTACTGCCCTAATAATCAACCATTGAATCTCAGAAAAATCCCAGTTCACCCAGATTCAACTATCGTTGCTGGTGACCTCAACAGTCATTCTCAGTTATGGGGCTATCATTCTACTGATAGGAGGGGTGAGGACATTGAAAATTGAATGGATGAGCAGAAGCTGATTCTCTTGAATAAGGCAGATGACCCCCCTACATTCTACTCAAGACGATGGCATACCTCAAGTTCTCCTGATCTAGCATTTTGGACAGAAAATCTACATCAAGAATCTTTGCGTATTGTTGGGGAACAACTTGCAGGCAGTGATCACCGCCCTGTTTTCATTACCATTAACATGGATGTTGAGATTGACCGGATACAGACTCCTCGATGGAACTATAAGAAAGCAGACTGGGACAGATATCAGAAAGAGAGTGACAGATTGGTAAAAGACATTGATGTCAAAAACCAAAATATCAATAAAGTTCTTAAAGAGCTTAACTCTGCTTTACTCTCTGCTGCTGGGAAATGCATTCCTAGGGGATCCAGGAAAAATTACAGACCTTACGGGAGTATGTCTCTGCAAAAGTTACACGAAGAAATGTCCAACACAAGGGAAATTGCAGAGAATGTCCCAACAGAAACCAACCATGTGAGACTCCAACAATCCAAGGCAAAATATCTGAAATCCAAAATCAGAGCTACCAGAGAATCGTGGAGAGAAAAAACGTCAAGCTTAAATCTTGAAAAAGACACGAACAAACTCTGGACGCTTGTGAAGCATTTTAACGATGAAAACACCAGAGTACCGAATATAACTCTTGAAGAGGATTGTGAAATTAAAACAGGAGAGGCTGCTGCTGAACACTGCTTGTATGTTTCAGAAAGTAAGCAATCTAGATGTGTCAGTGAGTTGTAAAAAAGCTGCAATGAAGTCAGCAAAGCGGAACGGAGAGACACAAATACATGCCGCTGGAATGGATGAGCTTCTGACCATCAGTGAGTTGGAGAAAAAACCCCAGGAAGTCTCCAGGACCAGATGGAATAACCAATGAGATGTTGAGGAATCTGGGAACTATTGGAAAGCACAAGCTTTTGGAGGTTTTCAACCACAGTTGGTACACAGGAGAAGTTCCCCAGTCTTGGAGAGAGGCCAATATGATCCCTGTACTGAAAAAAGGCAAGAATAAATCCAAAGCAGCAAGTTATCAACCTATCAGTCTGACTAGTTGCACTGTCAAAGCCATGGAAAGAATCCTCAACCAGAGACTTCTTCGACATCTCGAAAGCAACAATCTCTCAGCGGATGAACAAAATGGCTTCAGAAAGTGTAGATCTACTGAGGATCAAACAGCGTATCTGACACAGTCTATTGAGGAGGCGTTCCAACAGAAAAAGCATACCATCACCGTGGGGGTTGATCTGCAGAAGGCATTTGATAAAGTATGGAAGCATGGACTCCTCCAAAAGCTCAGGACCAGTGATATTTCTGGAAAAATGTACAGCTGGATATGCCAGTATCTCCACAACCGAAAGGCATCAGTACAGCTGAATGGGACGAGCAGCAATAAAGTCCTGCTACGACATGGTGTACCTCAGGGTGGTGTAGTCTCTCCCACCCTCTTCACAATATTCATCAATGACCTGATGAAGAACCTTCCAATGGGAGTCAGAGCTGCATTGTATGCTGACGATCTGGTGATGTGGAGCAGCGAGGAGTATGTGTCAACAGCCAATTACTGCATGCAACTCGCAGTTGATCACCTCAGTTCTTGGGTTACAAGATGGTTTGTCCAGATCAACAAAGAGAAGACAGTCGCAACTCTATTCACACTATCCACTAAAAAGGAACACAAGACAAGTCTGAAAATTGGTGACTCAGTTCTGCACTTTGAGGACGAAGTAACTTATCTTGGTCTGATATTTGACAAAAGACTAACCTGGAAGGCGCAAATCAGAAAAGCTGAAGGTATAGCCAAGCGAAGACTGGCAGTTATGCGGAAGCTCTCTGGAACAAAATGGGGAGCTAACATGAAAATTCTGAAACAGGTTTACTCTGGATCAGTTAGGGCAATCATCGAATACGGCTCATCATCATAGATGACAGCTGCTACAAGCACCCTTCAGACATTGGATACGGTACAAAATCAAGCTCTTCGTATCATAACAGGGTCTATGAAGACCACTCCAATAGCAGCGATGGGAAAACTTACCAATATCCAGCCACTCCAGCAGAGACGAGAAATCAAGGCCAAGATTCAATACAAGAAATTCAAATTGATGACTCACCATCCCATGCATATGCTGACTCACCAATATGTCTAGAGGAAGGCTCAAAAGGAATAATTTCTTATTAACTTCAAAGAAAATTGAAAGAAACAGAGAGTCGGACACATTCCCCAGATGTAGAAACATAACTGCTATCTGGGTCATTCCGTATAAGATGGACCAATGCCCGTCAACTCATAGTCACGGATTTCCTTCAAACTTTCTCAGTGTGAGCATATGGATGTTTTAGTTGAGCATGACAATTTTTTAACTGATATGTGAAATACTTTTTGAAAAATGCCCTCTCAAAGACCCCTATGCTAAAATTGACAAAAGTTTCAAGTACAAATCCAATGTTTGAGTCATCATATCTCATCCAATATACTGTTTACAATACTAGATCTTTTCATTCTAATGCTCTGGTCAGCATACTTGAGGAAAATAACAAGCAATATGTGTTGACTTGTTTTGGGTGTGTTTTAGGGGTCACCAAAAATGTTAAAAACAGCTAATTTTCCTGTTTCAACAAAATTTGGTGATACAGTAAAATGTATATTATAGTTGCTGTAACTAAATGATTTCTACCCAGTTCACTAGAGCTAATATTAGCTTAGTAATATTTACTGACTAACAGCAAGGTTTGCTCATCAAAAAATTTTGGGGGCCAAATGCACCACCCCTGTTCACAAAAGAGGGCCAACTTCATCGCCTATTAAGTCAAAATAACCCCTTTCAATTTTTATTTTATTTTGGTGAATGGTAGATATATGGTCAATAGTTACATGGTTAAAAGTTGCACTCTTACATTTGTTCCCTTTTGGAGCAATGGCATATTAGAAATGTGATATTTTTGTAAAACTTGTACGATATTCCATTTTTGGGGGTTAATAATTTTAAAATTATAGGGCCTAGAGGCATGAAACAAGCGATACAACCAGTTCTCCTGCTATATTAGAAGAACCAATCAGCATTCCCTGGTTATATAATACATAAACATCGATTTTCTGGACCCAAAGACCTGACTCTGTTAAAATTTGACATTTTTCGCGACAATCTAATTTGTTTTAAAAAGTTTAAAATATCTCCACTTTAGCATTTTAGATACTTTTTCATCATAGGTGGACATTGAATGGTATATTATGGTCATATTAGTACAGCTACATGGACTTCTATGGCCATTTATAGACAATTTTGACACACTGCGACCAGGCCAATATGTGTAATCTCTCATACTAAAGTATGCCTAAATGTCACCCATTTCATGGAATTATTTAATAAACTGAGACAGGCATTGGTTAATACACATGATATAATATAAAAGTGTTAAGAGATAGTACATAATACTACATACCTCAGCAATAATTGATGATACGGTACATGATCCAGCATATACCGCTCCTCCAAATTATTTAAATAGTCCATTTATAAAGTCGATATCAGTTTGTGGAAAAGTGTACTGCCGGTCAGTTGCTGTCAATGGTGTTGACACCTTACTTAGAATGTCACAGAAAGGAACCCAGCACTGGTCTGTGCGCCTTGGCCAACTAAAGGATCGAGCTGGTCCATGCGGCTTCATAAACGAAATGAGACAGTCCTCATTTTCTAGACTAATTTCTAACACTATGCCAAACCACCAATTTTTGTCATACAATGCACCAACATAGTCACTCAAAGACCGTTCCATAGGGATATTTAAATTCTGAATCTCTGATGACATACCAGGTTGTGTGTTAGAAAATGACCGAGTGTATGAAACATCATCAGTTGAAATTCGCTTTACTGTGATAGAGTTAGTGTCATTTGGAACAAACGAATGGAATGACCTGGTTCCTTGCACTGTTTTGGCAAGGAGATACCGCTCTTCCAACATTGTATGATGGCTCTGGATCTCATCTTTACTAACTAAGAAGAACTTGATCTTGCTTATGTTCTGTTGGCTGAATTCATACAATTCACTAGCATTTTGTATAAGCGCTGTTTGCAGACTAGCCCTTGCGGCTAAGCGCTTCACTGTGCCACCGATACCGTCGCAAACACCTTTACCATGGCTGGTAGCAAAGAAATGCCATTCTGCCTTAATATCAAAATCTGAATAATGATGGCAGACATTAATAAAGTTTTTGAAGTTCTTGTATTGTCCTGCACACCCATCACTAAAGTATTTAATTATATGAATATTGGGATAGTTTTCCTTCAAATATCTTGTAAAAATCTCCTGAAAACAGTACACAGTATTTGTTTCGTGTTTCAGACACTCAGAGATGAAGCATACATTTTCTTCATTCAACTTTCCATAAGCCTTAACATAAAATGTCAAAGGATGTATCGTGACTTGAGAATTGTTCCAATAAAATCCCTGTACACAATCTTGCACAATAATGCTGTAATTTTCAGCAAAGTCGAGAACAACAATGGCAGTAGTGTCATCTAAATCATGTTTGCACGCTTTCAAGAATTCACTTTGAGATTTCGCTATGAAGGAATGTGGTGTTAATTCTTGGATCCGTTGACATAATATAGAAATAAAATCTTCAACTGATACTTCTCGGCGCATGATTTCAATTCGGTCTGTGGATACCCATTCATTGAATTTAATGATGTCATCCTCATCCATTTGCTCGTAAAGGTCTTGCTCTAAGTAAGTTTTGAGAAATGCAGTTCCTGGACACTTCACATCATTGCAGCATGCAATTTCTGGAACTACTGTCACACAGATTTGTTAATTAGGTTATGATAGTCTTCAGAGATAACATCCACCATAAACTTTACATTTTGGTGTTTTTCGCATACACAAACATTGTGGCTGCCGCTAGAAGAAACAGTTACACACCATTTGGGTCTTAACTCAACAAATTTAGAGAAACCAATTTTAAGTCCAGTTTCTGTTTTGAAATTAGCATGTACTTCCTTCAAATTTGTCAGGATTAGCCATTTTTGCTTATGTTCTTTGGTACCACAAATTCTTATAGTAACAAAATAATTTTTCCCGGGTAATAGTCTAGATACAGTATCATCTTGGTAGTAGTTAATAACACTATCTAGTGTATGCTGATCAAGCTTATTTCTTTTAAAGGTTTCACGATCAGCGAGTATTCCATCATTCTGCGCAAGTTGTCTGGCTTGTTTCACCATATAATGCGTAACACCACATGCCTGAAAAACCTGAACAGTTTTATCTATCGACCATGATTTAGGTGTAATAGTCAATACTTGTATCTTTTGATTTCGTGATGACACAGACAGTTTTTCATTCATGTTCGATACCAAGTAGTCCACATCTAACTTAGAATCACATGTACATTCAGTTTGTGAAGTGTCAGCAACTAATTTATTAGGTGGAAAACCTAGGTGGGATGCCACTTGACTTGTTGTTGCTTCTGCCATTTGTTTGATTTTTCGTTTACCATATGATACTTTCCTTTCTGAATGGACACTCTTTAGGGGAGAAACTCCAACTGCTGAGAAACTAGAGTTGAGGCATTCAGCATTACTGTACAAAGTATCTGCTATGGCCATTGATTCCGGTTCACTGTCACTACAATCTGTCAGGTTATTAATTTTCTGAAAACAATGATGGCAAATCTTTTGGCCAGGTTGCTTTCTCTCTCTAGTTTTCGACTGTATTAATGCCACAATTTCTTGATCTATATTAACTAGTCCCTTTTTAATAAGCTTTTTGTGAACTTATAGGGGATCACAACATGAAGTGTTCTGCTTCATCATCGGGAATATATGCAGATAGTGTTTCTTGTGGCAACAGCACACTGTTTCTAAACTATCCTCACTCTGGCCGCTTCTCATTGCAACAAGTGTTTTATCTGTAACCGTCAATTGTACAACATCATTTACAGAGCATTTATCCGTAAACTTATGACATTTATCATTAGTGAGACGTCCAACTGAACAAAATGTCTCTGGTAATTCAGCCATTGTGCAACGTGTCCTAGTCAAAGTTTACACTTTTCAAATTAAAAGGCCTAATTTATCATTAAAATGTATAGTGAATTATTAAATTTCTAAAGTAAATATCTAAACATTTGTGTATCAGCAACAATGTCAATGTTTTAAAGCAGTAATTATTAAACACTTTCACTGGTCATGCTGCCTAATCTTGATCACTTAAAATGCTTGACTGAACTCTTGTTGATAGCAATACTTGCATGCAGATCTCTGAGAAAAACTGAGACCGTGTGACTAATCAATATCACCTCACTACCTATGTCTATTACAGCAATTGACCTAATTATATACAAAGCTCTGAAGGTTGAGTTATTTTCTCTAGATATGAAATCTCTCAGTCTTTATTAACACTGGATAACTCAAGACTGAGTGATGAGCTGTTGCAGCTCGACCAGCTTACAGGACAAACTCTGTACCTGGTGTATATTTTGAAAATGATTTGACTGAAAATTATTGATGGCTAAGTCAGCAACAACTTATAGTCAAATTGTTTTTTAAATATTCTCCAGGCAATATGTTATTCCCATTGAAAATGTTGTTGAATAATGACTTGTAGTTTACCCACAAAAATGTCAAATTTTAACAAAGTAAGGTTTTGACATCTCTAAAATCCATGTTTATCTATTTTGTAAAAGGGAAATGCTGGTTGTTTCTTTTAATAAGGCAGGGAAACGCGCTACATCTCTTGTTTCATACTTCTAGAGTGTATACTTTTAAAATTATTAACCCCCCAAAATCGAATATCATACAAGTTTTTGAAAAAATATCAGATTTTGTATTTGTCATAGCTCTAAAAGGAAACAAATGTAAGAGTGAACCTTTTGGCCCTGTAACCATTGACCATATATATAACATTCACCAAAATATTTAAAAAAATTGAAAGGGGTTATTTTGAAAAAAGATGTTATGAAGTCACCCCATTTTGGCGAACAGGGGTGGAGTAATGGCTCCCACAAAATTTTTGCGGAGCATATCTTGCCATTAGGTAATAAATATCACTAAAATAGCAGTAGCTCTAGTTAACAGGATAGAAATCATTTGTGTAAACCAAATACAAATACATTTTACGGCATCACCAAATTTGGATTAAAATATGAAAAATCACATTTTTGGCATTTTTGACGACCCCTAATACATGCCTAAAACAGGTCAGCATAAAATGCTTGTGATTTTCTCGAACTATGGTGACAGACTGTTAAAATAAAAAGACCTAGTATTGTGAGCACTGTAGTCTGTGAGATATGAAGCCTCAAAGATAGAAATTTTGTTACAAATTTTTGTCAATTTTAGGCAGGGGGTATTGGATAGGCCAGTTTTCAAAAAGTATTTGACCTTTCACTATAATACTTGGAATTTCCTGTTAGTACATACATATGCTTACTCTGACAAAGTTTGAAGGAAATCTGAAACTATGACTTGACGGATTTCAAAAATTTTGGTCCTTATATGGAATGACCCATCTCTGAGAGGGAACCGTGGAAAGCTTCTGAAATAGAAAACACAATTTCAATCTGGTCCTCGATTTCAGGGATTGAAAGCAAGGGAGATCAAGCAGAGGTGACAAACAAAGTTCTTGCATTGAGTGATATTGCAGAAAACTACCCTGAGGAAGAGTGGATACATGTTTATACAGTTGAATCAGCTATCCAGGCTGTCAAGAATGGAGGGGCAGGTGCTCACATTAGGTTTCCATGTGGAGATATAACAGACTGATACTTGCCAACAGGGAAGCACTGTAGCAATTACACTGCAGAAATCCAGGCACTGATCTTAGCTAGCCAAATGCTGGTACAACGAAAAACCAGAAATTAAAATATTGTCTTCCTGAGGCTGACAGACTCCCTCTCAGCGCTCCAGGAGCTGGAGAATGGAAAGGAAAGTACAGATTTAATTCATGAAAATCTTACGCAACTGGCTAAGGAGAACAATGTCAACTTACAGTGGATCCCCTCGCATTGTGGCATATTAGGAAATGACAAAGCTGATCAACTGGCTAAGGAAGGGTCAAATAAAGAAGAATTCAACTACGAAGAACTGAAGCATATCATTAAAGCCACAAGAACCACCAGCAGGCAGCATAATGATGCAATACACAGCCTCAGTAGGGATGATCAGACATGTATCTTCAGATTGAGGATTGGTCACAATCTTCTCAATGCACATCTTCACCGTCTCAAGATTACAGATTCTGCACTTTGTGAGTGCCAGCAGTCAGAAGAAACAGCAGAACATCTCTTGCAGCACTGCCAGCGATATGAACAGGCTAGGAGACGCTTCTGGCCTATTGAAGTATCTTTTGAAGAGAAGATCAGAGGAGACAGAGACAGTTTGATGACTACTTCAGCTGTCATGCTCCAAATAAGGAAATCAGTCTGAGATTATTGTCATGAGAAAGATGAAAGCAAGAAGAAGACCAAGAGAAAGTTATTTTTGAAAATCTACCACAGGAATGACTGGCTTGGTTATCGATCCAGTAATTCCAGTGATAAATGTCCAAAAATAGCCTTCTCTTGGTCTGCAAATGGACATTTCTCAAGACGACTGCAGAAGGTGTTTTTGGCTGATATGAGTGTTAAAGGCTTAAAAGGTTAAGACAACGCATGAGGCATTCAGTGAGTGTCACCACTACAGAGAAAGATGCACTTGTTTTGTCAGTAATTTTATCCAAGCCATAAGATATACCTTCTGTTGATAGCCAGCCATCATGCTCCTTTATTAGCTCACCTGACCAGAATGGCCAAGTGAGCTTATGCGATGGCGACCATCTGTCGTCTGTATGTTGTCTGTATGTCGGATGTCATCTGTCGTCCGTCATCCGTCGTCTGTCGTCCGTCAACCTTTTCTTTAAACAACTTCTCAAGAACCACTAGGCTGATTTCAATTATATTTGGCAGGAAGCATCCCTATGGCATAGAGATTCAAGTTTGTTCAAACGAAGCCGATCGGCCAAAATCCAAGATGGCCGGCGGCCAAAATTGCCAATTTTTAGAAACACTAAAAATTTCACTTCAAGAGTATACTTACCTCCCTAATACTTTTGATATTGCTAAATATTGGCTTTCACTCAATAAACACTCAGATTAAAACAGTTAGGTGCCCCTACTGGGCAGGGAGTCAGAGCGTAGTCTGGCGGATGCCAGCCCCACCACCGCGCATGCGCAGACTAGCACTTCCTCTTTGCTAGATTATTGGCAGAGAGATCACACATGTTCTTTTGTGCAAAAGCTTTTCCTTGCTCTTAAACTGTTAAATTCATAACTTGGTTGTGTTATTTTGGAGTGATAGTCACTGATTAGGATGGCAGGAAGGATCACTTCGCCAAAGGGGGACCTAGGACCTTTGAATCAGGTGACTTCTAGTAAAATTAGCGAGTTTTCTTTCCCGGTGTATTGTGTTTCCGGGACTCGCGTTTACCGTGATAAGCGCCTTGGTTAGTTGGTTTATGTCAACTCGGTGCTACCTAAGGCTAATTTCTCTTTCTGTTTATGTCCACAGGTCTGTATGACGCTAGGTGGTGGCATCACAGCAGCAGAGAGTTAGTTTTCTCTCCACCATGGTTCCATTTCCTACTAACACTGTTAGGTTATCTAACCAAATGATTTATGTCCAGTGAGTTGGAGGCCTAGTATAAAGGTCTTCTCGCTTTGCCCTCTTGATCCAATTCCTTCCCCATGAGGTGGAGAGAGTTAAGAGGCGTGCAGGTGGTGGAGTACTCCGGTTCGTCACGTTGGATGGTTTGTCTATACAAGGTGTCAGGTATCTAGTTATTGATAATGTGGTGATGTTAATTATAGTAAGCAAAGGGAGATAATTAACATTTTTGCCAGAAAAGAGTTATCTATGTGTATCTGATGGTTGTGTAGTCGACGTATCCATTCAGCATACAATTCGTCCTCGCACTTGGATGTTTGTTGGGATCGATTTTTTCCTGTCACGGGATTAATGACGTCATAATCAGCCTGGCTATGTATTTATCAGCAATTCAAGTTGCAATGCTGGTTTCTGATGTATATTGATCTTTATGATCGTTTTCCTTCTCTTTGAGTTGGTTTGAGTGTCTAAGCTTAACTAGTTTGCTCATACTCCTCGTCCTTTGCCCTGTTTCAGGGACCGGGTTGCGCGTCCTGTGGACGATTTCTGCATGATAAGTTCTTGCCTCATCTTTGCTATCAATGTAGCCCTTGTGGTCCCTCGGGTAATTGTGAGATATGTAAGCACTGGGGGGGCGAGTTAATGTCCGAATTCTTGTGCTTGCAGGCGACGGACAAGGTGGTAGAGGAGGAGAAGAAGAAGAAGCGGAAACGAGAGGTTGTAAGTAGGAAGGGTAAGGGGAAGGCCTCGTCCGCGGTGGATATGGAGGCCTTCCGGACCGAGATGTTGGGAGAGATGAAGAGGACAATAAAGGATTTGGTTCCAGAGTTGCTTCGTGGCATGCTTCCTGGACCAAATCCTTTACTGTCCTCATCATCGGCTTCGGAGCAGGTAATCCCCGCCTCTGGATCGGTTTTCCTTAGACCGCTTCCGTTGTTCGACGATTCAGAGGTGGCCCCATTAGAGGGGGCGTTCCACGACCCTGGCAGCAGGCTTATTGCCGCGCCGATAGGGGACCGTGGACGGTTGTCGCTGGAACCCGCGGGCTGCTTATCAGTCCAGGGGTATCCGCACGCCGCGGTGGCCAGTACCTCCTATGGCACCGTTCCTGGTCAGCCCGGGTTAGCTCTCTTTGCTGACCCGGGGTCTAATCTTTCTGACCAGGGTGATGAGGATTACCTGCTAGGGTCGCCGTCTGACGACGTGGACATGGATGAAGACGTTTGTGCACCCCTCGCGGGGAATACAGGCGACTTCTTCCACGGTTTTACTCACCCTGGAGTAGAGTCCGCGGCTCAGGTGGTGGCCCAGGGCGCTGCTGATGGCCAGCGGTACCGCATACCTCGGCTTGCCGAGGGTGTTGCTGGTGCTGGCCGGGCCCGTGGTGGGGCGATATGTGCCCCGCGCTCTGCCACGGCGCCTGCTCCTGGTCAAACCAGTGATATTGTCATGCCGGTGCTGTCAGGCTCGCATGTTTTCCCTGGCTTGCCAGGTGTATCAGCGTACCCGCGGTCAAGCTCTGCTGCTTGCGCTCAGGAGGAAGACGAAGGCCCCCGTCTTGTAGAGCGCTCGCAGTTAGCCACGGAGGAGGATTGGTCGGACGCTTGCCAGTGGTTGGTGAGCGTTAGGCCTGATCTGCCCGTGGAGCAGTCGGCTAGCCAGCGTGACCATAGGCCGTGGTTAGCTGGGAAACCGACTGCTAACGCTATGCCTTCTCTGCCGCTGGCGGAGCATGTCGTTGACATGTTCGAGGCAGCGGAGTCGTCCATTAAGTCGAGTGGACGTCTCGCGAAGGCCCCTCGCGAGGTGGCCAGGCGTTGTCGCATCGTGCCCCTGGATTACCAGCGGTACGGTGTGGTACCCAAGCCCAGCGTGGATGACCGTGCGGCTTTGGGTGAGGATGCGCGGCCAGGCTCCCGTTCTGACACGGGGGTCTTGTGCTCGAACGCGTTGCGTTCGGCGAATACCGCGTTGCGTGATGCGGAGGAGAGTGGGAGGGCTTCGATTGCCGCTCTGTCCCACGTCTCCCAGCTGTTACAGGGGGTAGTAACGGCATCCGCGTCGCGCCAGCCAAGTCCGGTCACGGTCCAGCGAGCCATCCAGGATGGTATTAACCTGGCGCTGGACTGTATGACTCGGGCGGTGACCAGGAGTGTCCGGGCAAGACGCACGTTTGCCCTGGACAATCTGTGCCCGTCTCAGGACCTGTACAATAGGCTACTGCGTACGCCTATGACGGGTCCTGGTCTTTTTGGAGGTGAGGGATGTCGACACCTCCAGGAGACGGTCACCCTGGTGAATAACCAGAGGGCGCTGCGCGAGCAGTTTGAGGTGCTGCGTCGTGCTAACGTTCGCGCCGCGCCCCCTGCGTATCGTCCCCTGCAGGCTCGAGGTGGTGCTGGCCAAGTCAGAGGCCAGCCACCGTCGCAGCGTCGGCCTCGGCCGCGTGCGATTCGGCCAGCAGCGAGGGGGGCGCAGGTTCCTCAGGCGCCGTCAGCCAGGCAGCCGCTCGCGCACCGAGGTGCGCGTGGGGCGGGGCGGGGCGCGCGAGGATCTGGGCGTGGTTATCGGTCCTGACGGGACGGTTACCGCGGTAAGAACCACTCCGGTGTTTATGGCGACGGGGACAGTGCCGCTCTTGCATGCCTCGTGTCCACCTCTGTCCCTAGGTGGACCGGTAGGAGGCCGGCTAGCCGTCCACATGCAAGAGTGGGAACGGTTAACTCAGGACCGTTTAGTCTTGCGATGGCTTTCCGTCGGGTATCATCCAGAGTGGATGACAGGCCCGCCGTCGCGACTGTCTCTAGTGCCAGTCTGGACTCCCATTCCGAGAGATCCAGAGCAAAGGTTGTGTATCGAGGAGGAGATAGATTCCCTCGTACAAAAGGGAGCTATTCAGCCGGCACAAAGGTGTCCGGGCTTCTATTCAACCCTGTTCTTAGTAACAAAACGCACCGGAGGGTGGAGACCGATTCTCAACCTCAAGCCATTGAACAAGTTCATCGAGACGCCCAGTTTCAAGATGGAAACGGTGCGCTCGGTGTTGGCGGGGTTGGAGAGGGGGATGTGGACGGCGTCGATAGATTTGAAGGACGCTTATTTCCACATCCCCATCCACGGGAGTTTCTGTCGCTTCCTGAGATTTGCATTCCAGGGCAGACAGTGGGAATTCAGGGTGTTGCCCTTCGGAATTTCCACGGCTCCTCGGGTTTTCACCCGTGTGGTTCTTGCGATCACAGCATACCTCCGCAGGAGAAGCATAGCAGTCCACACGTACATAGACGACTGGCTGTTAAAGGCACACGACAAGGAAGCTTTATCGGCCAATCTGTTGATTGTTTTGAAAACTCTCTCGGATTTGGGCTGGATGATAAATTTTCCGAAATCAGAGCTGACTCCATCCCAGAGGTTTGTTTACCTGGGAATGTTCTTCGATCTGGAGACGGGATATGTTTATCCTACTCAAGAGAGAGTGCAGAAACTCATCTCGTTAATTCAGTCAGTGTGCGACAGTCGTCATGTCCTGGCACGGGTTTACTTGAGAATGCTGGGGTTGATGGTTTCTTTGGAACCAGTCATTCCTCAGGCCGCCTTACGCAGGCGGCCGATCCAGTTGTTTCTCATGACACAATGGACCCAGAGTACAGGTTCGCTGGACTCGAACGTGTCAGTGTTGGCGCCTCTGATTCACCACCTGCAATGGTGGTTGCTCACAGAGAATCTCTTGGTGGGGGTTATGCTGACCCCTCCCCACCCTCAGGTGACTGTGTATACAGATGCATCGATGGAGGGCTGGGGGGCTTGCCTGGAAGAGTCCACGATATCAGGGCTTTGGAATCTGGAACAGTCAAAGGAACATATAAATCTACTGGAGCTAAGAGCAGTAGTCCTGGGCCTGGAACATTTCTTACAGAAAGTTCAGGGCAAGATTGTTCTTATTCGTTCAGACAACTCAACAGTTGTGACTTACATAAACCGCCAGGGCGGAACGAAGTCGCCCAGTCTCTGTATGATGACATGGAGACTGCTTTGTTGGTGTCTGGATCACCAGATTACCTTGAAAGCAGTTCATATTCCGGGAAGGTTAAACCTGCTAGCAGACTCATTGAGCCGAAGGATGAGTGTTTTACCCACGGAATGGCAACTAAATCAATGTGTGGCGGATCGTCTGTTCGACCATTGGGGGAAACCCAACATCGATTTGTTCGCAACGAAGAAGAATGCGAAGATGACGACGTACGTCTCTCCGATTCCGGATCCAAGCGCTTTCGCAACAGATGCGTTAGCTATCAGCTGGGGGAGAATGTATGCATACGCATTCCCTCCAGCAATCCTGATTCCAAAAATTCTTCAGAAAATCAGACAAGAGGAATGCCAAGTGCTTCTGATCGCCCCGGATTGGCCAAGCCGATCATGGTATACGGATCTGCTGGACCTTCTGGTCTGCAATCCGGTTCCTCTGCCTCTGATGGATGATATTATCTTCCAGGGCAAGGTCCTTCACAACAATCCGTCAATGTTCAGATTGACTGCGTGGATGTTGTCAAGGAATCTAGAATTAAGGAGGGCTTTTCTGAGCAAGCAGCCATGTTTATGGCCAAAGCCAGGAGGGGGTCAACCTCCAGAGCATATAATTATAAAATCAACAGATTTGCAGAATGGTGCTCAAAAAGATGTATTGATCCAATGGATTCATCTATTCAAGTAGTAGCTGATTTCCTCTGTCACCTCTATGATGCCTATAGCCTCAAGCCTAACTCTATTGCTGGTTATAAGTCAGCATTAATGTCTGTTATTCCTTGCTTGGCTAAGAGGGGAAGTGATGAAGTAAATACATTAAATATATTAATTAAAGGCATGGGCAATCTAAGACCAAGGAATCCACCGGTGATTCCGTCTTGGAGTTTATCGCTAGTGCTTCAAGTACTAGGTGATAAGCCTTTTGAACCACTTAGTTCCATTTCTATGAAACTATTAACACTGAAGACTGTGTTTTTAATTGCTGCGGCCTCGGCTAGGCGTAGGAGTGAAATTCATGCCTTATCAGCCGAGGATGACCGTTTTGTGGTTTCAGGGGAAGGCCTTAAGCTGCTACCTAGGATTAATTTCTTGGCTAAAAATCAGTCGTTGAAATATCCAGGTCAACCTATTATTTTGCCTGCTTTAACTAGATATGATCCTAATTCTAAAGCATGGTGTCCTGTCCGGGCGCTTTGCCGGTACAAGCAACGTATGGCGGAGTGGCGCACCGATCAGTCAGCGTTATGGTTGTCATATATTGAACCCCATGGCAGGGCTTCTAAGGACACCATTTCCAGGTGGATTGTAGAATGCATTCAGTTTTGCCATAAATCCGCCACCGGGAAGCAGGTTGACATGGCCAAGGCTCACAGTGTCCACGGCGTAGTGACATCCACTGCCCTATTTAATGGGGTCCCTGTGGATGATATTATGTCGGTGGCTCAGTGGCACTGTGAGTCAAGTTTTACAGACCATTATCTCCGTGACACCTCTAATCCTCTCGCCTTGTCTATTTTGAAAAAATAACTCGGTTTATATTTTTTGAGGAGGTTTTTTCCTCATTGCTTATATATTTCACAATTAATTTATGGAAACACCCACTTTTTTGGGCCTGCATCAGTCTTCACCAATGGGAAGATGATGTCAGCAGCCATTTCAACAAGGTCAGTCTTGTTCATGTGTTGTCCGTTGTTGATTGTATTGTCACGTTACCCGTTATTAATATGGTGATGGTTTGTGTATTTGTGTGGTTCATTGTTGAGAGTTTACGAAAATGGAGCTTTTTCGTCTCTGTCCTGTAGTACATGGCACTTGTACGTAGAGAGCGTATAGGACATTGAGGTCAGTCGACTCTTCCTCCCAGGAAGGAGGGGGGGGGGGGGGGAGCGCATATGACATTCGGTCATCTCTCATACATCGGTGGTGTTATCCGATGGTTAGTCAAATCCTGACTATTTTTCGTACAGTTTCAGAAGTTTAAGTGCCTTAAACGCAGAAAAGCGTATAGGGATGAGCTGGTCTTTTGACCTCGCCTCCCTCCCGCCAGATTCACTTTCGAATTCTGGCAATATCAAAAGTATTAGGGAAGTAAGTATACTCTTGAAGTGAAATAAACGAAATCTAGGATTTCTTTTTTCACGAGAGAGTTGATACTTACCTCCCTAGATACGGACCCGGCCTCTCCACCCCACAGAGGCTCGGTCTTCAGGCTCTTAATAGTTGCATGTGTGTCAGCCAATAATCTAGTCAGAGGAAGTGCTAGTCTGCGCATGCGCGGTGGTGGGGCTGGCATCCGCCAGACTACGCTCTGACTCCCTGCCCAGTAGGGGCACCTAACTGTTTTAATCTGAGTGTTTATTGAGTGAAAGCCAATATTTAGCAATATCAAAAGTATTAGGGAGGTAAGTATCAACTCTCTCGTGAAAAAAGAAATCCTAGATTTCGTTTAATCTTCTCCGAAACCACTGGAGGAATTGATTCAAAACTCATAACACATCATCTATTTCAATGGTAGACCCAAGTTTGTTCAAGGCAACCTGATTGGCCGATTTGCCTGGTGGCCATCGTGGATGACCTAGTTTTCGTGAAAACGACTTCTCCCAGATAATAATTTCACTCCCGCGATCATGGTTTTGAGGTATACAATAGGGTGGCAAGAAATTGTACCAGTAAATTGCTCTCAATTTTCGTATTATTGTCCATCTTTTAAAACAATTTTAAAGAATAAGCTTCAACTTTTTCTTGACCTATTCCTAATATAAGCCCACTCCACTCGCAAAGATGTTGGTTTGCAACTAAATTGAACAGCTTGCCATAATAGAAGGCTACGCTACAAACACATGACAAATAGGGTGAATACGACATGTCAATACAATTTTGGGGATATTTCTATTTTTTCAAAATCAGCGTAAAAAATCGTGGCTGGAAAGAAAATTGCGATTTTCAATAATATTGTATAATCATGCAAGCCTAGCGATACCCTGCACGTCGTTCGGCATCAGTGGTGGTGGTGGCAGCATCGGTGGCGTCTTCGTCCAATTTGCGTTTAGCTCAATTTTTCTGTATATCTCAGGTTTGGTTAATCATACTAGACCCAAACTTGGGCACATGCTTCCTTATAATGATACAGCATTTCACAACGACCTTGGGGTCAAATGGTCAAATGTCAAGGTCACTGTGACCTTGGTAAAAACCTTATTTTTTCAACATGAACATTTTCCATTTAGCTCAACTTTTCTGTTTATATCTCGGGTTTGGTTAATCATACTGGAGCCAAATTTGAACACATGCCTCCTTATAATGAACCTGACATCACACAATTATGTTGATGTCAAAGGGTCAAGGTCAGTGATATGCATGGCGACTGTCTGTCATCCGTCATCCATCCATCAACCTTTCATTAACCGCTTGGCGGATTTCAACCTAATTTGGCTGAATTGACACTATGGGGGTAGGCTTCAGAATTGTATGAAAAATTTTCAAAACAGTACTCTTCAATAACAACTTGTCAGATTTCAACCTAATTTGGCTGGAAGGGCCCTAATGCTTTGGGTTTCAGAACATGTATACAGAATTTTGATTGGTCAATTTATTTATGTGAAAATCTATGATTTAATGAAAAATTTACCGGAAATTGTCAAAACTCATCTCTTTATTAACCGCTTGGTGGATTTCAACTTACTTTGGCTGGAATGACCTTATGGGGCTATGCTTCAGAAGTCATATATACAGAATTTTAATTGGTCACATTTTTTGGTGAAAACCTTAGATTTTATGAAAAATTTACCGCAAATTGTCTAAACGCTACTCATCATTAACCACCAGAAAGATTGCAACCCTAGTAGGCTAGACAGATCCTATCACGGTGGGCTCCTGAACATCTATTCAGAATTTTAATGGGTCAATTTTTTGGCTGACAGTCATAAATTTTGTGAAAAATTTACCGGAAATTGTCAAAATGCATCTTCTCCATAACTGCTTGGTGATTTTTATCAAAATTTGTCTGGAAGGATTCTATACTGATAAGCTCTAAAACGTCTAGTCAGAATTTTGTTTGGTCAATTTTTTCGTGGCCATTTGGCTTTTTTGAAAACTTTCCAGAGCCATTTAAAATGCTACCCCTTAATTATTGGGCCAATTTCAACGAAACTTGGGTGGACTGATTCTATCATAGTAGGCTTCAACATGTCAAACGAGAATTTTGATCGGTCACTTTGTTTGGTGGCCATCTTGGATTTTTTCAAAAATTATCAATCATGCCTACCGGTATTTAAATGCAAATGGTTCAAATCCTAATTGTCCGGGTTAGCATTGCAGGCCCTTGGGCTTCTTGTTGATAAGGCCTTCTCTATTTAGTTTATGTTTGAAGTCAAGCTTCATAGTTCATTGCAAAGTTGTAAAGTCAAGCTTCATGTTTGCACAAATGAAAAAATAATCGCAATTTTCGATTTAATCACATAACCGCACAACCCTAGTGATGTGTAGTTTAGGTGGGCATAGATTTCAGCAATCTCTAATTGTCGTTCTGGTTAATATTGATTCATACATTGATGATGCAATACTGATAACTCATGTAATGGAGGGATCCATTTCTACCTATACCCTGCTCATTTTTACCTATACCCTGCTCATTTCTAGCTATGCCCTGTTCATTTCTAGCTATGCCCTGTTCATTTCTACCTATACCCTGCTCATTTCTAGCTATGCCCTGCTCATTTCCTAGCTATACCCTGCTCTTTTCTACCTATACCCTGCTCATTTTTACCTATACCCTGCTCATTTCTAGCTATGCCCTGTTCATTTCTAGCTATGCCCTGTTCATTTCCTAGCTATACCCTGCTCATTTCTACCTATACCCTGCTCATTTCTACCCATACCCTGCTCATTTCTAGCTATGCCCTGTTCATTTCTACCTATACCATACTCATTTTTAGCTATGCCCTGTTCACTTCTACCTGTACCCTGCTCATTTCTAGCTATGCCCTGTTCATTTCTACCTATGCCCTGCTCATTTCTAGATATGCCCTGCTCATTTCTAGATATGCCCTGCTCATTTCTAGCTATACCCTGCTCATTTCTACCCATACTCTGCTCATTTCTAGCTATGCCCTTTTCATTTCTACATATACCCTGCTCATTTCTAGCTATGCCTGTTCATTTCTACTTATACCCTGCTCATTTCTAGCTATGCCCTTCTTATTTCTGTCTATGCCATGCTCATTTCTAGCTATGAGCTGCTCATTTCTACCTATAACCTGCTCATTTCTAGCTATGCCCTGCTTATTTCTATCTATGCCATGCTCATTTCTACCTATTCCCTGTTCAGTTCTACCCATACCCTTCTCATTTCTAGCTATGCCCTGTTCATTTCTACCTATACCCTGCTCATTTTAGCTATGCCCTGTTCATTTCTACCTATACCCTACTCATTTCTAGCTATGCCCTGTTCATTTCTACCTATGCCCTGCTCATTTCTAGCTATACCCTGCTCATTTCTAGCTATACCCTGCTCATTTCTAGCTATACCCGGCTCATTTCTACCCATACCCTGCTCATTTCAACCCATACGCTGCTCATTTCTAGCTATGCCCTGTTCATTTCTACATATATACCCTGCTAATTTCTAGCTAGGCCCTGCTTATTTCTATCTATGCCATGCTCATTTCCAGCTATGATCTGCTCATTTCTACCTATGCCCTGCTCATTTCTACCTATTCCCTGCTCATATCTAGCTATCCCATGCTCATTTCTAGCTATGCCCTGCTCATTTCTAGCTATGCCCGTTCATTTCTATATATGCCCTGCTCGTGTCTAGCTATGCTCTGCTCATTTCTACCTATGCCCTGCTCATGTCTACCTATTCCCTGCTCATTTCTACCTATTCCATGCTCATTTCTAGCTATGCCCTGCTCATTTCTAGCTATGCTCGCTCATTTCTATATATGCCCTGCTCATGTCTAGCTATGCCCTGCTCATTTCTAGCTATTCCATGCTTATTTCTAGCTATGCCCTGCTCATTTCTAGCTATGCCCTGATCATTTCTGGCTATGTCCTGCTCATTTCTAGCTATGGCCTGGTCATTTCTAGCTATTCCCTGCTCATTTCTAGCTATGGCCTGGTCATTTCTAGCTATTCCCTGCTCATTTCTAGCTATTCCCTGCTCATTTCTACCTATTGCCTGCACATTTCTACCTATGCCCTGGTCATTTCTAGCTATTCCCTGCTCATTTCTATGTATGCTGCTCATTTCTAGCTATACCCTGCTCATTTCTATGGTTCTACCTATGCCTTGCTCATTTCTAGCTATGGCCTGCTCATTTTTAGCTATTCCCTGCTCATTTCTAGCCATGCCCTGCTCATTTCTAGCTATACCCTGCTCATTTCTAGCTATTCCCTGCTAATTTCTAGCTATGGCCTGCTTATTTCTAGATATTCCCTGCTCATTTCTACCTATGCCCTGCTCATTTCTAGCTATGACCTGCTCATTTCTACCTATGCCCTGCTCGTTTCTAGCTATTCTTCGTCCACATCCTATGTGTGTTGGAATAGATTTGAAACTTTGAAACCTGATATTACCACAATATAAGTTTCAAGGTAGCTATACAGGTAAGTTGTTTAATATTTTGAAAATAATTTGACTTGGGGCAGCTAGTTTCAACATATTCAACAGAATGGTTATTAAATGGTAAATTCATCAATGACATACATTTGTACACGTCAGGATGGACTTCTCAATTTTCGTGATGGAGCTATATGTCATTTTGATTGTGCCGTCAGCTAACATGTGATGTAGTTGATTATGACATCAGATACCTGAGTGACATATCAGATCCCTCAATTACAATATGTTTAAAACATCATACATTAATAATCACTCGACATGTGCTCAGGTTCCATTACACACAATACCTTATGTTGTCTGTGACTATGGTAAGGGGTGATAAGGCACTGCATTTTAATAACCCTATAACCATTAAATTTGTTCAAGAAAATTTCTCACACAAAATGTCATTTTGCAGGTCTTGCAGAGATTATTTTTGAAAATTTACCACTAGAATGACTGACTTAATTAGTGAGTCAGTCATTTCAGTGATAAATTTTCTCTTGGCATGCAAATCAACATTTCTCAGGACCAATGCAGAAAGTGTTTTTGGTCGGCTTTGAATATTAAAAGGTTTAAGTCTTGAACAGTAACTTTATATTAATTTTCTTTTCTGTATACATTTCTTCTAACTTCAGAGTGGCGGAATTTATATGCATGCAAACCAGATTGGATGTGATGGCGATCGCTTATACTACGACGGCTGTGCTATGATAGCCATCAATGGTGACATTGTGGCTCAAGGGCCGCAGTTCTCATTAAAAGAGGTGGTGAGTAGTGAGAAAAGAGCTGATTCTTACAAGCAGACTCATGCGCCATGTTTTCTCTCCAAAACACAATGTTTAACCTTTTAACCCTCGAATGTGTTCAAGAAAATTTCAATTTCCTCAGAAAATGCCCATTTGCAGACCAAGAGAAGACAATTCTTTAAGATTTACCACTGGAATGACTGGCTCGGTTATCGTGCAGTGGTAAAGTTATGAAAAATTATCTTGGTCTGCAAATGAACATTTCTCAAGACAACTTCAGAAGCCATCTTTGGCTGATATGAGTGTTAAATTGTTAAGAAGCCAGCAGATGGAAAATTGAGGTGCATTTTGGAAACAGTGTTGGTTTAAGACAGCAAGTAGTTGCCACAACATTGCCAACAAAATGAACGACAGTTATCAAGATAAACTGAGCGTGCCGCTAATCTAGAAATTAAAAAAATTGTTTATCTAAAGATTAAACATGTATCGAATCTTAATTGTATCACAATTTATATAGATGTCTTTTGATCCCAAAGATACCATTTTGTGTCATAAAAATATCTTTGGATCTCGCCGTCGTCATATGATATCGCAGCTTTTAGTCCGTCCAGTAGGGGTCTTTGGCAAAGCGAATTCTGATTAGTAAAAAGTAATTTTACCGGCCAATACAAAATACACACACTCACCTTCAGTCCAACCATCTGTTTGTCCATCTGTCTGCTTGCGCATCCATAGTGGTGTCATATTCGGTTATTTGTGGACAGATTTATATCAAACTTGCTCAAAACGTTCCTGTGGGCATCTAGTATCTGCATTGTGAAAATGAAGTTGAATTTATGAAAAACAACCAAAGTTATCCCCCTTTTCACTTCAAGAGTATACTTACCTCCCTAATACTCTTTGATATTGCTAAATATCAGCTTTCACTCAATAAACACTCAGAATAAAAACAGTTAGGTGCCCCTACTGGGCAGGGAGTCAGAGTGCAGTCCGGCGGATGCCAGCCCCACCACCGCGCATGCGCAGACTAGCACTTCCTCTTTGCTAATTTATTGGCAGAGAGTGAACACATGTTTTTGTGATTTACGCTTTTCACTTGTTTTCTAAGTCAATTAAGCTGTTAAATAAGAAGTTGAACACCTGTTTATGATGTCTGAGAGAGTGACTTCGCCGGAGGAGGGACCAGGACCTATCCATCAGGTGACTTCTATTATATTTTAGCATGTTTTTCCCGGTGTAATGTGTTTCCGGGACTCGCGTTTAGCGTGATAAGCGCCTAGTTTAGTTGTTTTATTTCAACATGGTGCTATATAATACTTATCTCTCTTTGTGTTTATGTCCACAGGTATCTGTCAGGATATGTAATGGACATCACAGCATCAGAGGGTTTGTTTTCTCCACCAAGGTTCCATTTCCTACTAATACTGTTAGCTTATCTAACCAAAAATTCTATGTCCAGTGATTCGGAGGCCCCATATGAAGGTCTTCTCACTTTGCCCTCTTGATCCAATTCCTTCCCCTAAGGTGGAGAGAGTTAAGAGGCGTAGTCTTGGTGGAGTGCTCCAGTTCATCACGTTGGATGGTTTGTCTATACAAAGTGTCAGGTATCTAGTTAATGATATGAGGTGATGTTAATTATTTAAGGAAAATTAACTATAATTGCCATTGTTATCATTGTGTATCTGATGGTTGTGTAGTCTGAATATCTATCCTGAAGATGTTCTGGTTATGAATACAATTCGTCCTTACGCCTGGATGTTTGTTTCGGATCGATTTAATTTCTGTCATGGGATTAATGAATTCATAATCAGCCTTGCTCTTTATTAACAATTAAAGTTGTCCAACGCTGGTTTCAGATGATTAGTGATCCTTATGATCATTTCCCTCTCTTTTAGTTTGGTTTTGAGTTTCTAACCTTAACAAATTTACTCATTGTCCTCGTCCTGTGTCCTGTTTCAGAGACCTAGTTGCTCGTCCTGTGGACGTTTTCTTAAGGAAACGTTCATCCCTCATCTGTTTTCATTGTAGCCCCTGTGGGCCATTGCTCAATTGTGAGGTATGTAAGCATTGGGGGGGGGGGGGGGGGCGAGCTAATGGCCGAGTTTTTATGCTTGCAGGCTAAGGACAAGGTGGTGGAGGAGGAGAGGAAGCAGAAAAGAGAGGGTGTAAGTAAGAAAGGTAAGAGGAAGGCCTCGTCCTCAGTGGACATGGAGGCCTTCCGTAGTGAGATGTTGGGAGAGATGAAGAGGACAATAAAGGATTTGGTTCCAGAGTTGCTTCGTGGCATGCTTCCTGGACCAAATCCTTTGTTGTCCTCATCATCTGCTTCGGGACAGGTAATCCCCACCTCTGAATCACCATTCCGTAGGCCGTTACCAGTTTTCGAGGATTCAGAGGTGGCCCCATTAGAGGGGGCATTCCACGACCCTGGCAGCAGGCTTGCCGCGCCGAGGGGTCGTGGACGGCTGTCGCTGGAACCTGCTGGCTGCTTATCAGCTGGCCAGTCCGGGTTAGCTCTCTTTGCTGACCCGGAGTCTAATCTTTCTGGCCAGGAAGAAGAGGATTACCTGTTAGGGTCACCGTCTGAGGACGTGACCATGGATTATGATGTCTGTGCACCCCTCGCGGGGAATACAGGCGACATATTCCATGGTTCTACTCACGCAGGAGTAGAATTCACGGCTCAGAAGGTGGCCCTGGGCGGTGCTGATGGCCAGCTGTTCCGCATACCTCGGCTTGCCGAGAGTATTGCTGGTGCTGGTCGGGGCCGTGGTGGGGCGGTATCTGCCCCACGCTCTACCACGGTGCCTGCTTCTGGACAAGCCAGTCAGATTACCATGCCTGCTCTTTCGGGCCCGCATGCTTTCTCTGGCTTGCCAGGAGTGTCAGCTTATCCGCCCTCAAGCTCTGCTGCGTTTGCTCAGGAGGAAGACGAAGGCCCTCGTCTATAAGAGCACTCGCAGCTAGCCACGGAGGAGGATTGGTCTGACGCTTGTCAATGGCTGATAAGTGTTAGGCCAGACCTGCCCATGGAGCAGTCGGCTAGCCAGCGTGACCACAGGCCGTGGTTAGCTGGTAAGGCCACTGCTAGTGCTATGCCATCTCTGCCGTTAGCAGAGCATATCGTGGATATGTTCTCGGCGGCGGAGACGTCCATCAAGGCGAATGGGCGTCTCGCGAAGGCCCCTCGCGAGTTAGCAAGGCGCTGCCGCATCGTACCTGTGGATTACCAGAGGTACGGTGTGGTGCCCAAGCCTAGCGTGGATGACCACGCGGCTTTGGGTGAGGATGCGCGGCCAGGCTCCCATTCTGACATGGGAGCTTTGTATTCGAATGCGTTGCATTCGGCCAATGCCGCGTTGCGTGATGCGGAGGGGAGTGGGAGAGCTTCTATTGCGGCGCCGTCTCACGTCTCCCAGCTGTTACAGGGGGTAGTAACAGCATCCGCATCGCGCCAACCGAGCCCGGTCACAGTCCAGAGAGCCATCCAGGATGGTATCAACCTGGCTCTGGACTGTATGACTCGGGCGGTGACCAGGAGTGTCCGGGCCAGGCGCACGTTTGCGTTGGACATCCTGTGCCCGTCCCAGGACCTGTACAATAGGCTACTGCGTACGCCTGTGACAGGTCCTGGTCTCTTTGGAGGTGAGGGATGTAGGCATCTCCAGGAGACGGTTACTCTGGTCAATTACCAGAGGGGTGCTGCGCGAGCAGTTTGAGGTGCTCCGTAGGAGCGCGTTCGCGCGGCACCCCCTGCGTATCGTTCCCTGCAGGTTCGAGGTGGAGGTGGCCAGGTCAGAGGCCAGCCTCCATCGCAGCGTCGACCTCGGCCGCGTGCGATTCGGCCAGCAGTGAGGGGGCCGCAGGCTCCTCAGGCGCAGTCAGCCAGGCAACCACCCGCGCACTGAGGTGCGCGCGGTGCTGGTCGTGGCGCGCGAGGATCTGGTCGTGGTAATCGTGCCTGATGGGCCGGTTACCACGGTTAGAACCACTCCGGTGTTTCTGGCAAAGGAGACAGTGCCACTCTTGCACTCCTTATGTCCACCTCTCTCCCTAGGTGGACTGGTGGGAGGCCGGCTGGCCGACCACATGCAAGAGTGGGAGCGGTTGACTCAGGACCGTTTAGTCTTGCGATGGCTTTCAGTCGGGTATCATCCCGATTGGATGACAGGCCCGCCATCGCGGTGCCAATCTGGACTCCAAATCCGAGAGATCCAGATCAACGGTTGTGTATCGAGGAGGAGATAAACTCCCTCATACAAAAAGGAGCAATTCAGCCGGCACAGAAGTGTCCGGGCTTCTATTCAACCGTGTTCTTAGTAACAAAAAACACCGGAGGGTGGAGACCTATTCTCAACCTCAAGCCGTTGAACAAGTTCATAGAGACGCCCAGTTTCAAGATGGAGACTGTGCGCTCGGTGTTGGCGGGGTTAGAGAAGGAAATGTGGACAGCTTCAATAGATTTGAAGGATGCTAATTTCCACATCCCCATAGCGAGGAGTTTCCGTCGCTTCCTGAGATTTGCATTCCAGGGCAGACAGTGGGAATTCAGGGTGTTACCCGTCGGAATTTCCACGTCTCCTCGGGTTTTCACCCGTGTGGTTCTTGCGATTACCGCATACCTCCGCAGGAGAAGCATAGCAGTCCACAAGTACATAGACGACTGGCTGTTAAAGGCACACACCCAGGGAAGTTTATCGGCCAATCTGGAGATTGTTTTGAAGACTCTCACAGACTTAGGCTGGATGATCAATTTCCAAAAATCAGAGCTGACTCCAGCCCAGAAGTTTGTTTACCTGGGGATGTTCTTCAATCTAGAGATAGGATATGTTTATCCTACTCAGGAGAGAGTTCAGAGACTCATCTCAGTAATTCAGTCAGTGTGCGACAGTCGTCATGTCCTGGCACGGGTTTACTTGAGAATGCTGGGGTTGATGGTTTCGTTGGAACCAGTCATTCCTCAGGCCGCCTTACGCAGGCGGCCGATCCAGTTATTTCTCATGACGCAATGGACCCAGAGTACAGGTTCACTGGACTCGAACGTGTCATTGTTGGCGCCTCTAATTCACCACCTGCAATGGTGGTTGGACACAGAATCTCCTGGTGGGGGTTATGCTAACCCCTCCTCACCCTCAGGTAACTGTGTATACGGATGCCTCGATGGAGGGGTGGGGAGCTTGCCTGGAAGAATCCACGATATCAGGGCTTTGGAATCTGGAACAGTCAAAGGAACATATCAATCTACTGGAACTAAGAGCAGTAGTCCTGGGCCTGGAACATTTCTTACAGAAAGTTCAGGGCAAGATTGTTCTTATTCGTTCAGACAACTCAACAGTAGTGACTTACATAAACCGCCAGGGCGGAACGAAGTCGCCCAGTCTCTATGATGACATGGAGACTGCTTTGTCGGTGCCTGGATCACAGGATTACCTTGAAAGCAGTTCATATTCCGGGAAGGTTAAATCGGCTAGCAGACTCATTGAGCCGACGGATGAGTGTTTTACCGACGGAATGGCAGCTAAATCAATGTGTGGCGGATCGTCTGTTCGACCATTGGGGGGAACCCAACATCGATTTGTTCGCAACGAAGAGGAATGCGAAGATGAAGACGTACGTCTCTCCGATTCCGGATCCAAGCGCTTTCGCAACAGATGCGTTAGCTATCAGCTGGGCGGGAATGTATACATACGCATTCCCTCCAGCAATCCTGATTCCAAAAATTCTTCAGAAAATCAGACAGGAGGAGTGCCAAGTGCTTCTGATCGCCCCGGATTCGCCAAGCCGATCATGGTATACGGATCTGCTGGACCTTCTGGTCTGCAATCCGGTTCCTCTGCCTCTGATGGACGACATTATCTTCCAGGGCAAGGCCCTTCACAACAATCCGTCAATGTTCCGATTGACTGCGTGGATGTTGTCAAGGAATCTAGAATTAAGGAGGGCTTTTCTGAGCAAGCAGCCATGTTTATGGCCAAAGCCAGGAGTGGGGTCAACCTCCAGAGCATATAATTATAAAATCAACAGATTTGCAGAGTGGTGCTCAAAAAGATGTATTGATCCAATGGATTCATCTATTCAGGTAGTAGCTGATTTCCTCTCTCACCTGTATGATGCCTATAGCCTCAAGCCTAACTCTATTGCTGGTTATAAGTCAGCTTTAATGACTGTTATCCCTTGCTTGGCTAATAGGGGAAGTGATGAAGTAAGTACATTAAATGTATTAATTAAAGGCATGGGCAATCTAAGACCAAGGAATCCCCCTGTGATTCCATCTTGGAGTTTATCTCTAGTGCTTCAGGTACTGGGTGATAAGCCTTTTGAACCACTTAGTTCCATTTCTATGAAACTGTTAACTCTTAAAACTGTATTTTTAATTGCTGCGGCCTCGGCTAGGCGTAGGAGTGAAATTCATGGCTTATCAGCCGAGGAGGACCGTTTTGTGGTTACAGGGGAAGGCCTTAAGCTTCTACCTAGGATTAATTTCTTGGCTAAGAATCAGTCGTTGAAATATCCAGGTCAACCTATTTTTTTGCCTGCTTTAACTAGATATGATCCTAATTCTAAAGCATGGTGTCCCATCCGGGCACTGCTCCGGTACAAACAGCGTACTTCGGAGTGGCGGACCAACCAGTCAGCCTTATGGTTGTCATATATTGAACCCCATGGCAGGGCGTCTAAGGACACCATTTCCAGGTGGATTGTAGAATGTCTCCAATTTTGTCATAAATCGCCACCGGTAAGGAGGTTGACATAGCCAAGGCTCACAGTGTCCGCGGCGTGGTGACTTCCACTGCCCTATTTAATGGGGTCCCTGTGGATGACATTATGTCCGTTGCTCAGTGGCACTGTGAGTCAAGTTTTACAGACCATTATCTCCGTGACACCTCGAACCCTCTCGCCTTGTCGATTTTGAAAAAATAATCTGGTGTATTTTTTGCTGAGGTTTCCTCATTGCTTATATATATCACAATTAATTAATGGAAACAACCACTTTTTGGGACTGCATCAGCCTTCACCACTGGGAAGATGATGTCAGCAGCCAAGTTCAACAAGGTCAGTCTTGTTCATGTGTTGTTCATTGTTGATTGTATTGTCCGTTACCTTTGTTATTAATATGGTGATGGTTTGTGTATTTATGTGGTTCATCATTGAGAGTATACGAAAATGGAGCCTTTTCATCTCTGTCCTATAGTACATGGCACTGGTACGTAGAGAGCATATGGGACATTGAGGTCATTCGAGTCTTCCTCTCAGGAAGGGGGGGGGGAGCGCATATGACATTCGGTCATCTCTCATCCATCGGTTTGTGTTAACCGACGTTTTTTGTCAAATCCTGACTGTGTTTTACACAGTTTCAGAGGTTTAAGTGCCTTAAACGCGGAAAAGCGTATAGGGAAGAGCTGGTCTTTTGGCCTCGCCTCCCTCCCACCGAATTCCCTGTCGAATTCTGGCAATATCAAAGAGTATTAGGGAGGTAAGTATACTCTTGAAGTGAAATAAACGAAATCAAGGATTTCTTTTTTCACGAGAGAGTTGATACTTACCTCCCTAATACGGACCCGGCCTCTCCACCCCACAGAGGCTCGGTCTTCAGGCTCTTAATAGGTGCATGTGTGTCAGCCAATAAATTAGTCAGAGGAAGTGCTAGTCTGCGCATGCGCGGTGGTGGGGCTGGCATCCGCCGGACTGCACTCTGACTCACTGCCCAGTAGGGGCACCTAACTGTTTTTATTCTGAGTGTTTATTGAGTGAAAGCCGATATTTAGCAATATCAAAGAGTATTAGGGAGGTAAGTATCAACTCTCTCGTGAAAAAAGAAATCCTTGATTTCGTTTATTTCTCAAGTACATGTATGGTGCCCAATGGGGTACGATATATTACTTTGGTCATGCGTTTTGTAATATTTAACGAGTTATTTACTTCTAACTTGGTGGTGGGTGCCATACGCTACAACTCATATAAGAACTAGGTGAATCTGACCTAGTGTCTGAATAATATGGGTCAAAGGTAAATTTTCCTATTAGAATCAGTAGTAAATTATTCAGACAGCCCATGTCATTTTTCACATACAGCGACGTTTTTAGGGCTCTGGATACTTCAGCATGTAATAGAAATGCAATCTACTTTTGGTAAAATATTCAATATTATGCTTGTTATTATATTCATTCATGTCTCACGAGATCTACTATGGTGATAGTTTACACACACCTCGCTATTTAGCTAACCCTTTAATGGCCATACAGTCCTCTGCTATGGACCTGTGGAATGTCTACTTACAGGCCAAGAGAATACAATTTTTTAACATTTACTACTGGTATGACTGGCTCGATAACTGAACCAGTTATTCCAGTCATAAATTTCAAAAATTGTATAAATTTCAATAAGAAAATATTAATTTTTGGAACCAAATCTGACCATTAAAGAGTTAAATTAGATCACCTTGTGACTAAGTGTATTCAAAGATCAGATTGTAACTGTCAAGGAAATGAGCTGTATCCTTGTTGATGAGAATAAGCAGATGAGTTAATGACTACAGATGGATTATTTCGTAAATTTAGATACACATTATGTATTTTAGTCTTCTCCTCGCTGACAAATGGACATTTACAATGAGAAAATGGAAATTTTCTTGATCAACGGTTAAACACATCCCTATCTAACTGTCTAGGTATTGATTACCAGCCCTTCTTGTTTTAGGAAGTTCTCACAGCCACTCTGGACCTGGAGGATGTTAGGATGTACAGAAATGCATTACGTTCCCGCGCACATCAGGTTGGTAATGTTGCGATTATGTCCCAGATCTACAGCATAGCTCATAAATAACTTTAAACATAGCCTAAGGCAGCAATGTCTTCCAATCCAATTATGTTTTACATCATTTTCAAAACTGTACTAACTAAAATGTTTCTGTTTATAAAACAGGTTAAGTTATTTCTGAGCTGTACTGTATTGGTTGATTGCGTATTAACCCACTAACACTCATATCAGCAAAAACAGCTTGTGCAGTGGTCTTGAGAAATGTTCATTTGCAGACCAAGAGAAGACTATTTTTGAAAATTTACCACTGGAATGACTGGCTCGAAACCTGAGCCAATCATTCCGGTGTTAAGATTTCAAAAATAGTCTTCTTGGTCTGCAAATGGACATTTTTATGAAAAAAATTGAAATTTTTAACAAATTCGAGGGGTAAAGTGTTAATAAGTATATCATCTAGATATATTATGTTGTTAAGATTTGCACGATGTTCAGTTTCATACAGTGTATTTGTTCTGTTCAAATTCTGCTCAAGCAGAATGCAGAGGAGTAATGGTTAGAGGTGCAGATCTTACCGCCATGTGCTTGTTTATATTCACAGGCTGCTAAGAGTGAATCATTTCCACGCGTTCACACTGATTTTGCATTATCCTCTGAGAATGACATCATTTATCCAGCATATGAGGCAATAGATTGGCAGTACCATTCTCCAGAGGAAGAAATCAGGTATGTTTATAGCAATATATAAACTTGTCCATACCTACCAGTATATCCTTTATATCCAGGGCCAAATATATCAAGGTACATGTAGTATTTATTTGGGTGATTGGCATCTGTTGGTTTCCTAAACGTTTGACATCCCAGCCACCCCATATCAATGTCATTATCACAGTATATATTCACTACTGGCATCCTGTGTTAATGATGTTATGTTTGAGCTATTTCCTGTATGACCTGTTCCCCCCTCCCCCCCCCTTCCCTCCATGGCACAAAGATAAGACAGGACTGGCAGTTAAAATTCCCTCTGAAAGTCAGTGACTGGACAAGTTTATACATATTGACATGCTTGGATAAGAATCAGTCACAGAAATTGAAATGTTGATCGCAATAATGACTACTGAACATATCTTTTATATATACAGGATGCTTTTTATGGAGGTGTCCTTTAGGTCACCTCTGTATTACTCCAGATGATGCAGAAATGATACATGTTTCCTACCACAGTCCACAGTCCACAGTGTGCGCTATCTCAAGCAAACGGACATTAATGTGTCATGTGGGGATGCCACTTTGTTAAGGTTATCAATGTGTAAATCAACATTGACTTTAACTGATTGCTGCAAGTCACCAGGCAATAATTTCAATGGGCTTAGCGATCAACAACTTTCAGTCAAATTGATTCAAAATATTCAGAATATCCAGTTAAACCCCATGGAAAATGTAGTCTGCAAATATTCAGCCGCCAGACAGTTAAGAAAGTTTCTAGTTTTCGCTTTTAAAGGCTATTCCTTCACTGATTGGTAAATAACAACCGACTTGTATTAGAAGACCATATGCCTGTAAGATATAATTTGTGTTTCATTTATAGATATACAGATTTGACTGTAGTGTAAATGAATAGCTGTTTATCCCTTTAATCCTCAAAATTGTTCAAGAAGGTTTGCGTTTTGTCATAGTAAATCTCCATTTGCAGAGCAAGCGAAGATATTGCTAACATTTATCACTGGAATGACAAGACCATTGTAGAGGCTGGTATTGGACGGCTTGAACATTAACCCTATAACCCTCGAGTTTGTTCATAGAAAATGTCGATTTGCAGACCAAGAGAAGACTACTTTTGAAAATTTACCACTGGAGTAACTGGCTTGGTTATCGAGGCAGTCATTCCAGTGATAAATTTTCAAAAATAGTCTTCTCTTGGTCTGCAAATTGACATTTCTGAAGACTACTGCAGAAGAAAATGGCTGATATGAGTGTTAAAGAGTTAGTGTTATGTGCAGAATTCACCTTTATTTCAACTACTACAATTTTCCTGTTTAGCCTAGGTCCTGCGTGTTGGCTGTGGGATTACCTGCGTCGCAGTGGACAAGGCGGCTTCTTCTTGCCTCTCAGCGGCGGTATTGACAGCTCATCTACAGCCTGTATTGTGGCTTCAATGTGTCGTCTTGTTTGTAAAGCTGCCAGTGATGGAGGTTTGATTGTCTAGATATTAACCTATTAACCCGCAAATTTGTACAAGAGAATTTCAATTTTTGTAATAGAAACTCAATTTGCAGACCAGGATGTTATTTTAGAAAATTTACCACTGAAATGAGTGGCTCTCTTATCGAGTCAGTCATTCCATGGGGAAACTTTCAAAAATAGTCAATTCATGGTCTACAAGTGGACATTTCTCAAGACAACTGCTGTGAAGCAGTTTGCATCATTATCCCATGAGATTTTCTTGATGAAATGTGAAATTTTAAGTATCTTCCTTGATGAAAGAGTGCATTTTCCAGTGAATTATATAAATAGACTTTAACGTTGTTTTCCGCTTTTACGACTTGCGAGGCTTATCAATTCCTCTCACTTCCTCTCACATAGCATCAAGGGCTCACGATTCCTCATGTCAAGATAGCATGTAAACCCACCCCTTTAGGCAGTGACTATCTAGATGGTTTTCTTATTAGCCATTTCAATCACGTATCATTACCTCAATTTCAAGACAGCCACATGGGCTGTTGAATATTTTGAAAATAGTTTGTGGTAAATTTTTTTAAATAGTCTTCTCTTGGCATCTAAATGAACATTAGTTAAGCACAAATGTTCTTCAACAAACCTGTAAATTAAATGATTATGGAAGAGCTGGCTTGTAGCCCCTAGAGGTATATATGATGAGGGACATGTATTAAAATACTAGCTGTCTAGTGGATTGGCACCTGTATAAGGTGGTCTCTTAAGACAGGTTTAACTATACAAGGGGCACATCTATCTTTTGGCCATATAAAACTGTTTCCTATGGACTTCCAATATTAGGAGATCATCTTTGTGAGCTTATGACAGCTTTCACTGTATAATGATGTACTTATATATGATGTTCCTGTTGTATTATTTAACACACAAGATATGAGGGTGATTGAAGATGCTCGCCGTATTGTTGGAGAGAAGAATTATATTCCCACAAACCCTGAAGAGTTTTGCAACAGAATCTTTACAACATGCTACATGGGATCTGAAAACAGTTCTCAAGAGACGAGGTCATGCGCTGCTTTATTGGCTAAACAGATTGGCAGGTGAGCAGGAAGTTAGCCCTTAATTACATCACTGGTGTTTTGGCATCTTGGCAAAGAGTGGAATGCATTTTGTAATCAATGGAGGAATCCAGTTTATCCATCAGTCATATGACAGGATGACATCATAATCAATTACCTCATGAATGACTCGGTTTAGTCTGTCTTAAACACTTAATAGTTTGTCAGCTTGTACGAATTAGTTGTCTATACTATTTCATAAACATGCTTTTGAATATTTTGAAACTACTTTAACGGGGCGCGTTGCTGCCATGAGCAGCAACAGCACCCAGTCAAATTAGTTTCAAAATATTTACCAGCTTACCTGTGTAGTTTTCTGGAAACATATTCAGAGAGTGCATGGATCAATAGGTCCCACCACAGGCAAAGCATGGGTGGAGCTTAGCTAGAGATGGGCGGGGCATAGCTAAAACTGGATTTCTCCATTAGCAACAGCTTTCAACAACATCATTTCCAAAATGAACACCAGCTATCATATGAAAGTGAATTGAATGTAGTAATCGGCAGCTTCAGGAATGTAAGGTGAAATTCATTCCATTTGTTTGTATTGATTACATACAAGCCCTACATGAATGGCATCTGGGATTAAGATAGAATTAAGTAGATTGTTAAAGTTTTTCAAACTTCCCTGTTGTCATGAGATCTGCATGCACAGTTCTCTGGTGTTAAAACTTGAATTTTTTACAACTTTTGCTGAAAGTATTGCAATAATGAGATGTTCAACAGATTTCATATTTAGCTTTATAAGAGTCCCATTAGATAAACTCAATGTTATGATCCAAATCATAATGGACTAACTTACTTGGTAAGAAGACATACCGTAAATACACTGTATATGTCACCCCAGATCGTTCATATAGAAAATGCTCCAAAGCAAATTTTTATGGATTGAGAATAAAAATAAATTCTAAGCACCATCCACTAATTACTTAGTCACAGCCATAACCTCCACCTATCTATAGCCGATAGCAACTGAAAACGTGATTTGTCGAATTCTTCAGAAATTCCACATTATCAGGAAGTTGTGAGATAGCAGGTCAAGTTGATAGTAGTCATACTGTCTTTATTCCCAGCTCAAATTTAAGAAATTCTGGATTGTCCTGTTTTTGTTCATTTATCCGTTTCAGTGTGATTTTCATTCCTTGTGTCTTTACCTTTAACCCATTGATATAATATTTTTAATCAGATTTCATGGCTAGAAATAAAATTTCTTTCCATTGGGATCCTTCCAAATGAGTACATCATCAGTATCACAGATCCCTGACAAATCTCAATTAATAATCTTCACAGGATATTTCCAGAATAAAAGACAAAATTATGGTTTCAATTGTCATGTTTTCAGAAATATCATACTCTCCATTTACAGTGTGACTGATTTGACTAAGGATATAAACCTACCTCTGGTGAAGCAATGATTCAAATGGATTGATTGCTGTCATAAAGAATGATGGATTACTGACAGCTCAGAAATAACATAGAATGTTTTCACTTCAAGAGATATACTTACCTCCCTAACACTATGATATTTCCTAAATATCAACCTAGACTCAATAAACCCTGATTAAGAAAGAAAGGGGCCCCTACTGGGCAGGTAGCCAGCCATCACTCTGCCGGATGCCGGCCCCAACCTCGCGCATGCTCAGACTAACACTGCCTCATTCTTGAATATTGGCCTGAAACACATGCTTGTTTACTAAGAGTTCTTGGTTGTTTTTGCTCAATTATCTTCTTGGAAATTGTTTTTTAGAGCGTGTTAGACATGTTCTTGCAATAACAGCATACCTACGCAGGAGAAGCATAGCAGTCCACACGTACATAGACGACTGGCTGTTAAAAGCACATGATCAAGAAAGTCTATCAGCAAATCTGGAGATAGTTTTGAAAACTCTCACAGACTTAGGCTGGATAATCATCTTTCAGAAATCAGAGCTGACTCCATCTCAGAAGTTTGTTTACCGAGGAATGTTCTTCGATCTAAAGATAGGATATGTTTATCCTGCTTAGGAGAGAGTAGAAATACTCATATCAGTAATACAGTCAGTGTGCAACAGTCGTCATGTACTGGCACAGGTTTACTTGAGAATGCTGGGGGTTGATGGTTTCTCTGGAACCAGTCATTCCACAGGCGGCCTTGCGCAGACGGCCTATCCAGTTATTTCTCATGACACAGTGGACCAAGAGGGCTCAGAGGTGTCAGTGTTGGAACCTCTTATTCATTACCTTCAATGGTGGATGAAGAGAGAGAAACTCCTGGCGGGGATCACCCTTCCTCACCCTCAAGTAATGATGTACACGGATGCATCAATGGAGGGATGGGGAGCTTGTCTGGAAAAAGCCATAGTATCAGGGCTTTGGAATCTGGATCAGTCACAAGAACATAATCAATCTACTGGAATTACAAGCAGTAGTTCTATGCCTGGAACATTTCCTAGAGGAAGTTCGTGGAAAGATAGTTTTAGTTCGATCAGACAGCTCAACAGTAGTGAGTTACATAAACCGCCAGGGCGGAACGAAGTCACCCAGTCTCTGTATGATGACTTGGAAACTGCTTTCCTGGTGCCTAGATCATATGATCACCTTGAAAGCAGTTCACATTCCGGGAAGGCTAAATCTATTAGCAGACTCATTGAGCCGAAGAATGAGTGTTTTGCCCATGGAATGGCAACTAAATCAATGTGTAGCGGATTGTCTGTTCGACCACTGTGGAAACCCAACATAGATTTATTCGCAATGAAGAAGAATGCGAAGATGACTACATACGTCTCTCCGATTCCAGATCTGAGCGCTATCGCAACAGATGCGCTAGCTATCAGTTGGGAGGGAATGTATGCATATGCATTCCCACCAGCAATCCTGATTACAAAAGTTCTTCAGAAAATCAGGCAGGAGGAGTGCCAAGTCGATCATGGTATACGGAGCTGCTGGACCTTCTGGTCTGCAATCCGGTTCCTCTGCCTCTGATGGAAAATATTATTTTTCAGGGCAAGTCCCTTCACAACAACCCGTCAATGTTCCAATTGATTGCGTGGATGTTGGCAAGGAATCTAGAATTAAGGAGGGCTTTTCTGAGCAAGCAGCCATGTTCATGGCAAAAGCCAAAAGGGGGTCAACCTCCAGAGTATATAACTATAAATTCAATAGATTTGCAGAATGGTGCTCAAAGAGAGATGTTAATCCAATGGATGCATCTATTCAGGTAATAGCCGATTTCCTCTGTCACCTAACTCTATTGCTGGCTACAAGTCGGCTTTAATGTCAGTTATACCTTGCTTGGCTGATAGGGGAGATGACGAAGTATGTTCATTGAACACTTTAATAAAAGGCATGGGTAATCTGAGACCGAGAAATCCACCAGCGATTCCGTCAGAGTTTATCTCTAGTGCTTCAAGTTCTAGCTGATAAACCCTTTGAACCACTAAGTGCCATTTCTATGAAAATGTTGACACTTAAAACTATTGTTGATTGCTGTGGCCTCTGCAAGACGGAGAAGCGAAATTCATGCTTTGTCCACCAAGGCAGACCGTTATGTGGTTACAGGGGAAGGCCTTAGGCTTCTACCTAGTATTAATTTCATGGCTAAAAACCAGTTATTGAAATACCCAGGTCAACCAATTATTTTACCAGCTTTGACTAGGTTTGATCCTAATTCAAAGGCTTGGTGTCCAGTCCGCGCATTAAATAGGTACAAATAACATACACAGGAATGGCGGACGGACCCATCCTCGTTATAGTTGTCATATATTGAACCCCACAGCAGGCCTTCAAAGGACACTATAACTAGGTGGATTGTGGAATGTATCCAATTTTGCCACAAATGTGCCACTGGTAAACAAGTTGACTTAGCCAAGGCTCACAGTGTCTGTGGCGTAGTGGCGTCCACTGTCCTGTTTAATGGGGTACCAGTGGATGACATTGTGTCGGTAGCCCAGTGGCACTGTGAGTCAAGTTTTACCGACCATTACCTCTGTGACCACTAATCCTCTTGCCTTATCGATTCTCAAAAGATGATCAGGTGTATATAGTATAGATAAGTTGCGCTCACTGTCTTCAGACAGCACATTTTAATTATGGTAACAACCACATAAACTTGTATCATTGTTTCTTCACCAAGTGGAAGTGGATGGACACCACTTATATGCTTAAGGTTAGTCTTGCATTTTGTTGTTACATAATATTATTGTCACGTTTTTACCCATTTTTATCTCGCATTTTCACGAAGTTGAAAAAAGAGATTTTGGGAGAGGGGGAAAAAATGTCGGCGGCGTCGTTGGTGTCCGGACAGGTTAATCCTTTTAAAATTACATTTGTGGTTATCCGAGTTGAAAAAAAATTACACAAATGTGTTCTATCGGATGCTTAGGACTAGTCTGCATCAAAATTATATTGATTTTATAATTTTTTCCACACTTTTATCGTGTTTGAACATATGCTATTTTATGTGTCAAGAGTTATCTTTCATGGCTGTGTTAAGGTTTTTTAAAACGACATTGAGAATGCTGGGGGTTGATGGTTTCTCTGGAACCAGTCATTCCACAGGCGGCCTTGCGCAGACGGCCTATCCAGTTATTTCTCATGACACAGTGGACCAAGAGGGCTCAGAGGTGTCAGTGTTGGAACCTCTTATTCATTACCTTCAATGGTGGATGAAGAGAGAGAAACTCCTGGCGGGGATCACCCTTCCTCACCCTCAAGTAATGATGTACACGGATGCATCAATGGAGGGATGGGGAGCTTGTCTGGAAAAAGCCATAGTATCAGGGCTTTGGAATCTGGATCAGTCACAAGAACATAATCAATCTACTGGAATTACAAGCAGTAGTTCTATGCCTGGAACATTTCCTAGAGGAAGTTCGTGGAAAGATAGTTTTAGTTCGATCAGACAGCTCAACAGTAGTGAGTTACATAAACCGCCAGGGCGGAACGAAGTCACCCAGTCTCTGTATGATGACTTGGAAACTGCTTTCCTGGTGCCTAGATCATATGATCACCTTGAAAGCAGTTCACATTCCGGGAAGGCTAAATCTATTAGCAGACTCATTGAGCCGAAGAATGAGTGTTTTGCCCATGGAATGGCAACTAAATCAATGTGTAGCGGATTGTCTGTTCGACCACTGTGGAAACCCAACATAGATTTATTCGCAATGAAGAAGAATGCGAAGATGACTACATACGTCTCTCCGATTCCAGATCTGAGCGCTATCGCAACAGATGCGCTAGCTATCAGTTGGGAGGGAATGTATGCATATGCATTCCCACCAGCAATCCTGATTACAAAAGTTCTTCAGAAAATCAGGCAGGAGGAGTGCCAAGTCGATCATGGTATACGGAGCTGCTGGACCTTCTGGTCTGCAATCCGGTTCCTCTGCCTCTGATGGAAAATATTATTTTTCAGGGCAAGTCCCTTCACAACAACCCGTCAATGTTCCAATTGATTGCGTGGATGTTGGCAAGGAATCTAGAATTAAGGAGGGCTTTTCTGAGCAAGCAGCCATGTTCATGGCAAAAGCCAAAAGGGGGTCAACCTCCAGAGTATATAACTATAAATTCAATAGATTTGCAGAATGGTGCTCAAAGAGAGATGTTAATCCAATGGATGCATCTATTCAGGTAATAGCCGATTTCCTCTGTCACCTAACTCTATTGCTGGCTACAAGTCGGCTTTAATGTCAGTTATACCTTGCTTGGCTGATAGGGGAGATGACGAAGTATGTTCATTGAACACTTTAATAAAAGGCATGGGTAATCTGAGACCGAGAAATCCACCAGCGATTCCGTCAGAGTTTATCTCTAGTGCTTCAAGTTCTAGCTGATAAACCCTTTGAACCACTAAGTGCCATTTCTATGAAAATGTTGACACTTAAAACTATTGTTGATTGCTGTGGCCTCTGCAAGACGGAGAAGCGAAATTCATGCTTTGTCCACCAAGGCAGACCGTTATGTGGTTACAGGGGAAGGCCTTAGGCTTCTACCTAGTATTAATTTCATGGCTAAAAACCAGTTATTGAAATACCCAGGTCAACCAATTATTTTACCAGCTTTGACTAGGTTTGATCCTAATTCAAAGGCTTGGTGTCCAGTCCGCGCATTAAATAGGTACAAATAACATACACAGGAATGGCGGACGGACCCATCCTCGTTATAGTTGTCATATATTGAACCCCACAGCAGGCCTTCAAAGGACACTATAACTAGGTGGATTGTGGAATGTATCCAATTTTGCCACAAATGTGCCACTGGTAAACAAGTTGACTTAGCCAAGGCTCACAGTGTCTGTGGCGTAGTGGCGTCCACTGTCCTGTTTAATGGGGTACCAGTGGATGACATTGTGTCGGTAGCCCAGTGGCACTGTGAGTCAAGTTTTACCGACCATTACCTCTGTGACCACTAATCCTCTTGCCTTATCGATTCTCAAAAGATGATCAGGTGTATATAGTATAGATAAGTTGCGCTCACTGTCTTCAGACAGCACATTTTAATTATGGTAACAACCACATAAACTTGTATCATTGTTTCTTCACCAAGTGGAAGTGGATGGACACCACTTATATGCTTAAGGTTAGTCTTGCATTTTGTTGTTACATAATATTATTGTCACGTTTTTACCCATTTTTATCTCGCATTTTCACGAAGTTGAAAAAAGAGATTTTGGGAGAGGGGGAAAAAATGTCGGCGGCGTCGTTGGTGTCCGGACAGGTTAATCCTTTTAAAATTACATTTGTGGTTATCCGAGTTGAAAAAAAATTACACAAATGTGTTCTATCGGATGCTTAGGACTAGTCTGCATCAAAATTATATTGATTTTATAATTTTTTCCACACTTTTATCGTGTTTGAACATATGCTATTTTATGTGTCAAGAGTTATCTTTCATGGCTGTGTTAAGGTTTTTTAAAACGACATTTTCACCCACAAGGGGTTATCCAATTTTAAAAAAAATTTCACAGATTTGTTCTATGCGATGCTTAGGATCAGTCCACGTCCAAAAGAAATCGACTTTCAAATTTGTTCCAGATTTTTTCGCCGTTTGAACTTTGACTAATTTAGTGCTGATTTGTATGCAGATTATATCCTGGTTATGGTTCTTGGCTGTGTTAAGGTGTTTTCAAATGACATTTACACCCACAAGGGGTTGGGCAATTTGACTAAAACTTCACAGATTTGTTCTATACCATACTTAGGACTAGTTCACATCAAAAGGAAATCGACTTTGACATTTTCCCCGGATTTTTTCACCGTTTGAACTCTGATTATTTTATGGCTGATTTGTATCCAGCTTATATATCCTGGTTATGATTCTTGGGTGTGTTAAGTTTTTTAAATGACATTTGCACCCACAAGTGGTTATCCAATTTCAATAAAACTTCACAGATTTGTTCTATACGATGCTTAGGACTAGTCCACATCAAAAGGAAATCGACTTTGACATTTTTTCTTAGACTTTTTCACCGTTTGAACTCTGATTACTTTATTGCCTGATTTGTATGCCGGTTACGTAGCCAGGTATAGGTTTTGGCTGTGTTAAGTTTTTTTAAACGACATTTACACCAACAAGGGTTGTTTGAATAAAACTTCGCAAATATGTTCTATACAATGCTTAGGACTTGTCTACATAAAAAGTAAATTGATTTTCAAAATTTTTCCATATTTTTTCACCGTTTGAACTTTGATTAGTTTATGCCAGATTACTATTCGAAATAATACCATAGGGAGCATATAGGCGCGTACTACTGCGTGTATTAGGCACCTACGCACTTATTTTTGACACATCAGTGTTGTATAGCAATTCATATTGTTCACACATGGACACTATTTACATTGTTCAAGTTGCACAAAGATTCAGTAATATCGCAAAAGTGGATGATTTTTGTCAATTAAAGGACAGATCTGTATGGTGACTAACATCATAATGCTAACGTATGCCAGTTGGTGGTGACAGTAACAGCGGGTTTCGTGTGCGTGAATCAGACCTGAAATGACATTGGTTTGAGAAGTGCAAAAGTAGGTTTATGCAAAAATATCAGTGGTATACATTTTCAGTCATCTCATGTGCTTTAGACGTTATAGCTTACGGTGTGCGTGTAGGCTACATGAGACGTTATAGCTTACGGTGTGCGTGTAGGCTACATGAGACGTTATAGCTTACGGTGTGCGTGTAGGCTACATGAGACGTTATAGCTTACGGTGTACGTGTAGGCTACATGAGACGTTATAGCTTACGGTGTGCGTGTAGGCTACATGAGACGTTATAGCTTACGGTGTGCATGTAGGCTACATGGACAGATGTGGTCGTAGATCATGATATAGTATATATGGTTGGTGAGACATTCAGGGATAGGCTATATCTAATCAAACATCACCACACACTTTTTGGAATACGTTATACGAATGCATATATATAGCTTATATCTTTCTGGATTGACTAATGATTTTACGCAGGTTGTAGACACGTGTGTAGGATCATGTACACAAATGCATAACTTTTTCAATATTAGTAGCAGCATACTGTGGTGTGTACAATCACAATTTACCATTTTATATGGCTATGAATAAATTTATGATTGCAATATAGCAATTAGGTGCTTAAAATTAACTAAAATGCCAATTAAATATAAATCTATTAATAAAATTAATCTTGTTTATATAGTCTACATAAAATAGTATCGAGAACACTGTTTGTTTACATTTTAGGCAGTGACAGCACGGCTTTCACTGCCATCCGCATGAGTTGAAGGGTCACATACAAATGTTCGCTATGCTACAGTACAGCTTAAAACTAACTTAAAAGAGTTTAATATTTTGAATATAATTGGATTCCAACCAAATTTTATGTTCAAAATATTCAACAGAACATTTCTTACATCATGTTCATATGGTACTAGCTAACATGTTTCTGTTTTTGTTTTGGAAGCATCTAGACTTATTTATGAGCTGCACTGTACATAAAGACGATATCGCGATCTGTAAACATCTGGTTAACCTACTTATTTAAAATTTATTTATTCACTAAAGTTTTGCTTTTTTCACAACATTGAAATATTTGTGTATGCTACCTCCATCAGACAGATGTTTTGGATACGATCGATGTGGCACTAGTGGTGGTGGTTGTCACGGGCGTGACACCCCCCCCCCTCACCCCACACACCATTTTGCTGGATCTAACGTGTTAATCCATCTCTCTGTCCCATGCAAACACCTTGTTAAAATATATAGCATAGGATATAGGTAAACAATTACGGTCAAATCACGGAAAGACTCACTCCTCGAGCAGACTTAAGACACACAATTTTACATTCATCATTTTCAGAAATGATTGTAACTGTACTCTGTAGCCTACATCTTCTTTCAGATATGAATAATTGCACTATTTTAGCAAAATTATAGATTTACACACAGAAACAATGACCAAGGAATAATGTTTCACTACTTACATTATTCACGCCAATATGGGCATATTTAAAATTGGAGAGCAGCAAAATGCATGTGTGCAAATTTATGTAGGCCTACCACATACTGCCATCCTCAACCTCTCGCACCCACCTCATCACACTCACACCAATTCATCTCCAATATTAACCAATCCGGATGTTTTCAAGGATGGCATTATTGGATCCACAATTAGGCCTACTGCTGTTAGTCCCTAAAGATTATTTGTCCCATACATTGAAATATTGCCGATTTTGTTCATTATTTATTGCCCAATGTTTACTGATTGTAGCCTAGGCCTATTAATATGCGAATATAGCTACCCATAAAACCATTATTATCCTAATAGAGTTTCAAGAATCATAATTTTTGGATTTCTTGAAGAATTAGCTTCAACCTGAGATAAATTATGTTATGGTATGTGAAGTCTATCCCGTTAAATGCATGTTTTAAAATATGTTACCTTTGTACTAAAGACAGAGAAATATTGACCCAGCTCACAGCACCATTCCCCGTGTGACGTCATAGCGAGCGGTGATGTGTTTTAGACTTAGGCGTCATTTAATCTCGTTATTGGGCTGTCTAACATATTTTCTCTCACTCCAAATTGAGGTTATTGTATTTAAATAGTGCAATAGATCATAAAATTAATTGAAATTCGTTATCAATCTCCAGTCCTCACAAGACATTTAAGGCTGATTTGTATGCAGGTTATATACACCTGTGCAAAAGTTAAGCACCACCCTATTTTTACGCACATGCGAGGGTATATTCATGTGCTATGAAGAAAGCAATAGCATAAACATTTATGTACCCATCCATCTTAGTGCAAGAGGTAATAATGCAACTAGAGGAATGTTGATTATGATGGTGGGGAAACACTGTATGTTTTTGTTTGAACTTGAAAACGAGGCCTGAATATGGTTACGTTGACACAACTGACAACTATTGCCCTACAGTTGACACCGTGGCTAGATTGTCATTAATGGTGTCTGAAAACGAAGTTTAACATGTGTGCACGAGTTTGAGACTGTCATTATTAATACCGGGTATATCCACCTTGTGCCTGGATGACGGCCTGGACACGACGTCTCATGCTGGTCACCAACCGACTGATACGCCATTGTGGTATTCGTTGCCATTCAAGATGGAGTGCGTCTGTTAATTCCTGTAGGTTCTGCACAGGAGGATCCCTCCTTCTCACCATGTTTCCCAGAATGTCCCAGATATGCTCAATAGGGTTCATGTCAGGGCTCCTTGCTGGCCATGGTAGGGTTTCGATGGCATTCTGGCGGAGGTATTCATGCACAGCTCTAGCACGATGTGGTCGGGCGTTGTCATCCATGAATATAGGGTGGGTTCCAGGTGCATGATTTACAAAATGAGGGACCACAACTCTATCCAGTATGGAATCTTGATATCTTTGTCCATTTAGTGTTCCAGGTACAGTCAACAGATCCAGCTTACAATCAAATGAGATGCACCCCCATATCATAACGGAACCTCCACCAAATGGAACTTCTTCCATGGTGTTACGTTGGTCGTACGCCGTGCGTCTGGACCTCCATACACGAGTTCGACCATCTGTGGCATGAAGCAGGAACCGACTTTCATCGGATCAGTGTACCCGTCTCCAGGATCTCATGTTCCAGTGTCTTCTTTCGTTGCACCACCTCAGACGCTCCTCTTTGTGGTGTGCAGTGAGGAGAGGACGTCTGACAGGTCTCCTAGCTTTCATGCCAGCAGCATACAGTCTCCTTTTGACGGTAGACATTGACACTCTATTGCGCGTTTCCCATTGCTGGCTGAGCACTCTGCTGTTGGTGAATGGAGATCTCCTAACAAGGCGTACTAGGGCTCGATCATCACGGGCAGTAGTCTTCTTCCGTCTTCCAGATCTAGGCCTGTCCTTCACCTCATTAGTTTGCCCATGTTTTGCAATCAAACGACTGATTACAGTATGGTTAATGTTCAGCTGTCTGCCAATCTCTCTGCATGACATACCAGTGGTATGCATGCCTATGATTTGCCATTTCACACGATCACTTAACCTTCGTCTTGTCATAGCGGTTCACAATCAAGAGCTAATTCTCTCTGTACAAATAAACCACGGTCATGAACACAAAATTCCTAATCTTGTCGCCTAAATCTGTATGTAATGTTCTACACCTCAAACTGGACTTTTACATAACTGAACACGTGTGCTGTTTCCCGCCACGCACGGACATCAAGCGGCGTGAAGTCATGCATGCATGTGCATTTCGTACTTGGAATTATGTCAGCTAACGCGGGGACAAAAAGTATGGCAGCCTAGTTGTACCATCATGTTTCTACGTTCTATTGTTTTTGCTGGTGCTTAACTTTTGCACAGGTGTATATATCCAGGTATAGGTTTTTGCTGCGTTAAGTTTTTTTAAAATGACATTTACACCCACAAGGGTTTATGCGATTTGAATAAAACTTCACAGATTTGTTCTATACCATGCTTATGACTACCCCACATCAATAGGAAATTGGTTTTCAAATTTTTTCCATATTTTCTTTTGGTGTTAGGCCTGATTTGCATCCTGGTTATATGTATTATGCTGTGGTTAAGGTTTTTTCAAATGACAATTTAATCAGCAAAGACTTGGTTTTGAAACTGTAAACCTTGGGGATGATTATACATATGGGCAAGGATGTACATGACACTGGGAATTTTGATCTGGGCCCAAGGGTCAAAAGGTCAAAATTGGCAAGTAATTATTGATTGTAATGCAACTCGTCCTAGACCATTTCAGATAGAAACTTGAAACTTTGGGGATGATTGCACATATGGCCAGGGATGTGCATGACACTTGGAATTTTGGTATGACCCCAGAGGTGCGGCCCCAGTTTTACGGCCCTGGGGTTGGGGACTGTGGGTAAAAAATTTAATTTATCCAAAGGTGGTCATGTCACATATCATTTTCAAGCCAATGATGAGTAGACTACAGTACAAGGAATTATTTTGATTTTGGCTCAAACTGAGGGTAGGGGGAGGGGTCAAAAGTGGGCACCAATCAATTGTAATGTAACTCATCCTAGACCATTTCACATCCAAATATGTATTATGCTGATTGTTTTTGAAAATGTTTCTTCTTTTTTCAAACTATGAACTTTGCTTATGTTTGGACCAGTTGCTTTTCGGTTAGCTCCAGGGTGCCAGTTGTCATTACAATGAGTAATGACTTCAGGTTACTACTTGGCAGAAAGGCTTTATGGTTCAGTCTCCAAGCTATGCTTTCCCAATGGGTAATACCTTGGGTGTTTTGAATCGGCATGTTAATTGTCAAATTTCAAAATGAGACTGTATCCGGTGGTCAATCATATCCTGTGATGTACAATTAATTTACAGTACAGGTAAGCAGGACTCAGTACATTCAAGTCAAGAATGGACCTGAGGAAGCTAAGGATTTCGGCTGAGGACAAGACACAGTGGGCAAAAGTGAGGGACTGATCGCAGCTGTAGGATGATTCTACTACTACAGCCGCAGAATGCAGTAATCATAATCTGTGATTTCGTTTATTCCAAAACAAAATAACTCGCGCTGTTGAATATATTGAACTTAATTTGATTGGAATGGCTTCCAATCAAATTAAGTCCAAAATATTCAACAAAACATTTCTTACATCATGTTAAGAATTGTACTGACACGTTTGTGTTTTTGCTTTGGAAACATTTTACCTTATGTATGAGACGTACTGTACACTAGTCGCCTACCAATCACAAGATCAGTCGTCTTGAGAATAGATTTCCTTGTGATACATGTTACCTTATTTACGAGACGTACTGCACGCTAGTCGCCTGCCAATCACAAGATCAGTCGTCTTGAGAATAGATTTCCTTATGATACATGTCCATAGCTTTGACTGTTTGAAACAAAGCGTGGTTTGAGTTGATTGGATGCACTAAGTGTAGCTCCTTTGGCTTGGATGTGAATGCAATATGACAACCATCATTAAAATCTGAAATGTATGATTTGGAACAGATTTGACCCAGATCTGATCACTGCTCATGTTTTGTTTTCAGCTACCACCTATCTGTGAGCATCGATATGGCTGTTGCAGCATTACTCAGTATTTTCACAGCGACCATGAAGGTCTTCCCTAAGTTCAGAGTTCACGGTGGATCAGTGAGGGAGAATCTGGCCATGCAAAATGTACAGGTTTGTAGAGCTATTGTGATTTTCCTGTAGAGGCTCGTGGTACAATTTGTGTCTCGCCTGCAATGGTATGTGTGTGCGTGCGTGCGTGGTCAGACACTAGCTTATATAATAATAGTATTGATCAATGTTGCTGTTTTAGACTTAAACAATTTTCAACAACATCATTCTTCATGTCAGTGAAAAGTTGGCAGAACTACTAGCAGAATCGGTGTTTTTAACTCCTGTGATGTTAGATACAAAAGTCACAATTTTCTATGTTTGACATGTTTCATGCCTGGTGCCTATATTGGAAACATTTCTTTGCTGAATATAACCGTTTCGGAATTGATAAGCATATCTGTAATATATGTACTGTTTGTGAGTTTTATTGAGCCTGTATTCATGTTTTCTATAGGCCCGTGTTCGAATGGTTTTGGCATACCTGTTTGCTCAGCTTATTCTCTGGGCTCGGGGAAAGTCTGGTGGATTGCTTGTACTCGGATCAGCTAATGTTGATGAAAGGTATGCGCTCTTTAGATCCTTGAATATAGTTACTTCAGAAATAGGATGTGTGAGAGTATAATTGTGTTTTCCCTATCATCTGACCATTAATATATGCATAAATTCATGCAGATATCTGTCTATCATGTAACTCCGGCTTTGAGCATGCTAATGATTGGTCGACAAAGAAGGATATATCGAGGCCAGAGATTGCCAAATGGTCATAGATTAATTTCACCAATTCCACACGCTAATTACTGTTCTATTAAGCCGTTTTGAATAATGTTTAATATATGGTGTCCCTTCGGGGTGAAGATAAAACATATTATTTTGTGGAGTTAAATTAATTATCAAGGTCGATGTTAGAAAGAATAAGATATTTGTTCCACATGATAATATGTATGGAATGTTTGTTATTTGTGTTGTGGCAATTTTACCTTACTGTTTCTCTTTGTGGTGATGACACAGCCACTTGCTGTAGGATGTGGTGAATTGACACTGTATGAAATCAAGATGAATGTATTCTATGTATCTTGGCTTTATGCAGATTGATTGTAATGGACCTTTCCAGTTTATCCATCAATTATATGATGTCATTATTAACTATGTGACGTGTACGATGCCCTCATAATGAATGATGTAGATAAGTTCGTCACGAACACTTAATTGATGACGGACTAAGCGTTGTACGAATTCTGTCTACTATTTAATAAACATGCTGTTGAATATTTTGAAACTAATTTGACTGGGCACTTGTGCTGCCTATCACCCAGTCAAATTAGTTTCCATATATTCAATAGCTTACCTGTATAGTTTTCTTGAAATTGATAGTCAGGGAGTTCTAGGATCGATCGATCCCAATTTGGTCAAAGCATGGGTGGGGATTAGCTAGAGATTGGCGGGGCAGGGTTAAAACTGGAGTCCATCTTGATTATAGAACGAAGATACTTTCCCGATCGTCTGTTTGTTTTATGTCATTTGATATTTATTTTGCAGTTTACGTGGTTACATGACAAAGTATGATTGTTCCAGTGCAGACTTAAACCCTATTGGTGGCATCAGTAAAACAGACCTGCGCCGTTTCATCAAGTACTGTACTGTGAAGTTTGGCTTCACTGCACTTGAGAAGTATGCACTCCAACTGTATATATATATATATATATACTGGGCATGGTTTTCTGTTTAGCTACAGAAAATTCATCATTGTGCAGTGAAATAATATCCAAATATGTATAGATATATTTGGCCATTATCTCTCCGCAACGAAACAAGTGAAACACGCTATAGTGTCGACTTAGGCATCTTTGCCAGAAATGTCAAAAAGGTTTCAGACAGACTGACTGGACTGACTGACTGACCAACAGATCGACTTATACTAGTTGTGAGTCGCAACTAGAGATCTGCTGTAGAGAGAAGGAAAAGTAATGTTTATTGTGAAAATATCATTTCTGAGAGCTGTTTCTATCTTATAAATCACTGTCTTACAGCAACAGCATTTTCAAATTGAACACAAATTATCACACAGTATTGCAGTACATAATGGAGACCAGCTTTGTTCATGGAAACAACAATATAGACTAACAATTCATTCTGTGTTCTTGATTATTAGCCATATTTTTCTTAAATTAGTATAAAATATACATGTACTATTTTTTCAGGATATATCATGCCACGCCCACTGCTGAGCTGGAACCACTCGAACAGGGAGAGATTGCACAGACAGATGAGGTGATTAGCCAGTCAGATAAACCTATACAGAGTTTCAAAAGATCCATTTCCCTCAATGCACCAATTATATCTTATATATATATATATATATATATATATATATATATATATATATATATATATATATATATATATATATATATATATATATATATATATATATAGTGAGCCAAAAAAGTTTAGCAACAGTGAAGTTTGGTTTGTTGTATTAAAACCATGCGTCCATTTATAACCAAATTTGCAGGCATGTTTCATCAATGTAATATCTCGCTGATCATGAAGAAATGCAAATCATTTCTTGCATTTCTCGGCCGCACGCTTACGGCATGTGAAAATGCATTTTTCATGCACTGGCCCACATTGGCGGGTAGCAAAGGCAAAAATTCACCATATTGCAAAAGCAGATAACGAACGTTAGCAGAAAACGCTTAAAAGTTTATCCTACCGAACATGGGCCGCCGCCCAGGGCTACCCGAAAATCAGCGCCATGAAGCAATGGGAAGACTCGCTGCTGGGCAGAGCATTCGCACTGTTGCACGACATTTTAATGTTCACGCCTCAACCATTTCCCGTCTCCGCCAACGTGAGCAGGAAACTGAACATGTTAAGGACCGACCACGATCTGGCAGACCGAGAGCAACAGCACTACGAGAAGACCGCTACTTAGTGACGTCATCACGACGTCACAGGTTTAAGACTGCGCCACGGCTGTCCCGTAATTTGCACACCACTACCGGCACTACAGTGCATGCACAAACTGTGCGAAACAGACTCCATGATGCTGGGCTGCATGCCCGTCGTCCACTTGTTGTTGTTCCGCTTACAGAGCGTCACATCGAGAATCGGTTTGCATGGGCAAGAACTCATCAGTTCAACAATGGAGCCACGTTTTGTTCAGTGATGAGTCAAGTTTTTGTGTGGATGTGGCGGATGGTAGGCAACAGGTTTGGCAACGTTTAGGAGAATGGTATGTTGCAGCCAACATCATTCAGCACGACAGATTCGGTGGCGGCAGTGTCATGGTGTGGGCTGGAATCCATGAAAATGGCAAAACAGATCTTATTGTGATTCGCGGAAATTTAACGGCTCAACGTTACTGTGAAGAAGTTGTCGCCCCTGTTGTCATCCCTTTTATGCAGCATCATGCAGACTTTATGTTCCAGCAAGACAACGCCCGTCCTCATTCAGCTAGGGTCACCAGTGATTTCCTTGAGGCTAACAATGTTCCGGTGTTGGACTGGCCAGCGCAATCACCGGACCTGTCCTATCGAACACGTGTGGGACATTCTTGGCCGTATGGTGCGTGAGAACCATCCACATCTTCACAACGTGCGGGAGCTGGAAGCTGCACTGCTCCAGGAATGGGATGCGATTCCTGTTCGTGACATCAGGTGCTTAATTAGAAGCATGAGAAAGCGATGTACCGCGGTGGTTAATGCGCGCGGAGGTCGCAACCGGGATTGACAGCTCAGTGTCATTATTTAAATTGGCCCCTTCCGTTGAATGATACCGTGTTAAAGGCGCGATGCTATCATTACAGTAACAAGAGACTGTTGTTCAAATTGGAAAATGACCTATCAATTAAATAATATATTTGAATCAATTTATTGTTTTTGTTAAATAACATTTATACAGTAATATTCTCAGTGTTGCTAAACCATTTTGGTTCAGTATATATATATATAGATTAGAAATACATATACAAGCAGCATGTGGACTAGTGACTACTGCTTTTATGGTGTCAATGCAGAAATAAGACATAGATACAACTTTCGCATTCTATCTACAATCATCTACTATCAATAATAACACATCATTGCTTTCTATCTACCTCTTATATCACTTCTGTGTTGCGCTTGCCTTTGGGACAAACTGAATTGCCTTCTGCAGCTTTTACTTCTCCACGCAAGCGCATAGCTGAGGAGACCAGACATAATTTCTTATGCTTGATTGAGCCTGTTATGGCCGGTTTTCTAGCGAAAGATGACCACTTACTCTGACCAGGATAATTGATAATATTCATCTACTTGTGGACTGGTTCTGTACAGACCCTTAATAGTAATCTTTGCCTCTGCAAATGTTGCCAGAGTGTCAACTTGTTACATTGCAGCTTCTTGCTTTACCAGAGTGTCTTCATATTCATTCCCAAGTGTACCGCAATGAGTAAGAATTCATTGCATCACAACTGTTTTGCAATTACTGATAGCATGAAGCACATACACAAGTTGATGTAGCGTGTTGTTATGGAGAGCCCCTAGTAGCAACAAAATATCTGTCAGGAAGACAACACAGGAACAATGGAGGAATCCAGTTTTAGCTATGCCCTGCCCATCTCTAGTTAAGCTCCACCCACGCTTCACCTGTGGTGAGATCTATCGACTCCTGCATTTCCTGAATCTCAATTTCCAGAAAACTATGCAGGTAAGCTGTTGAATACTTTGAAACTAACCTATGGCGGTAACAATGCCCAGTCAAATTAGTTTCAAAATATTCAACAGCATCTTTATTAAGTAGTAAAGACATAGAATTTGTGCAACAATGTTTAGTCCATCATCAATTATGCATTCGTGATGAACTTAGTTACGTCATTAATGCCGTCCTTGATTATGCCATCATCATACTCGTCACGTAGTTGATTATGATTGATGGATAAACTGGAAAGATCCATTGCAATCAATCTGCATAAAAACAATATAAATAGAATACATTGATCTTAATTTCATACAATGTCATCCTATATGTCAGGTAGTTGATTATGACCTCATATGATTGATGGATAAACTGGAAAGGTCCATTGTCATCGCTATTTTTAGCATGGATTAGACCTGTGATTTCTGCATTGTAGTTGTAGCAGTGCTTTCCTGTTGCATACTGTGCTGTTCTTTATATTGTGAAGGTTAGTTCTTGATTACTGTCTCTGTAAATCTGCTGTGGACCAATACTTGCCCATATGATACAATCAATTTCCAAATAACAGCTTTGTATACAATTCTAACAATTTCTTAATAACATGGCCTTGCTTTGCCTATATGATCCTATCAGTCTGTATCTCGATGAATACGTGAATTCTGTTGGTGCAGGATGACATGGGCATGACATATGAAGAGCTGTCACAATATGGCCGCCTACGTCGTCCTGGTGGATGTGGTCCTTTGTCTATGTTTGGCAAGCTAGTTCACATCTGGAGGGATTCCTTTACTCCCACGCAGGTGAATATTATAAAAATTAAAGCATAATAATAAATTATACCAATGAAGGCCAAATAAATTTGTATAGTCAGTCCACATTAACCATTTAAGCCTTAAATGTTCTCAAGTAAATATCAATTTCTCAAAGACAATGGCAATTTGAAGACAAAGAGAAGACTATTTTTGAAAATTTACCACTTGAATGACTGGCTCGGTTACCAAATTTCTCAAGACTACTACAGAGGCAAATTTTGAGTGATATGAGTATTAAAGCATTAAGATATGCACATCAGATTGGCTTAGATCGTAGATCAATCAAGTAACTTATAATTAACCAGTCATTGCGCTGGTAAATTCTCAAAAATGGTCTTCGCTTGATCTGCAAATAGACATTTCTCAGAACCACTACAGAAGCCGTTTTTGGCTGGCTTGAGTATTATTGATGTAATGACTTGGTTCTATGTTTCAGGTGGCAGAGAAAGTCAAGCATTTCTTCCGTTCATATTCCATCAATCGTCATAAAATGACAGTTTTAACACCTGGTTACTATGCGGAGACGTACAGCCCCGATGACAATCGCTTTGATCATCGACAGTTCTTGTATAATGTTAAATGGTCATGGCAGTTTCGATGTATTGACCAGCAGGTAAAGTAACGTTATCCATTGATAGACATGGTTATTATCTGACGTGGACAGAAAGTTCCTCGTGATATTGTGTCATGGTGACTGTCCGTCGTCCGTCGCTTGTGTGTCCATCAACATTTCCTTAGACAACTTAGCAAGAATTGCTGTGCCGATTTCGAATAAGTTTGACAAAAATCATTCTTAGGTCATAGGAATCCAATATTGTTTTAATGTTGCTGGATTGATGGATTTTGCACTATATTTAGAAACACTTATATGTCCTCTCTGAACCTGGTTGGCTGATTAACGTGACACTCAAGAAACTTCATCTAGGGCAAGAGCTGAGGGAAACTTGTTCTAGAGAATGCGATTGGTAGATTTGCCTGGCCGTTATGTTTAATGACCTAGTTTTAATAAAAATTACTATTGGAACAGCTGAAGGGATCAAGCCATGACTTGCCAAATTATTCTCGCTAATGGCCATTTGTTCATGGATTTTGACTCTGAAACTGATGATCTATTAAGTCTTGGTGGTTGTTAAGCATGAATTTGACACTTTCGAATCAAATTGATTGATCAGCTTGTTTAAGATTTAAGTTAATTGGTCAATTTGTTTTGTGATCATCTTGGATATAGCGGTGTATTTACAGACATCTTTAAATATCTCTGAAATTTATTGCTTGATTGACATAAAACTCAAGAAACTTCATTTAAGGCAAAATCTGAACGAGGTCTGTTAACGAAAAGCTGATGATCGATTTGCCTGATGACACTCTTGAGTGGCCTAGCTTTCATGATACAACCATAACTGGTCTTACTCGACCAACCTTAGTCAACCGCAGTATACTCTGCCTACCCTACCCTCCCTATCATATCAGCTACTACATGACTCAAGCTTTCTCTTTCCTACCCACACTTCCTAGCACATTATGCTATGCCATGCCCTATCATATGCTACTGCACCCCATACTACATACCATAAAACCTGTTACCATAGCTTCCTTCATATATGTTACCTTTACTTTAACATACTATAACCTTCTATCCTCATCGTACTGTAAATGGCATGCCCCCCTTCTACAAGTAATTTGTCATGAACAACAACAGCAGCCGCCGCCGGCCGCTACCATCACCACCATCATTTTCACATCAAGAGTATACTTACCTCCCTAATACTTTTGATATTGCTAAATATTGGCTTTCACTCAATAAACACTCAGATTAAAACAGTTAGGTGCCCCTACTGGGCAGGGAGTCAGAGCGTAGTCTGGCGGATGCCAGCCCCACCACCGCGCATGCGCAGACTAGCACTTCCTCTTTGCTAATTTATTGGCTGAGAGACAACACATGCTTTCATAATAGAATCTTTCTATACGCTTTTCAAAGCTTTTTAAGACTTTTAAATAGACGTTTTTACCTGACAAAGATGGCTGAGAGAGTGACTTCGCCACAGGAGGGCCTTGGACCTTTAAATCAGGTGACTTCTAGTAAAATTAGCGAGTTTTGTCCCGTTGTAATGTGTTTCCGGGACTCGCGCTAAACGTGATAAGCGCCTTAATTAGTTGGTGTTTTTTTTCAACTAGGTGCTATATAAGACTAATCTCTCTTTGTGTTTATGTCCACAGGTCTGTGTGAAGGAGAAATAAGGACATGACATCAGCAGAGGGTTTGTGTCTCTCCACCATGGTTCCATTTCCTACTAATACTGTTAGGTTATCTAACCAAAAATTCTATGCCCAGTGAGTTGGAGGCCTATTATAAAGGTCTTCTCACTTTGCCCTCTTGATCCAATTCCTTCCCCTTGAGGTGGAGAGAGTTAAGAGGCGTTCAGTGGTGGAGTGCTCCAGTTCATCAGGTTGGATGGTTTGTCTAGACAAGGTGTCAGGTATTAATTATTTATATTAGAAAGGGAGATAATTAACACTATTTGCCATTGTTATCAGTATTTATCTGATGCTTGTGTAGTCGAAATGTCCATTCTGCACATGTCTGGTTAGAGATACAATTCGTCCTTGCACTGGGATGTTTGTTGGGGATCGATTTTGTCCTGTCATAGGATTAATGACGTCATAATCAGCCTTGCTCTTTATTTACAATTAAAGTTGTCCGAAGCTGGTTTCTGATAAAAATTATGATCTTTATGATCATTTTTTCTTCTCTTGAGTTGGTGAGTTTTCTAAGCTTAACTAGTTTGCTCATACTCCTCATCCTTTGGCCTTTTTCAGAGACCTAGTTGTGCGTCCTGTGGACGATTTTTGAGGGACAAGTTTGGCCCTCATCTATGTTTTCAGTGTAGCCCCTGTGGTCCCTTGCTTAATTGCGAGATATGTAAGCACTGGGGGGGCGAGCTAATGTCCGAATTCTTGTGCTTGCAGGCGAAGGACAAGATGGAGGAGGAGAAAAAGAAGCTGAAAAAAGAGGTCGTAAGTAAGAAGGGTAAGAGGAAGGCCTCGTCCGCGGTGGACATGGAGGCCTTCCGGACCGAGATGTTGGGAGAGATGAGGAGGACAATAAAGGATTTGGTTCCAGAGTTGCTTCGTGGCATGCTTCCTGGACCAAATCCTTTATTGGCCTCATCATCTGCTTCGGAGCAGGTAATCCCCACCTCTGAATCAACGTTCCTTAGTACGCTTCCGTTGTTTGAAGATTCAGAGGTGGCCCCATTAGAGGGGGTGTTCCACGGCCCTGGCAGCAGGCTTATTGCCGCGCCCAATAGGGACCGTGGACGGTCGTCGCTGGAACCCGCGGGCTGCTCATCAGTCCAGGGGTATCCGCACACCGCGGCTGCCAGTACCTCGTATGGCACCTTCCCTGGCCAGTCCGGGTTAGCTCTCTTTGCTGACCCGGAGTCTAATCTTTCTGGCCAAGAGGATGATGATTACCTGTTGGGGTCGCCGTCTGAAGACGTGGCCATGGAATATGACGTTTGTGCGCCCCTCGCGGGGAATACAGGCGCCTTTTTCCACGGTTCTACTCTCCCAGGGGTAGAATCCACGGTTCAGACTGTGGCCCTGGGCGCTGAAGGCCAGCGGTACCGCATACCTCGGCTTGCCGAGAGTGTAGCTGGTGCTGGCCGGGGCCGTGGTGGGGCGGCATATGCCCCGCGCTCTACCACGGCGCCTGCTCCTGGTCAAGCCAGTGAGATTAGCATGCCGGTATTATCAGGCCCGCATGCTCTCCCTGGCTTGCCAGGGATATCAGCGTATCCGCCGTCAAGCTCTGTTGCTTGCGCTCAGGAGGAAGACGAAGGCCCCCGTCTTGTAGAGCGCTCGCAACTCGCCACGGAGGAGGATTGGTCTGACGCTTGCCAGTGGCTGGTGAGTGTTAGACCAGATCTGCCCGTGGAGCAGTCGGCTAGCCAGCGTGAACACAGGCCGTGGTTAGCTGGTAAGCCTACTGCTAACGCTATGCCTTCTCTGCCGCTGGCAGAGCATGTCGTTGACATGTTCGAGGCGGCGGAGACGTCCATTAAGTCGAGTGGACGTCTCGCTAAGGCCCCGCGCGAGGTGGCCAGGCGTTGCCGCATCGTGCCCCTGGACTACCAGCGGTACGGTGTGGTACCAAAGCCGAGCGTGGATGACCGCGCGGCTTTGGGTGAGGATGCGCGGCCAGGCTCCCGTTCTGACACGGGTCTTGTGTTCGAACGCGTTGCGTTCAGCAAATGCCGCGTTGCGTGATGCGGAGGAGAGTGGGAGGGCTTCGATTGCCGCTCTGTCCCACGTCTCCCAGCTGTTACAAGGGGTAGTAACAGCATCCGCATCGCGCCAGCCAAGTCCGGTCACAGTCCAGCGAGCCATCCAGGATGGTATCAACCTGGCTCTGGACTGTATGACGCGGGCGGTGACCAGGAGTGTCCGGGCAAGGCGCACTTTTGCCTTGGATAATCTGTGCCCGTCCCAGGACCTCTACAATAGGCTACTACGTACGCCTATGACAGGTCCTGGTCTCTTTGGAGGTGAGGGATGTAGACACCTCCAGGAAACGGTTACTCTGGTCAATAACCAGAGGGCGCTGCGCGAACAGTTTGAGGCGCTTCGTCGTGCCAACGTTCGCGCCGCACCCCCTGCGTATCGTCCCCTGCAGGCTCGAGGTGGTAGTGGCCAGGTCAGAGGCCAACCACCATCGCAGCGCCGGCCTCGGCCGCGTGCGATTCGGCCAGCAGCGAGGGGGGCGCAGGCTCCTCAGGCGCAGTCAGCCAGGCAGCCGCCCGCGCACCGAGGTGCGCGCGGTGCTGGTCGTGGCGCGCGAGGATCTGGGCGGGGTAATCGTTCCTGATGGGACGGTTACCGCGGTGAGAACCGCGCCGGTGTTTCTGGCAAAGGAGACAGTGCCGCTCTTGCACTCCTTATGTCCACCTCTATCCCTAGGTGGACCGATGGGAGGCCGATTAGCCGACCACATGCAAGAGTGGGAACGGTTAACTCAGGACCATTTAGTCTTGCGATGGCTTTCAGTCGGGTATCATCCCGATTGGATGACAGGCCCGCCATCGCGACTGTCTCTAGTGCCGATCTGGACTCCAAATCCGAGAGATCCAGATCAAAGGTTGTGTATCGAGGAGCAAATAAATTCCCTCATACAAAAAGGAGCTATTCAGCCGGCACAGAGGTGTCCGGGCTTCTATTCAACCCTGTTCTTAGTAACAAAGAACACCGGAGGGTGGAGACCAATTCTCAACCTCAAGCCATTGAACAAGTTCATAGAGACGCCCAGTTTCAAGATGGAGACTGTGCGCTCGGTGTTGGCGGGGTTAGAGAGGGGAATGTGGACAGCGTCGATAGATTTGAAGGACGCTTATTTCCACATCCCCATACACAGGAGTTTCCGTCGCTTCCTGAGATTTACATTCCAGGGCAGACAGTGGGAATTCAGGGTGCTACCCTTCAGAATTTCCACGGCTCCTCGGGTTTTCACCCGTGTGGTTCTTGTGATCACCGCATACCTCCGCAGGAGAAGCATAGCAGTCCACACGTACATAGACGACTGGCTGTTGAAAGCGCACACCCGGGAAAGTTTGTCGGCCAGTCTGGAGATTGTTTTGAAAACTCTCACAGACTTAGGCTGGATGATCAATTTCCCAAAATCAGAGCTGACTCCATCCCAGAAGTTTGTTTACCTGGGGATGTTCTTCGATCTAGAGACAGGATATGTTTATCCTACTCAGGAGAGAGTTCAGAAACTCATCTCATTAATTCAGTCAGTGTGCGACAGTCGTCATGTCCTGGCACGGGTTTACTTGAGAATGCTGGGGTTGATGGTTTCATTGGAACCAGTCATTCCTCAGGCCGCCTTACGCAGGCGGCCGATCCAGTTATTTCTCATGACACAATGGACCCAGAGTACAGGTTCGCTGGACTCGAATGTGTCAGTGTTGGCGCCTCTGATTCATCACCTGCAATGGTGGTTGGACACAGAGAATCTCTTGGTGGGGGTTATGCTAACCCCTCCCCACCCTCAGGTGACTGTGTATACAGATGCATCGATGGAGGGCTGGGGAGCTTGCCTGGAAGAGTCCACGATATCAGGGCTTTGGAATCTGGAACAGTCAAAGGAACATATAAATCTACTGGAGCTAAGAGCAGTAGTCCTGGGCCTGGAACATTTCTTACAGAAAGTTCAGGGCAAGATTGTTCTTATTCGTTCAGACAACTCAACAGTTGTGACTTACATAAACCGCCAGGGCGGAACGAAGTCGCCCAGTCTCTGTATGATGACATGGAGACTGCTTTGTTGGTGTCTGGATCACCAGATTACCTTGAAAGCAGTTCATATTCCGGGAAGGTTAAACCTGCTAGCAGACTCATTGAGCCGAAGGATGAGTGTTTTACCCACGAAATGGCAACTAAATCAATGTGTGGCGGATCGTCTGTTCGACCATTGGGGGAAACCCAACATCGATTTGTTCGCAACGAAGAAGAATGCGAAGATGACGACGTACGTCTCTCCGATTCCGGATCCAAGCGCTTTCGCAACAGATGCGTTAGCTATCAGCTGGGGGAGAATGTATGCATACGCATTCCCTCCAGCAATCCTGATTCCAAAAATTCTTCAGAAAATCAGACAAGAGGAATGCCAAGTGCTTCTGATCGCCCCGGATTGGCCAAGCCGATCATGGTATACGGATCTGCTGGACCTTCTGGTCTGCAATCCGGTTCCTCTGCCTCTGATGGACGATATTATCTTCCAGGGCAAGGCCCTTCACAACAATCCGTCAATGTTCAGATTGACTGCGTGGATGTTGTCAAGGAATCTAGAATTAAGGAGGGCTTTTCTGAGCAAGCAGCCATGTTTATGGCCAAAGCCAGGAGGGGGTCAACCTCCAGAGCATATAATTATAAAATCAACAGATTTGCAGAATGGTGCTCAAAAAGATGTATTGATCCAATGGATGCATCTATTCAGGTAGTAGCTGATTTCCTCTGTCACCTCTATGATGCCTATAGCCTCAAGCCTAACTCTATTGCTGGTTATAAGTCAGCTTTAATGTCTGTTATTCCTTGCTTGGCTAAGAGGGGAAGTGATGAAGTGAATACATTGAATGTATTAATTAAAGGCATGGGCAATCTAAGACCAAGGAATCCACCTGTGATTCCGTCTTGGAGTTTATCGCTAGTGCTTCAAGTACTAGGTGATAAGCCGTTTGAACCACTTAGTTCCATTTCTATGAAACTATTAACACTGAAGACTGTTTTTAATTGCTGCGGCCTCGGCTAGGCGTAGGAGTGAGATTCATGCCTTATCAGCCGAGGATGACCGTTTTGTGGTTTCAGGGGAAGGCCTTAAGCTGCTACCTAGGATTAATTTCTTGGCTAAAAATCAGTCGTTGAAATATCCAGGTCAACCTATTATTTTGCCTGCTTTAACTAGATATGATCCTAATTCTAAAGCATGGTGTCCTGTCCGGGCGCTTCGCCGGTACAAACAACGTACGGCGGAGTGGCGCACCGACCAGTCAGCGTTATGGTTGTCATATATTGAACCCCATGGCAGGGCTTCTAAGGACACCATTTCCAGGTGGATTGTAGAATGCATTCAGTTTTGCCATAAATCCGCCACCGGGAAGCAGGTTGACGTGGCCAAGGCTCACAGTGTCCGCGGCGTAGTGACATCCACTGCCCTATTTAATGGGGTCCCTGTGGATGATATTATGTCGGTGGCTCAGTGGCACTGTGAGTCAAGTTTTACAGACCATTATCTCCGTGACACCTCTAATCCTCTCGCCTTGTCGATTTTGAAAAAATAACTAGGCATATATATTTTTGATGGGGTTTCCTCATTGCTTATATATTTCACAATTAATTTATGGAAACAACCACTAATTTGGGACTGCATCGATCTTCACCAATGGGAAGAGGATGTCAGCAGCCATTTCAACAAGGTCAGTCTTGTGTATGTGTTGTCCATTGTTGATTGTCTTGTCACGTTACCCGTTATTTATATGATGATGGTTTTGTGTATTTATGTGGTTCATTGTTGAGAGTATACGAAAATGGAGTTTTTTCGTCTCTGTCCTGTAGTACATGGCACTTGTACGTAGAGAGCGTATAGGACATTGAGGTCATTCGACTCTTCCTCCCAGGAAGGAGGGGGGGAGCGCATATGACATTCGGTCATCTCTCATACATCGGGGGTGTTATCCGATGGTTAGTCAAATCCTGACTGTTTTTTCATACAGTTTCAGAAGTTTAAGTGCCTTAAACGCAGAAAAGCGTATAGGGATGAGCTGGTCTTTTGACCTCGCCTCCCTCCCGCCGAATTCACTGTCCAATTCTGGCAATATCAAAAGTATTAGGGAGGTAAGTATACTCTTGATGTGAAATAAACGAAATCAAGGATTTCTTTTTTCACGAGAGAGTTGATACTTACCTCCCTAGATACGGACCCGGCCTCTCCACCCCACAGAGGCTCGGTCTTCAGGCTCTTTATAGTTGCATGTGTATCAGCCAATAAATTAGTCAGAGGAAGTGCTAGTCTGCGCATGCGCGGTGGTGGGGCTGGCATCCGCCAGACTACGCTCTGACTCCCTGCCCAGTAGGGGCACCTAACTGTTTTAATCTGAGTGTTTATTGAGTGAAAGCCAATATTTAGCAATATCAAAAGTATTAGGGAGGTAAGTATCAACTCTCGTGAAAAAAGAAATCCTTGATTTCGTTTAATCATCATCAAAAGTCATTATCACAAACTGTTTTAGATATCTCCCAATTTATTGATAATCAAACTAGATGCTAGATGTAACACAGACAATTGCTATAACAAGCATTAGATGACAACTTATATTTGGTTAACGTCTCCCATATGCGCAACACTTGACCAAGCATGTTATATTAATTCAGACCAATGCCTATAATTGGCTATTTACAAATAAGAGGAGTAATCTCTCTTGATATATGTAAGTTAACCAGAAGTTTGTCAAGCTTTCTCAAGAAAATTATAAATCTGGCTTACTGAATGTCCATTTACAGGCCAAGAGCAGACTATTTTTGAAACTTTATCGAGCCAGTCATTCAAGTAATAGAATTTAAAACACATTCTTCCCTTGGCCAGCAAATGGACATTTCTCAAGATGACAACAAAGGCCAATCTCAGCATGCGTGACATGTCTGACCATCAGAGTGTTCAGAAACCACCAATATTTTGTGTTCACGTTGTGGTGTCCATGATACAGTCCTATAAGACAGGTTTAATAATATATTTGTCAGCCCTCATTAGTGAAGTCCTAGGTTTAATACTATATTT